>LR738712.1:728757273-728792693 GCA_902687465.1 Secale cereale | reverse complement strand
ATATATATATATGCCCACGAGGCTCAAGCAATAACCACAACTATTCCACCAATCTCTCTCTCCCTTCTAACATTGTTTTATACTCCCTCCGTCCCAAAATTCTTGTCTTCGATTTGTCTAAATACAGATGTATCTAATCACATTTTAGTTTTACATACTTCCCTATCTAGACGAATCTAAGACAAGAATTTTGGGACGGAGGGAGTATATGTTTGGCAATGTGTTAAACTGATTGTTGGTCAATTTTATCTTTGATATGTGTTGCGGCCATGATTTTACATTTTTTTCGGCTCGAAAATATACCAGTGGCGTGTCTAATACCGCAACGCCACTGGTTCATGAATTATATTGGTGGCGTTCTGACATTTGCTGTGCCATCAATATTCTGTTATTGATGGCATTGGGCTCCACACACCACAAGTATATTTTATCAGTGGTACCATATTGATGATATAGGGGTGCCAAGCCATCAAGGCGATCTTTGGCACGCCGCCACTAGCGTTTTCACTAGTATAGCGACCATACTTTAAAAATTTAGACATCTACCAAACATTTGTTCATCGTTCTCCACAGGACAAGAACCTTTATTTTGAAATAAAAAAAGTACATGGGCTTGACCACTAATAAGGTTCGCTTGTATAAAAAATAAAACCATAGTTCTAATTTGTACCAGAAAATGTCCTACACTATTTGGCCAGAGGTGCAATGAGTTGTCTGAATTCTTATGGCTTGACTTCAAATATTGTCTTCAGCATGTTGCTATTTGACCTCTTAAGTCATGAGTTCAAATCCTGGCTTTAAATTTTATTTGTCCTAAAAAACTGCATGGATACCCAGCAGTGCATATGAAAATTGCATCGATATAAAAAGGAAACAAATCATGGTCAATGCCCACCTGCCCACGCCTGCCATGCAAATCGTGATTCATTAAGTGCCACAACCGGAGATACATCGTGTATGGACGTTGCACCCCACAAAAAAAGAACGAAAAAATAGTCGTCAACGCCCACCTGTCCTTCGTGGCACAAATTGTGATAAATTAAAGCCCCCATGGTTCCCACAAATCCGGATCCTATTAAAGCATCAACAATCCAACAAACACTCCTTGCTTTCTCATATGTTGCAATCGTGTGATGGACATTCAACACGTCCAGATGTGAGCCAATATTTGGAACTTTCTCCAATTAACATTGGCATTAATATAATAGTATTACCGCAGTTTTAATCTTGCAATAAAATGGTAATATGTAAATAAGAAAGTGTTAAAATGATACATACAAATGATGCATTATGCCCATACCATTTCCGTAAATTGTGACCCTATTTAAGCTTCAACGGTCCCATAAACACTCATTGTTTTCTCATATATGGGCTAACTGTCTGTGCGTCGCCACATACTAATGAAGATTGCATATACACACTAACATGGGAGGCGAGTGGCAACCTGAACATATCCCTAGTCAATAATAAGCTCCGCCTGCAGCCCAGACACCATTCAGCACTAGAAGGAATACTTGTCATGTTCTTCTCTTCCTCATCCTCCCCTACATATTCTATTCCTAGGCTCTTCGCCAACCCGTTTTGTTGGTACGAAGCAACACCACATGAGCTTTAGTTATGTTCCTACTTATTTCCTGGAATACTCTTCCTTTTTTTCCTCTCTTCTCCAACGTCATGGGCCACTTGGACACTTCAGTTGTTTTCATCTTCTTTGTTGGAACACTCTTCTCTTCTACCACACCATGAACCACTTGGCCATTGTAGTGTTGTATTTATATGTTTCCTTACCCAAGTGCTCCACTTCCTACTATTCCTCTGACCATTGCTCCTCTTCCTACTCTTCCTCATATTTCAACAATCTGTCGGGAAAGATGAGGAATGGATGGGAGACATTGAGCCGGAAGGCGTCGTGTAGGGCCAAGATATTCAGATTGCAGTAAATATTCTAGTAATTTAGCATGTGATTTCCCATCCATAATTTGTATATTATTACCCCTTTTCCCAGTTGAGAACATATGAAATTAAATTTCATTTCCCCCTAACCATGAATGAAACAGTAATCCCTCATAAATCGAAGTGGGGGAACATGGGGGGGCAAGACTGTTTGTCTAATTTGCCTAGGGAAACAACTCATGTTAAAAACATTGCAGGTATTATATGCATATTTGTGGCCTATTTAAATACCAAGTTCTGAAGCAATTGATATAGAACAATATACAAACATCATGGAGATCGCAAGATAAGTATTTTGGAATTTCCATAGGTGTTTATTGGAGAGAGGCCACTCAAGGAATCGTGGGTGGAGTCTGTATGCATGTGTGGGTTTCCAATATTGGGTTTTTAAATCTTTATTTGCACACGGGTGGGATCGAGCGAGAGAGTGTTTTTTGCCTTCAGTGGTGTTACGAACCGAACCGAAGCGAAGCGAAGCGAAAATGAACTTGACTAGCAGGGACAATAGAGATTTTTTTTTTGCGGCAAGACAATAGAGATTTACTAGTAGAATGCCCGTGCATTGATACGGGCTACTACCTCCATCCTGGTTTATTGGTCCCCTTCGCATTTTGCGTTAAATTTTGACCTTAGATTTAACAAAGAAAATAGCAATGCATGTAACAACAAATAATATCACTGGAAACTATGTTCAAATACGAATCCAACGATATAATTTTTGGTGACATGCATTATTGTTTTCTTAGTTAAACCTATGGTAAAAGTTAGACACAAAATACTAAGGGGACCAATAAACCAGGACAGAGGTAGTACAATGCATATAGATGAATCAAATAAATACTTAAGATCGTTTTCGATATTGAAATTCATGTCTTCCTCATATGGAGTCTTGGTGTGTTCGTACATCAAACAGGCGCCGAGTGGGCTTCCTAAAATTCAACTAACTAGACAAACTGGGCTACCCCAAATACAACCATATGTAGAGAAGAAATGTGGTTGTCTCGATTATCCGTCATGTTATCTGCCACACGCGGTCCTAACACAAAAATTCTACCCAACGACGCACCTTTCTTTTTTCCTGCAAGACCCTTCCCTTCCTGCTTAGTTTCTCATCGTAGTGGGACATTTCTCGATGGAGCCTACTCCTTTAAAATCGGATGAGCCTACCTCACCATCACCATGGCTCCTTTTCTCCTTCACATCATACTTCTCCACGAACCACCAAGGAGGACTCCCCCTCCACCGCTATCAAGGCGAGGAGGCGTGCGTCACCCGTGATGCCCCCTGAGCTAAGAAGCTAGATTCGATGTCTCCTAAGTCATTGTCACGTTGTAACATACAGTTGAATGTCATGCATTACCATAAAACAAAATATGATGTCCATGCAACTGATACGCCACCATGTCCGTTATTAACTCTTGAATCAACCTACCAATGCATTTACCCTTCTATCCAAAAAAATGTATGACTTGATGAAAAATACATATGAACCGCTTGCTCATGCAATTTGCAATAACGTCATCTCTAGTGAAATGCAATTTTCCACATTTTTTAAAGTATAAAACTAATTCTGCTCATACAGGTATAAATGAACAGACCAATTTCAAAACTCCAATCCGCATCCCGCTCACTCTCAACCATCACTCTTATCACAAATATCCAGTAACTCGTGTTCTAAGTGAGCCAATGATCGAGGGCTCGATGGCAGGCCAGCAGCAAGGGACAAGGACGACAACTGCATTCACATATGCTCTTTTGAAGCATGAAAGATTCACTTGCCTTTTCCTTTTACTTTTACTATAGTCTATTCTTAATATTATTTTTCTTTCCTTCCATGGATTCTTTGGTCAAGAATTGTCTTATATTTTTTTAGTTTGACCTGATTGAAATTAAGTGGATGCAATGAAATAATAAATTGAATTAGACTACAAGCCTACAACAAATTTTCTAGATAAAAATGACATGTACATCGAATAATAATTATGATTTAGCTGTGGAACGTATATATTATGTTCTGTTGCTATGTTCTGTCGGACTACGCAATATGGCACAATGCAATTTAGAAAATTTAAAAAAAAATCTGAAAACATGAATTAAATCATGCTATTGATTGCCGATGACTATACTTAACAATTAAGCATTTCGACAAATGTAAAAACAAAACAGATCATGATTCAAACAACCAGGGCGCTGAGAACTTCTATTCAATGCCAAGGGGGGAACTCAATTTCTAAAAGAAACCATTGCATTTGTTTACGGAAACAGGAAGGAAACAACAACCTCATTATCAAACATCAGATCTCCGAATGATTAAACTAAATGAATTTTGTTCAGTTCCTAAGGCTGACATGCACCATCAAACGACAGTGTTGACAACATGTATGCCACAAATACTTCAAAAATGGGAACAAATAAGTTAATTGTATTGATATGAGCTAAAGCCCCCAAACAAGACTTAAACCATAATGGGTAGCACACTACAGCAACCGGTTATATATAGAATTGCTTTCATCATAGTTGATTCTGATAACAAGACTATAGTTCCTCCAAACCGAGGCTATCTAAAGATTTCCCGATGCTCAAGCTGTTCTAAACGAAATTCAGTTATCAAACCAGCTAGGTTGCCAAAAGATTGGTGTTCAATCCGATTGTGTGGAAGCTATTAGTAAGCTACAGGTTAGAGGATTTTTTGCAATAGAAGCAGGTCCTATACACGAAGACATCAGCCTTCAAGCTTCTTATTTTGTGAAAAAAAATTGTATTTATTTAGCCCGAGAGAAGTCAATACTGCAAAGCAAACTATATAGTGATCAATTAAGCTTTCCATTTATAATTGATAGCAATTACAAGCACCTAATGTGATAATGAATTCCCATCAGCTCCAAATTGCAATAAGCTAATATTAGTTTTTAATCTTGGGCTACCATATTTTTTTATTCTCTTAAGTTAAAAAAAACATGGGTTGATGCTCATAATTTTTTGAATTGAAAAATATAAGCATGTAAGAGATCAGTTAGCTCCCTCCTCCAGCGAATGCACATCAGTGGTGTTATGAATCGGCCTTCCATCTCATCTCTAGTGAAAATAACAAAAACATAAATATCAAGAGGAGACTTACAACTAACTTAGCGAAATAAGCAAGCCATTCAATTATTAACATAGATCTGTGTAACCAACTTCTTGACAAGGCCAATTACCATGCAGACTGAATATGTGGATACACATGTACTGATTCTTGTGTACAAAAATATGCATATATTAGTTAGTATTGTTCATGCATGACCAAACTACAAAAAAAACATACAAGATTGTGTTCATACTTGAAAAACCACTTAGCTGAGCTCATTTCAGTTCTGATAGGGAGAGTAGATAACTTCCAAAAATAATGGGAAGACAATATTACCCCCATCGTAAAATATTGGATTGGCCTAAAATTATGTGTGAGTCATAGGGAAGCATCATTCATGAAGTGTGAAATTTCTCTTTCTTATATTCTTCTCAAGGGATAGCTCAACATAAGTGGAAAAGAAGTGATGCCATTGCGTATTTTAATCAAACACAATGCACCCAACTATACATGCCATCAAGTCTAATAAAACTGAACATGATAAACATATTCACATTGGTATCGTCCCTATTAGAAGCTCTATGTAATTTAAGAGCAGATTTAACATGTTCCCTCTTACCTCCTCTTTTCACATGAGAGGTAAGAGTATATATTGGATCTGAGCCGTTGATCTCATTAATTAGTGGTCTGCTTAACTCTTACCTTCTTACCTCATAGGTAAAAAAGAAGGGGTAAGAGGGAGCATGTTAAAATTTGTCGTAATTTAATGAGAAATGAATTAACATGAAAATGATCATATACAGACCAATTCTCAATAATGATAAATGAAACCACCCCTATGCATGTCCCAAGGAACAATGCCCTATGGCGAGTTGAAAATAACATGCGCCACATAATAAGTTACTTAATAATTAAGCATACAAGTCGTCATGGCATCAAACAGAAGATAAGAAAGTTTAGTAGCTGATCTGCATCAGTACAGTTACACTAACAGGTAGCAACAATGAGGTATTTCAGTATTATCCCCTTGGTACCTATACAGTACAGTGATAAATGTGTGGAGAGGTGGCATTTAGGTTGGCACCATGAAGAAGGCATCGTTGTTTGACCTGGTACTAAAAGAAACAAGAAGCCCATTTTGAAAACACATAGAGCACACAATTGTTAAAAGGCCTATTAGTTGATTCATAGACGCAAATATCAGTCGTACCAGACAAAATTCTTGCTGTATCTCTAACCACCAGAAATCAACAAAAGTTGGGATACAAATTCGTCATCAACAAACTGAGTGGTCGATGCTTTGACCGAAGCTATATATGTAGAGTTGTTAATGTATAGTAAAAAATCCCCGGTCCAATACAATCGTACAAGAGTCATAAAATGACTGTGTTGACCAATGAACAACCATACGATCCAGCGACACCATGCCTCTAAATGAAAGTGGTAAGTAAGTCTGAAGATATGAAGCAACATGTGAGCCTCTAACCCAAAGTTATAAGTAGCATCCATGGACATCTTGTATGCATTTTTAATGGAAGCTACAAGCTACTAAAATTAGTTGGCTAGTTAGGAGAAAAGATTAGATAAGGGTTGTGACCAGATCAACATTCCCTTCATTTGGGCAAGCAGTAATCTGCCATACTATCTTGGCTAGAATACTGTCATGCGACTGGGGCGGCTCACATCACCAACTATAATTGCTTCCTTGACACACTTTGTTCCGAAGATTGCACCTACTGTCAGTGAATGCTGAAAACAAAGAGTAGCTCACTAAAGTGCTCAAATAAATCATTTCACAATAAATGAGAATTAGACATAAAGATGGTCGATGTCAAGCAACGAACTGTAGGTGATTGGTGGATGACGAATAGGCCCTCTTTCTGTGCCATCTGTTGTGATGCCGAAAAAGGTCTGATTCAAAATTTCATGCTTGGTCACCAAAGATTATTGTCGGTGTACTAAAGTAGGGGTACCTTAGTATCCCGAACTTGTGCACGGGCAGTTGCAGCGTCCCGCGGCAAGGCTTGCCAAGCGACCGCCAAGATCCTCCGAGGTCCCCTTGGGGCCATTCAAGAACAAAGTATTCAAGTCAAAGAGACAAGACCCCGGCAAGAGGAGCTTGCCGGGATGGCCACTCAAGGCACGAAACCACTCAAGGTACAAGACCCTGGCAAGAGGAGCTTGCCGGGAAGGCCAATCAAAGGCACCTCAAGAGAACTTGCCGCGACGCGCCACACGTCCCGGCAAGGACTGGTGAGCGACAAGCTCCCAGTAGAGACAAGCTAGCCACCGCAGCAAGGCGCTTGCCGCGGCAAGCTTCCACTTCAGTACCCGCGCTCCACCGCATCCACCCACATGTCGCTCTGGGACTATCCCGGGCGCACATGGCGGAAGGCTGTGCAGCCTGGGGTACACGGTGGCAAGCGTCGATGACAAGGCCTCCGTCGTGGTGGACAGTGGCGCCCCTGACGGCCACTTTTTGCACTGTTTGGGGCGACGGCGACGGGCATTTAATGCCCTTGTCCCCTGCTGTCAGGGTTAGGTTTAGAGCACTATGCAAACACTGTTCCAACTACCACCCTTTTTACTTTTTTACCCTCAACTGTGTTGCCACATGTCGGTGACCCCTTTGACCTATAAAAGGAGGTCCATGCGCAACGTAGAGGGGGTTCGGAACATCGATCAGTCTCCCCGCTCGGTCTTGTTAGCGGTTAGAGTGTACTGTTGCTCTCCTCGCTCCCGAGCCAAGAACTCAATACAAACCAAAGCAGGAGTAGGGTTTTACGCATACGTGCGGCCCGAACCTGGATAAACTGCTTGTGTGCTCGCCTCGATCCGCTCTTTGTGCATCCTCCGCCCGCTGCCGTACCGAGAAGGGGCTCCGGTCCCATAGGTGTTCGTGGGCGATCAGTTTCCCCGACATCTTTGGCGCGCCAGGTAGGGGGTGCGTCGAGGTTGTGTGAACCTGATCCGGCGTTCACGCGAGCGAAATCTTCAACATCTTCATCGACATGCCGCCGAAGAAGAAGGCTTCGGAGGCAGCAGGCCCGTCCGCGTCGATCCCGCCACCGCCGGAGCCAACGGCTGGTGGGGTAGACGTCGGCGGAAGGACGGACATCGACGAAGGAACTCACGGCGCCGCCAAGTCCAAGGACAAGACGGACGACCGGGCGCACTCCAAGGCCTCGGCGTCCGTACACGCACCGCGCCCATCTCAGGAAGCGCGAGACCGGCAGCGACGTGGTACTCAAGGTACCATACGCTTGCTGGGCCAAGGTCAAGCTGGCGGATCTCGGGACGCTCAAGGCCAGCATGCACATCAACATGCTGGCACGAGAAGGCACGGTCGCCGGGACGGGATGCTGCTCCTTCTAACGTAGTTAGAAGTCCGAGCATATCTCGCTCCTCGCACCGCTCGCCACCGCTACCCGCCACTCCAGCAGAAGCTCTAGCACGAGCTCAACTGCTCCTCGACTTCCCTCCAGCGGCAGACAAGGCCGACGACTGGAGGGCCACCATCCAGAGCCTCATCGCCTTCGCCAACGGCGACACTCCACAGCAGCCGACCACATCGCGGCCGCGGCAAGTTTGCCAGGCGCGGGCCGATGGCGACAAGACTGCCGGGGGTGCAACCACCGTGCACTCCCCGCCCCGAAGGCCAAGATCGCCGGCTCGTCGGATCAACATCGATGACGACTCCACTACGTCATCAGATCCGCGAGCTCGCCGCGATCAACACCAAGTTCTCGATGATCGACAACAAGAAGACGCTCGAACCTGCATCGAGCGCCGAAGAGAAGCGCGGCATCAATCAGACCATCGCGCTAGGCCCGCTGTTGACATGCACGCGCCCGGAGGACCAGGCGACTTGCCGTACGCGGTAGGTTGCCCTGTGTTCACTCGTGAGCTGCGGCAAGTCCAGTGGCCCAGCATGAAGAACTTCAAGCCCGGCGTACCCGAGAAGTACGACGGCAAGACACATCCGTCGGAGTTCCTCAGCATCTACACCATCGCGGTGCAGGCTGCCGGGGGACGAGATGAGAAGATACTCGCCAATTACTTTCCGCTGGTGCTCAAACCAAACGTCAGATCTTGGCTCATGCACTTGCCGGATAACTCCATTTCTTCTTGGGCTGACCTGTGCCATCGGTTTGTCGGCGCCTTCACAGGTGGCCACAAGCCCCATGGCCAGGAGAGTGACCTCCACATACTCGCCTAGAAGGAAGGAGAGCCCCTGCGTAAGTATATCCAGAGGTTCAGCCGTGTCCAGCACAACATCCCAGACGTCCACCTTGCCGCGGTTATCAGCGCGTTCCACCAGAACGTGCGTAACCGCAGGATGAGGGAGGAGATGGCGATGTGCAAGATCCGAGACGTCAGTGAGCTTTATGCCCTGGCCGACAAGTGTGCACGCGCTGGGGAGGGGAGGAAACTCCCCGGAGAGGATACAAGAGCAGGGGGATCCGACAGCGAGGATGCCGCCCCGGCAAAGAAGAGCCGGCGGCGAAACAACAGGAAGAAGAAGAACAAGGAAGTACTGGTCGTTGAGCAGTCCAGCAAGGAGGCTGGCGCCAAGAAAGCCCAGACTGGTGGCTCCGGCAAGGAGACTGCAGCGTGCACCAACTGCCAGACTGTGGCAGCCGCCGACAAGCAGGATGGCTCCGACAAGCAATACTGCAAGATCCACCGCACCAAGGGCCACGATCTCCAGAATTGTAAGAAAGTCGAGTACCTTGTTGAGCAGCAAAAGGCTGAGTACGAGCGACGCGACAAGGAGAAGGCCCAGGGAGGTGATGGAGGGTCCGGCAAGAAGCTGCCATTCAACGGCCGGGGAGGACGCCGCGGCAAAGCCAAGCAGCGGCAAGGAGACAGACCTCCCCGCGGCTGCGACAAGGATGAAGACAAAGACGAAGACGAAGACATGGATGATGGAGAGAACAGCGAGCAGGAGTTTCAAAAAGCTACAGAAGTTTTGTGCATTGACGGTGGTGCTTCTCTGCATACTTCACACCGCCAACTCAAGCAATGGGTGCGTGAAGTCAATGCGGCAGAACCACCCGTCGAGTCGCGCAAACTTCTGAAGTGGTCCAGCACGCCTATCATCTTTGATATTGAGGACCACCCTGATCGCACAAATGCGGTCGGGTGCTTGACGATGTTGGTTTCACCAACCATCCGCAACCTCAAGGTCACCAAGATGTTAGTTGATGGCGGGGCCGGCTTGAATTTGATCTCCTCCACTGTGATCCAGAAACTCCAGAGCCCCGACAGCGAGCTCGAAGAAATCGGCACATTCCAAGGGATCAACCCGGGAAGGAGCAAGCCGAAGGGGAAGATCATGCTTCCAGTGACGTTTGGCGGCGAGCTAAACTTCAGGACTGAGAGGATCACTTTCGACGTTGCCGATATCCCATTGCCCTACAATGGGATACTTGGCCGTCCAGCGCTCGCCAAATTCATGGCAGCCTCTCACTACGCCTACAACATGCTCAAGATGCCAGGCCCGATAAGCGTCATCTCTGTGCCTGGCGACAAGAAGGATGCCCTTATCTGTGCCGACAAGATTTATCGGGATGCAGCAGCCGCAACAGATAGTGAGACACTTGCCGCTGAAGTTCCCGGAGGGAAGAACAAGGCCAAGTCCGGCAAGAGCTCTGGGGCCTACTCCGGCAAACGCACCTCTTCGGAGTGCTGCGCTGCCGTCGATGACGCACCATCGAGGTCCACCGGCAAGTGTAAGAAGGCGATGGCAGCTCCACCAACAACCAAGAAGGTGTCCGCCAAGGAGGACGTCACTGGTGGTACTTTCACCATCAGTGCCACGCTTGACCATAAATAGGAAAGCGCGCTCGTTGCTTTCCTGCGGGCGAACGTCGATGTGTTTGCATGGCAACCATCTGACATCCCCGGTGTTCCCAGGAAAGTGATTGAGCACAAGCTTGCCGTTTGTCCTCACGCGCGGCCCGTCAAGCAAAAAGTCAGGAAGCAAGCAGTGGAGCGCCAAGAGTTCATAGCCGAAGAAATCAAGAAGCTAGAAGCGGCATGCCTTGTTAGAGGTGTGCTCCATCCCACGTGGTTGGCCAATCCTGTTGTCGTGTGTAAAGCGAATGGGAAGTGGAGGCTTTGTATAGACTTCACCGATGTGAATAAAGCTTGTCCCAAAGATCCATTTCCCTTGCCGTGCATTGACCAGATTGTTGACTCCACTGCCGGATGCGATTTGCTTTCGTTTCTCGATGCATATTCAGGATACCACCAGATCTTTATGGCTGAAGAAGATGAGGAGAAGACCGCATTCATTACTCCATGTGGCACTTATTGCTTCATACGCATGCCTTTCGGATTGAAGAATGCTGGTTCAACGTTTGCAAGAGTAGTCCACACTGCATTTGAGCCACAGATACACAGAAATGTGGAAGCTTACATGGATGATATAGTGGTCAAGAGCAAGGACAGGGCAACTCTGATACAAGATCTAGATGAAACTTTTGCAAATCTGCACAAGATCCAACTCAAGCTCAACCCCGAGAAATGCGTGTTTGGAGTCCCCTCCGGCAAGCTTCTCGGGTTCTTCGTGTCTCAGAGGGGGATTGAAGCCAATCCCGACAAGATCAAGGCCATCGAGCAAATCGAAGCACCGAAGCGCGTCAAGGATGTACGAAGACTTGCCGGCTGCGTGGCTGCTCTCAGCAAGTTTATCTCTAAGTCTGCGGAACGCGCCCTGCCATTTTTCAAAATTTTGAAAAAGGCGGGTCCAATGAAATGGACTCCGGAAGCGGAGGCAGCGCTGCATGAATTGAAGAGGTATCTGTCCTCCACTCCAATACTTGTCGCACCTAAGCCACAAGAGAAGTTGCTGATGTACCTAGCGGCAACCAATCAAGTGGTTAGTGCTGCGTTGGTAGCGGAGAGGGAGGCAGATGACGAGCCAACAGCTCCGGCAAGCACGTCTAGCGACAAGCAGGGGGCTTCTTCGACAAGCTCTGATCCCGACAAGAATGGACCTGCGCAGATGCAAGAGGAGGTACGGAAGAAGATGGTGCAGCGCCCAGTTTACTTTGTCAGCTCCCTTCTCCAGGGGGCTAGATCAAGGTACTATGGTGTGCAGAAGTTGCTTTTTGGCCTCCTCGAGAAAGGTGCGCCATTACTTCCAAGCGCACGAGATAACAGTTCTCACTCGCTTTCCGCTGAAGAGGATACTGCAGAATCCTGAAGCAACAGGCAGGATTGTCGAGTGGGCGCTGGAACTGTCAAGCTTTGGCCTCAAATTTGAAAGCACTTCAACTATCCAAAGCAGAGCATTGGCAGAGTTTATAGCAGAGTGGACGCCAACGCCAGATGAAGAAATCCCAGAGACGAGCATCCCCGTCAAAAAAGCGAGCAAAGAATGGATAATGTACTTTGACGGTGCCTTCTCGCTGCAAGGCGCCGGTGCTGGCGTGCTGCTTGTCGCGCCAACCGGAGAGCACCTTAAGTACGTGGTTCAGATGCACTTTCCCAAGGAGCAAGCGACAAACAATACTGCAGAGTATGAGGGTTTTCTTGTCGGCCTCAGGATTGCGGCAGACCTTGGGATCAAGAAGCTTATTGTAAGGGGTGACTCGCAGCTTGTCGTCCGCCAAGTGAACAAGAATTATCAGAGTCCGTTGATGGAAGCATACGTCGATGAGGTGACGAAGCTTGAAGAACACTTTGACGGCCTGCAGATGGAACATGTTCCGAGAGCTCAGAACGACATCGCAGATGGCCTGTCAAAGTGTTCCGCACTAAAGTTGCCTGTGGAACCAGGAATCTTTGTGATCAAGCTGACTCAACCATCCGTAACACCATCAACTGGACAGAACAAGAAGAGGAAGTTGATCTCCGCCGACTACTTTCCGGCAGAGCTTCCCGAAGCCACCGTCACAAAAGTTCCCAAGATCAACGCCAAGGATGCTGAGGAGCAATCTATTCCGGCAAGTCCCAGGGCTTGTTCCGTTGAAGCAGAGGCTCCCGACAAGATTTGCCCCGGCAAGCTTGCCGGGGAGCGTCACGCTCCGGCTGAACCACAGGTGCTCGCCGTAGAAGCGGACGTTCCCGCAGCAGCAGATGCGCCTTTAGTCCTTGCTGTCGAACCACAGGCTCCGGCATGGGCGCAGCAGATTGTCCGTTTCCTCCAAACAGGAGAACTTCCCGAAGAGCAAGAAGAAGCGGAAAAAGTAGCCCGGCAGTCAAGTATGTACCAGTTTGTTGACAACACACTGTGCAGAAGAAGACTCAACGGTGTGAAATTGAAGTGTATTCCCCGGGAAGATGGACAGAAGCTGTTGGCACAGATACACGGAGGCATATGTGGCCACCACATTGGCGCCAGAGCCCTTGTCGGCAAAGCTTTCCGGCAAGGTTTCGTTTGGCCGACAGCCCTCCAGGATGCAACTCCACAAGTAACCAAGTGTGAAGCGTGCCAGTTCCATTCCAAGCAGATACATCAGCCAGCTAAAGCTCTCCAGACGATCCATTTATCCTGGCCATTTTCGGTCTGGGGGCTCGACATCCTCGGCCCCTTTTCCCGCGCAGCCGGGGGCTTTGAGTTCTTGTACATTGCAATCGACAAGTTCACAAAGTGACCGGAAGTGGAACCAGTGAGAAAGGTGACCGCACAGTCAACAGTCAAGATCTCCAGGTCGATTGTTTGCCGTTTCGGAATCCCTAACAGGATCATCACCGACAACGGTACACAATTCACCAGTCGCACCTTCATGCAGTATGTCCAAGACCTTGGCGTCAAGGTCTGCTTCGCTTCTGTTGCTCACCCGAGAAGCAACGGTCAAGCGGAGAGGGCAAATGCTGAAGTGCTGCGCGGGCTCAAGACCAGAACTTTCGACAGGCTGCACAAGTGCGGAAGAAACTGGATCGAGGAGCTGCCGGTGGTTCTTTGGTCGATCAGGACGACGCCAAGTCAAGCCACTGGACAGACACCCTTTGCTCTAGTCTAGGGAGCAGAGGCAGTTCTCCCCACGGAACTCGTATACGGGTCGCCTCGAGTGCTCGCTTATGATGAGCTCGAGCAAGAGCAGCTGCGACAAGATGACGCGCTGCTCCTTGAGGAGGACCGTCTTCAGGCCGCTGTGCGAGCTGCTCGCTACCAGCAAGCTTTGCGCCGCTATCACAGCCGCAAAGTTAACGCCAGAAGTCTCGAGGAAGGCGACCTTGTTCTTCGGCGCGTTCAGTCCGCCAAGAATTCCAACAAGTTGACGCCGAAGTGGGAAGACCCTTATCGGGTGAAACGAGTCACTAGGCCCGGCGCTGTCCGCCTTGAGACCGAAGATGGCTCGCCGGTGAGCAACTCCTGGAACATCGAGCATCTTCGTAAGTTTTACCCATAAGGCGCGGTTGCCGTGATCCGCTCCGGCAACTACCCTTTTGTAAAGTCTTGCCACTGTTGCATGTAAATCTTTGTACAAAGCCGAGCGCAGACCCCGTGCATCAGTAAAGCTTATGTGCCCCGCACATCTTGTCATTTCATGCTTTTTATATTTTTGCATAAGTTATCTGACACCTTGTGCAGCACCTACTAACGATAAGCAATAACAAGCCCAAAGGCTATGTATCTGCATTTTCTCTTCTTTCTTTTTTCTTAAGAAAAAGCAAAGTTCCCTCGCGCACAAGTTTGCCGGGGGGGAGGAGAAGATGGTGGTATGGACCAAGTGCCGTTCAAGAAAGTTTGGCCTTGCCGGGAAGCAAACAAGACAAAAGCTAAGTTGCCAAAGTTTGAGCAATCAAATTTCTAAAAAAATTTAGTTATCTTCCTTGAACGACCGCGCTTTGTATGGAAAACCTGTGCGCGGAGGAACCAACTCGTGGCTAGTTGCGCCCTTACTTTGTATCGAGTTTTCTCAACAGCTTAAGTGTGCTGCGACTAGTGTCGCGCCCTTACTTTGTTTCCTAACCCGCTCAACAACTTAAGCGTGCTGCAACTAGTCGCGATAAGGTTTCTTGTCGGCAACGGCACTGCCAGCAGGCTGCTGAAGTTCCGCACTCAGCGCTCGCGGCAAAGGTGCCTGTGCCGGCAAGTTCCCTAAAAAGCGTAGGGTAAAAACATACAAAGCAAGGAAGTCAAGTAAAGGAAATAACATTGCATTCAATACCTAAGATAGAGTTATATTACAAGATAACTTGTCGCAGCTCTAATAGACTGTTTTCATAACATGGTTGGCAGCGACAAGGAAAGAAGAAAGTAAACAGCCTAGTCTGCGCGGTCGCCCTCGACTCTCTTGATCCCGCCCATCTTGTCCACGATGGGTGCGACAAGGGCCTTGAGCGTCTCCTGGTCAGCGTCGGGCGGCAGAGTCCTGAGGACGTTGGTGAGGTTGAGCCCTGGGTTGCGGAAAGCCACCTCCATCAACACCTTTTGGAGAGCCCCCGCGCAGAGCCTGCGCGATTCCTCCGCCAGCTGCTTCGGGATCTTTTCCCGGAGTTGCTGGAGGGCCATCGCCACATCCCTGAAGAACAAAGTTAGCTTGGCGCTATGGGGGAGACCCTCGTCGGGGGACTATCCAAGGTGCTCCGCCCCCAGCTCCGTCAGCTCCTTGTCGACATCCGCGGTAGCATTGACAAGACCTTCTGTCCAATGCTCCACGGTTTCCCTGAAGATGTTTTAGGTGACGGCAGCGCTCTCCAGCAGCGCCTTCTCGGCCCTGATCTCCTCTTTCAGGGTCACCTCCCGCTCTCTGGCGCCGTCAAGCGTCTGGGTCAGCGTGGTCAGCTTATTTGTGGCCTATTCAAATACCAAGTTCTGAAGCAGTTGATATAGAACAATATACAAACATCATGGAGATCGCAAGATAAGTATTTTGAAATTTCCGTAGGTGTTTATTGGAGAGAGGCCACTCAAGGAATCGTGGGTGGAGTCTGTATGCATGTGTGGGTTTCCAATATTGGGTTTTTAAGTCTTTATTTGCACACGGGTGGGATCGAGCGACAGAGTGTTTTTTGCCTTCAGTGGTGTTACGAACCGAACCGAAGCGAAGCGAAGCGAAAATGAACTTGCCTAGCAAGGACAATAGAGATTTTTTTTGCGGCAAGACAATAGAGATTTACTAGTAGAATGCCCGTGCATTGATACGGGCTACTACCTCCATCCTGGTTTATTGGTCCCCTTCGCATTTTGCGTTAAATTTTGACCTTAGATTTAACTAAGAAAATAGCAATGCATGTAACAACAAATAATATCACTGGAAACTATGTTCAAATACGAATCCAACGATATAATTTTTGGTGACATGCATTATTGTTTTCTTAGTTAAACCTATGGTAAAAGTTAGACACAAAATACTAAGGGGACCAATAAACCAGGACAGAGGTAGTACAATGCATATAGATGAATCAAATAAATACTTAAGATCGTTTTCGATATTGAAATTCATGTCTCCCTCATATGGATTCTTGGTATATTCGTACATCAAACAGGCGCCGAGTGGGCTTCCTAAAATTCAACTAACTAGACAAACTGGGCTACCCCAAATACAACCATATGTAGAGAAGAAATGTGGTTGTCTCGATTATCCGTCATGTTATCTGCCACACGCGGTCCTAACACAAAAATTCTACCCAACGACGCACCTTTCTTTTTTCCTGCAAGACCCTTCCCTTCCTGCTTAGTTTCTCATCGTAGTGGGACATTTCTCGATGGAGCCTACTCCTTTAAAATCGGATGAGCCTACCTCACCATCACCATGGCTCCTTTTCTCCTTCACATCATACTTCTCCACGAACCACCAAGGAGGACTCCCCCTCCACCGCTATCAAGGCGAGGAGGCGTGCGTCACCCGTGATGCCCCCCGAGCTAAGAAGCTAGATTCGATGTCTCCTAAGTCATTGTCACGTTGTAACATACAGTTGAATGTCATGCATTACCAGAAAACAAAATATGATGTCCATGCAACTGATACGCCACCATGTCCGTTATTAACTCTTGAATCAACCTACCAATGCATTTACCCTTCTATCCAAAAAAATGTATGACTTGATGAAAAATACATATGAACCGCTTGCTCATGCAATTTGCAATAACGTCATCTCTAGTGAAATGCAATTTTCCACATTTTTTAAAGTATAAAACTTATTCTGCTCATACCGGTATAAATGAACAGACCAACTTCAAAACTCCAATCCGCATCCCGCTCACTCTCAACCATCACTCTTATCACAAATATCCAGTAACTCGTGTTCTAAGTGAGCCAATGATCGAGGGCTCGATGGCAGGCCAGCAGCAAGGGACAAGGACGACAACTGCATTCACATATGCTCTTTTGAAGCATGAAAGATTCACTTGCCTTTTCCTTTTACTTTTACTATAGTCTATTCTTAATATTATTTTTCTTTCCTTCCATGGATTCTTTGGTCAAGAATTGTCTTATATTTTTTTAGTTTGACCTGATTGAAATTAAGTGGATGCAATGAAATAATAAATTGAATTAGACTACAAGCCTACAACAAATTTTCTAGATAAAAATGACATGTACATCGAATAATAATTATGATTTAGCTGTGGAACGTATATATTATGTTCTGTTGCTATGTTCTGTCGGACTACGCAATATGGCACAATGCAATTTAGAAAATTTAAAAAAAAATCTGAAAACATGAATTAAATCATGCTATTGATTGCCGATGACTATACTTAACAATTAAGCATTTCGACAAATGTAAAAACAAAACAGATCATGATTCAAACAACCAGGGCGCTGAGAACTTCTATTCAATGCCAAGGGGGGAACTCAATTTCTAAAAGAAACCATTGCATTTGTTTACGGAAACAGGAAGGAAACAACAACCTCATTATCAAACATCAGATCTCCGAATGATTAAACTAAATGAATTTTGTTCAGTTCCTAAGGCTGACATGCACCATCAAACGACAGTGTTGACAACATGTATGCCACAAATACTTCAAAAATGGGAACAAATAAGTTAATTGTATTGATATGAGCTAAAGCCCCCAAACAAGACTTAAACCATAATGGGTAGCACACTACAGCAACCGGTTATATATAGAATTGCTTTCATCATAGTTGATTCTGATAACAAGACTATAGTTCCTCCAAACCGAGGCTATCTAAAGATTTCCCGATGCTCAAGCTGTTCTAAACGAAATTCAGTTATCAAACCAGCTAGGTTGCCAAAAGATTGGTGTTCAATCCGATTGTGTGGAAGCTATTAGTAAGCTACAGGTTAGAGGATTTTTTGCAATAGAAGCAGGTCCTATACACGAAGACATCAGCCTTCAAGCTTCTTATTTTGTGAAAAAAAATTGTATTTATTTAGCCCGAGAGAAGTCAATACTGCAAAGCAAACTATATAGTGATCAATTAAGCTTTCCATTTATAATTGATAGCAATTACAAGCACCTAATGTGATAATGAATTCCCATCAGCTCCAAATTGCAATAAGCTAATATTAGTTTTTAATCTTGGGCTACCATATTTTTTTATTCTCTTAAGTTAAAAAAAACATGGGTTGATGCTCATAATTTTTTGAATTGAAAAATATAAGCATGTAAGAGATCAGTTAGCTCCCTCCTCCAGCGAATGCACATCAGTGGTGTTATGAATCGGCCTTCCATCTCATCTCTAGTGAAAATAACAAAAACATAAATATCAAGAGGAGACTTACAACTAACTTAGCGAAATAAGCAAGCCATTCAATTATTAACATAGATCTGTGTAACCAACTTCTTGACAAGGCCAATTACCATGCAGACTGAATATGTGGATACACATGTACTGATTCTTGTGTACAAAAATATGCATATATTAGTTAGTATTGTTCATGCATGACCAAACTACAAAAAAAACATACAAGATTGTGTTCATACTTGAAAAACCACTTAGCTGAGCTCATTTCAGTTCTAATAGGGAGAGTAGATAACTTCCAAAAATAATGGGAAGACAATATTACCCCCATCGTAAAATATTGGATTGGCCTAAAATTATGTGTGAGTCATAGGGAAGCATCATTCATGAAGTGTGAAATTTCTCTTTCTTATATTCTTCTCAAGGGATAGCTCAACATAAGTGGAAAAGAAGTGATGCCATTGCGTATTTTAATCAAACACAATGCACCCAACTATATATGCCATCAAGTCTAATAAAACTGAACATGATAAACATATTCACATTGGTATCGTCCCTATTAGAAGCTCTAAGTAATTTAAGAGCAGATTTAACATGTTCCCTCTTACCTCCTCTTTTCACATGAGAGGTAAGAGTATATATTGGATCTGAGCCGTTGATCTCATTAATTAGTGGTCTGCTTAACTCTTACCTTCTTACCTCATAGGTAAAAAAGAAGGGGTAAGAGGGAGCATGTTAAAATTTGTCGTAATTTAATGAGAAATGAATTAACATGAAAATGATCATATACAGACCAATTCTCAATAATGATAAATGAAACCACCCCTATGCATGTCCCAAGGAACAATGCCCTATGGCGAGTTGAAAATAACATGCGCCACAGAATAAGTTACTTAATAATTAAGCATACAAGTCGTCATGACATCAAACAGAAGATAAGAAAGTTTAGTAGCTGATCTGCATCAGTACAGTTACACTAACAGGTAGCAACAATGAGGTATTTCAGTATTATCCCCTTGGTACCTATACAGTACAGTGATAAATGTGTGGAGAGGTGGCATTTAGGTTGGCACCATGAAGAAGGCATCGTTGTTTGACCTGGTACTAAAAGAAACAAGAAGCCCATTTTGAAAACACATAGAGCACACAATTGTTAAAAGGCCTATTAGTTGATTCATAGACGCAAATATCAGTCGTACCAGACAAAATTCTTGCTGTATCTCTAACCACCAGAAATCAACAAAAGTTGGGATACAAATTCGTCATCAACAAACTGAGTGGTCGATGCTTTGACCGAAGCTATATATGTAGAGTTGTTAATGTATAGTAAAAAATCCCCGGTCCAATACAATCGTACAAGAGTCATAAAATGACTGTGTTGACCAATGAACAACCATACGATCCAGCGACACCATGCCTCTAAATGAAAGTGGTAAGTAAGTCTGAAGATATGAAGCAACATGTGAGCCTCTAACCCAAAGTTATAAGTAGCATCCATGGACATCTTGTATGCATTTTTAATGGAAGCTACAAGCTACTAAACTTAGTTGGCTAGTTAGGAGAAAAGATCAGATAAGGGTTGTGACCAGATCAACATTCCCTTCATTTGGGCAAGCAGTAATCTGCCATACTATCTTGGCTAGAATACTGTCATGCGACTGGGGCGTCTCACATCACCAACTATAATTGCTTCCTTGACACACTTTGTTCCGAAGATTGCACCTACTGTCAGTGAATGCTGAAAACAAAGAGTAGCTCACTAAAGTGCTCAAATAAATCATTTCACAATAAATGAGAATTAGACATAAAGATGGTCGATGTCAAGCAACGAACTGTAGGTGATTGGTGGATGACGAATAGGCCCTCTTTCCGTGCCATCTGTTGTGATGCCGAAAAAGGTCTGATTCAAAATTTCATGCTTGGTCACCAAAGATTACTGTCGGTGTACTAAAGTAGGGGTACCTTAGTATCCCGAACTTGTGCACGGGCAGTTGCAGCGTCCCGCGGCAAGGCTTGCCAAGCGACCGCCAAGATCCTCCGAGGTCCCCTTGGGGCCATTCAAGAACAAAGTATTCAAGTCAAAGACACAAGACCCCGGCAAGAGGAGCTTGCCGGGATGGCCACTCAAGGCACAAAACCACTCAAGGTACAAGACCCTGGCAAGAGGAGCTTGCCGGGAAGGCCAATCAAAGGCACCTCAAGAGAACTTGCCGCGACGCGCCACACGTCCCGGCAAGGACTGGTGAGCGACAAGCTCCCAGTAGAGACAAGCTAGCCACCGCGGCAAGGCGCTTGCCGCGGCAAGCTTCCACTTCAGTACCCGCGCTCCAGCGCATCCACCCACATGTCGCTCTGGGACCATCCCGGGCGCACATGGCGGAAGGCTGTGCAGCCTGGGGTACACGGTGGCAAGCGTCGATGACAAGGCCTCCGTCGTGGCGGACGGTGGCGCCCCTGACGGCCACTTTTTGCACTGTTTGGGGCGACGGCGACGGGCATTTAATGCCCTTGTCCCCTGCTGTTAGGGTTAGGTATAGAGCACTATGCAAACACTGTTCCAACTACCACCCTTTTTACTTTTTTACCCTCAACTGTGTTGCCACATGTCGGTGACCCCTTTGACCTATAAAAGGAGGCCCATGCGCAACGTAGAGGGGGTTCGAAACATCGATCAGTCTCCCTGCTCGGTCTTGTTAGCGGTTAGAGTGTACTGTTGCTCTCCTCGCTCCTGAGCCAAGATCTCAATACAAACCAAAGCAGGAGTAGGGTTTTACGCATCCGTGCGGCCCGAACCTGGATAAACTGCTTGTGTGCTCGCCTCGATCCGCTCTTTGTGCATCCTCCGCCCGCTGCCGTACCGAGAAGGGGCTCCGGTCCCATAGGTGTTCGTGGGCGATCAGTTTCCCCGACATCTTTGGCGCGCCAGGTAGGGGGTGCGTCGAGGTTGTGTGAACCTGATCCGGCGTTCACGCGAGTGAAATCTTCAACATCTTCATCGACATGCCGCCGAAGAAGAAGGCTTCGGAGGCAGCAGGCCCGTCCGCGTCGATCCCGCCACCGCCGGAGCCAACGGCTGGTGGGGTAGACGTCGGCGGAAGGACGGACATCGACGAAGGAACTCACGGCGCCGCCAAGTCCAAGGACAAGACGGACGACCGGGCTCACTCCAAGGCCTCGGCGTCCGTACACGCACCGCGCCCATCTCAGGAAGCGCGAGACCGGCAGCGACGTGGTACTCAAGGTACCATACGCTTGCTGGGCCAAGGTCAAGCTGGCGGATCTCGGGACGCTCAAGGCCAGCATGCACATCAACATGCTGGCACGAGCAAGGCACGGTCGCCGGGACGGGATGCTGCTCCTTCTAACGTAGTTAGAAGTCCGAGCATATCTCGCTCCTCGCACCGCTCGCCACCGCTACCCGCCACTCTAGCAGAAGCTCTAGCACGAGCTCAACTGCTCCTCGACTTCCCTCCAGCGGCAGACAAGGCCGACGACTGGAGGGCCACCATCCAGAGCCTCATCGCCTTCGCCAACGGCGACACTCCGCAGCAGCCGACCACATCGCGGCCGCGGCAAGTTTGCCAGGCGCGGGCTGATGGCGACAAGACTGCCGAGGGTGCAACCACCGTGCACTCCCCGCCCCGAATGCCAAGATCGCCGGCTCGCCGGATCAACATCGATGACGACTCCACTGCGTCATCAGATCCGCGAGCTCGCCGCGATCAACACCAAGTTCTCGATGATCGACAACAAGAAGACGCTCGAACCTGCATCGAGCGCCGAAGAGAAGCGCGGCGTCAATCAGACCATCGCGCTGGGCCCGCTGTTGACATGCACGCGCCCGGAGGACCAGGCGACTTGCCGTACGCGGTAGGTTGCCCTGTGTTCACTCGTGAGCTGCGGCAAGTCCAGTGGCCCAGCATGAAGAACTTCAAGCCCGGCGTACCCGAGAAGTACGACGGCAAGACACATCCGTCGGAGTTCCTCAGCATCTACACCATCGCGGTGCAGGCTGCCGGGGGACGAGATGAGAAGATACTCGCCAATTACTTTCCGCTGGTGCTCAAACCAAACGTCAGATCTTGGCTCATGCACTTGCCGGATAACTCCATTTCTTCTTGGGCTGACCTGTGCCATCAGTTTGTCGGCGCCTTCACAGGTGGCCACAAGCCCCATGGCCAGGAGAGTGACCTCCACATACTCGCGTAGAAGGAAGGAGAGCCCCTGCGTAAGTATATCCAGAGGTTCAGCCGTGTCCAGCACAACATCCCAGACGTCCACCCTGCCGCGGTTATCAGCGCGTTCCACCAGAACGTGCGTAACCGCAGGATGAGGGAGGAGATGGCGATGTGCAAGATCCGAGACGTCAGTGAGCTTTATGCCCTGGCCGACAAGTGTGCACGCGCTGAGGAGGGGAGGAAACTCCCCGGAGAGGATACAAGAGCAGGGGGGTCCGACAGCGAGGATGCCGCCCCGGCAAAGAAGAGCCGGCGGCGAAACAACAGGAAGAAGAAGAACAAGGAAGTACTGGTCGTTGAGCAGTCCGGCAAGGAGGCTGGCGCCAAGAAAGCCCAGACTGGTGGCTCCAGCAAGGAGACTGCAGCGTGCACCAACTGCCAGACTGTGGCAGCCGCCGACAAGCAGGATGGCTCCGACAAGCAATACTGCAAGATCCACCGCACCAAGGGCCACGATCTCCAGAATTGTAAGAAAGTCGAGTACCTTGTTGAGCAGCAAAAGGATGAGTACGAGCGACGCGACAAGGAGAAGGCCCAGGGAGGTGATGGAGGGTCCGGCAAGAAGCTGCCATTCAACGGCCGGGGAGGACGCCGCGGCAAAGCCAAGCAGCGGCAAGGAGACAGACCTCCCCGCGGCTGCGACAAGGATGAAGACGAAGACGAAGACGAAGACATGGATGATGGAGAGAACAGCGAGCAGGAGTTTCAAAAAGCTACAGAAGTTTTGTGCATTGACGGTGGTGCTTCTCTGCATACTTCACACCGCCAACTCAAGCAATGGGTGCGTGAAGTCAATGCGGCAGAACCACCCGTCGAGTCGCGCAAACTTCTGAAGTGGTCCAGCACGCCTATCATCTTTGATATTGAGGACCACCCTGATCGCACAACTGCGGTCGGGTGCTTGCCGATGTTGGTTTCACCAACCATCCGCAACCTCAAGGTCACCAAGATGTTAGTTGACGGCGGGGCCGGCTTGAATTTGATCTCCTCCACTGTGATCCAGAAACTCCAGATCCCCAACAGCGAGCTCAAAGAAACCGGCACATTCCCAGGGATCAACCCGGGAAGGAGCAAGCCGAAGGGGAAGATCATGCTTCCAGTGACGTTTGGCGGCGAGCTAAACTTCAGGACTGAGAGGATCACTTTCGACGTTGCCGATATCCCATTGCCCTACAATGGGATACTTGGCCGTCCAGCGCTCGCCAAATTCATGGCAGCCTCTCACTACGCCTACAACATGCTCAAGATGCCAGGCCCGATAAGCGTCATCTCTGTCCCTGGCGACAAGAAGGATGCACTTATCTGTGCCGACAAGATTTACCGGGATGCAGCAGCCGCAACAGATAGCGAGACAAATGCCGCTGAAGTTCCCGGAGGTAAGAACAAGGCCAAGTCCGGCAAGAGCTCTGGGGCCTACTCCGGCAAACGCACCTCTTCGGAGTGCTGCGCTGCCGTCGAGGACGCACCATCGAGGTCCACCGGCAAGTGTAAGAAGGCGATGGCAGCTCCACCAACAACCAAGAAGGTGTCCGCCAAGGAGGACGTCACTGGTGGTACTTTCACCATCAGTGCCACGCCTGACCATAAATAGGAAAGCGCGCTCGTTGCTTTCCTGCGGGCGAACGTCGATGTGTTTGCATGGCAACCATCTGACATCCCCGGTGTTCCCAGGAAAGTGATTGAGCACAAGCTTGCCGTTTGTCCTCACGCGCGGCCCGTCAAGCAAAAAGTCAGGAAGCAAGCAGTGGAGCGCCAAGAGTTCATAGCCGAAGAAATCAAGAAGCTAGAAGCGGCATGCCTTGTTAGAGGTGTGCTCCATCCCACGTGGTTGGCCAATCCTGTTGTCCTGTGTAAAGCGAATGGGAAGTGGAGGCTTTGTATAGACTTCACCGATGTGAATAAAGCTTGTCCCAAAGATCCATTTCCCTTGCCGTGCATTGACCAGATTGTTGACTCCACTGCCGGATGCGATTTGCTTTCGTTTCTCGATGCATATTCAGGATACCACCAGATCTTTATGGCTGAAGAAGATGAGGAGAAGACCGCATTCATTACTCCATGTGGCACTTATTGCTTCATACGCATGCCTTTCAGATTGAAGAATGCTGGTTCAACGTTTGCAAGAGTAGTCCACACTGCATTTGAGCCACAGATACACAGAAATGTGGAAGCTTACATGGATGATATAGTGGTCAAGAGCAAGGACAGGGCAACTCTGATACAAGATCTAGATGAAACTTTTGCGAATCTGCACAAGATCCAACTCAAGCTCAACCCCGAGAAATGCGTGTTTGGAGTCCCCTCCGGCAAGCTTCTCGGGTTCTTCGTGTCTCAGAGGGGGATTGAAGCCAATCCTGACAAGATCAAGGCCATCGAGCAAATCGAAGCACCGAAGCGCGTCAAGGATGTACGAAGACTTGCCGGCTGTGTGGCTGCTCTCAGCAAGTTTATCTCTAAGTCTGCGGAACGCGCCCTGCCGTTTTTCAAAATTTTGAAAAAGGCGGGTCCAATGAAATGGACTCCGGAAGCGGAGGCAGCGCTGCATGACTTGAAGAGGTATCTGTCCTCCACTCCAATACTTGTCGCACCTAAGCCACAAGAGAAGTTGCTGATGTACCTAGCGGCAACCAATCAAGTGGTTAGTGCTGCGTTGGTAGCGGAGAGGGAGGCAGATGACGAGCCAACAGCTCCGGCAAGCACGTCTAGCGACAAGCAGGGGGCTTCTCCGACAAGCTCTGATCCCGACAAGAATGGAACTGCGCAGATGCAAGAGGAGGTACGGAAGAAGATGGTGCAGCGCCCAGTTTACTTTGTCAGCTCCCTTCTCCAGGGGGCTAGATCAAGGTACTCTGGTGTGCAGAAGTTGCTTTTTGGCCTCCTCGAGAAAGGTGCGCCATTACTTCCAAGCGCACGAGATAACAGTTCTCACTCGCTTTCCGCTGAAGAGGATACTGCAGAATCCTGAAGCAACAGGCAGGATTGTCGAGTGGGCGCAGGAACTGTCAAGCTTTGGCCTCAAATTTGAAAGCACTTCAACTATCCAAAGCAGAGCATTGGCAGAGTTTATAGCAGAGTGGACGCCAACGCCAGATGAAGAAATCCCAGAGACGAGCATCCCCGTCAAAAAAGCGAGCAAAGAATGGATAATGTACTTTGACGGTGCCTTCTCGCTGCAAGGCGCCGGTGCTGGCGTGCTGCTTGTCGCGCCAACCGGAGAGCACCTTAAGTACGTGGTTCAGATGCACTTTCCCAAGGAGCAAGCGACAAACAATACTGCAGAGTATGAGGGTTTTCTTGCCGGCCTCAGGATTGCGGCAGACCTTGGGATCAAGAAGCTTATTGTGAGGGGTGACTCGCAGCTTGTCGTCCGCCAAGTGAACAAGAATTATCAGAGTCCGTTGATGGAAGCATACATCGATGAGGTGAGGAAGCTTGAAGAACACTTTGACGGCCTGCAGATGGAACATGTTCCGAGAGCTCAGAACGACATCGCAGATGGCCTGTCAAAGTGTTCCGCACTAAAGTTGCCTGTGGAACCAGGAATCTGTGTGATCAAGCTGACTCAACCATCCGTAACACCATCAACTGGACAGAACAAGAAGAGGAAGTTGATCTCCGCCGACTACTTTCCGGCAGAGCTTCCCGAAGCCACCGTCACAAAAGTTCCCAAGATCAACGCCAAGGATGCTGAGGAGCAATCTATTCCGGCAAGTCCCAGGGCTTGTTCCGTTGAAGCAGAGGCTCCCGACAAGATTTGCCCCGGCAAGCTTGCCGGGGAGCGTCACGGTCCGGCTGAACCACAGGTGCTCGCCGTAGAAGCGGACGTTCCCGCAGCAGCAGATGCGCCTTTAGTCCTTGCTGTCGAACCACAGGCTCCGGCATGGGCGCAGCAGATTGTCCGTTTCCTCCAAACAGGAGAACTTCCCGAAGAGCAAGAAGAAGCGGAAAAAGTAGCCCGGCAGTCAAGTATATACCAGTTTGTTGACAACACACTGTGCAGAAGAAGACTCAACGGTGTGAAATTGAAGTGTATTCCCCGGGAAGATGGACAGAAGCTTTTGGCAGAGATACACGGAGGCATATGTGGCCACCACATTGGCGCCAGAGCCCTTGTCGGCAAAGCTTTCCGGCAAGGTTTCGTTTGGCCGACAGCCCTCCAGGATGCAACTCCACAAGTAACCAAGTGTGAAGTGTGCCAGTTCCATTCCAAGCAGATACATCAGCCAGCTAAAGCTCTCCAGACGATCCCTTTATCCTGGCCATTTTCGGTCTGGGGGCTCGACATCCTCGGCCCCTTTTCCCGCGCAGCCGGGGGCTTTGAGTTCTTGTACGTTGCAATCGACAAGTTCACAAAGTGACCGGAAGTGGAACCAGTGAGAAAGGTGACCGCACAGTCAACAGTCAAGATCTCCAGGTCGATTGTTTGCCGTTTCGGAATCCCTAACAGGATCATCACCGACAACGGTACACAATTCACCAGCCGCACCTTCATGCAGTACGTCCAAGACCTTGGCGTCAAGGTCTGCTTCGCTTCTGTTGCTCACCCGAGAAGTAACGGTCAAGCGGAGAGGGCAAATGCTGAAGTGCTGCGCGGGCTCTAGACCAGAACTTTCGACAGGCTGCACAAGTGCGGATGAAACTGGATCGAGGAGCTGCCGGTGGTTCTTTGGTCGATCAGGACGACGCCAAGTCAAGCCACTGGACAGACACCCTTTGCTCTAGTCTACGGAGCAGAGGCAGTTCTCCCCACGGAACTCGTATACGGGTCGCCTCGAGTGCTCGATTATGATGAGCTCGAGCAAGAGTAGCTGCGACAAGATGACGCGCTGCTCCTTGAGGAGTACCGTCTTCAGGCCGCTGTGCGAGCTGCTCGCTACCAGCAAGCTTTGCGCCGCTATCACAGCCGCAAAGTTAACGCCAGAAGTCTCGAGGAAGGCGACCTTGTTCTTCGGCGCGTTGAGTCCGCCAAGAATTCCAACAAGTTGACGCCGAAGTGGGAAGACCCTTATCGGGTGAAACGAGTCACTAGGCCCGGCGCTGTCCGCCTTGAGACCGAAGATGGCTCGCCGGTGAGCAACTCCTGGAACATCGAGCATCTTCGTAAGTTTTACCCATAAGGCGTGGTTGCCGTGATCCGCTCCGGCAACCACCCTTTTGTAAAGTCTTGCCACTGTTGCATGTAATTCTTTGTACAAAGCCGAGCGCAGACCCCGTGCATCAGTAAAGCTTATGTGCCCCGCACATCTTGTCATTTCATGCTTTTTATATTTTTGCATAAGTTATCTGACACCTTGTGCAGCACCTACTACCGATAAGCAATAACAAGCCCAAAGGCTCTGTATCTGCATTTTCTCTTCTTTCTTTTTTCTTAAGAAAAAGCAAAGTTCCCTCGCGCACAAGTTTGCCGGGGGGGAGGAGAAGATGGTGGTATGGACCAAGTGCCGTTCAAGAAAGTTTGGCCTTGCCGGGAAGCAAACAAGACAAAAGCTAAGTTGCCAAAGTTTGAGCAATCAAATTTCTAAAAAAAATTAGTTATCTTCCTTGAACGACCGCGCTTTGTATGGAAAACCTGTGCGCGGAGGAACCAACTCGTGGCTAGTTGCGCCCTTACTTTGTTTCGAGTTTGCTCAACGGCTTAAGTGTGCTGCGACTAGTGTCGCGCCCTTACTTTGTTTCCTAACCCGCTCAACAACTTAAGCGTGCTGCAACTAGTCGCGATAAGGTTTCTTGTCGGCAACGGCACTGCCAGCAGGCTGCTGAAGTTCCGCACTCAGCGCTCGCGGCAAAGGTGCCTGCGCCGGCAAGTTCCCTAAAAAGCGTAGGGTAAAAACATACAAAGCAAGGAAGTCAAGTAAAGGAAATAACATTGCATTCAATACCTAAGATAGAGTTATATTACAAGATAACTTGTCGCAGCTCTAATAGACTGTTTTCATAACATGGTTGGCAGCGACAAGGAAAGAAGAAAGTAAACAAGCTAGTCTGCGCGGTCGCCCTCGACTCTCTTGATCCCGCCCACCTTGTCCACGATGGGTGCGACAAGGGCCTTGAGCGTCTCCTGGTCGGCGTCGGGCGGCAGAGTCCTGAGGACGTTGGTGAGGTTGAGCCCTGGGTTGCGGAAAGCCACCTTCATCAACACCTTTTGGAGAGCCCCCGCGCAGAGCCTGCGCGATTCCTCCGCCAGCTGCTTCGGGATCTTCTCCCGGAGTTGCTGGAGGGCCATCGCCACATCCCTGAAGAACAAAGTTAGCTTGGCGCTATGGGGGAGACCCTCGTCGGTGGAGTATCCGAGGTGCTCCGCCCCCAGCTCCGTCAGCTCCTTGTCGACATCCGCGGCAGCATTGACAAGACCTTCTGTCCAATGCTCCACGGTTTCCCTGAAGATGTTTTGGGTGACGGCAGCGCTCTCCAGCAGCGCCTTCTCGGCCCTGATTTCCTCCTTCAGGGTCGCCTCCCGCTCTCTGGCGCCGTAAAGGGTCTGGGTCAGTGTGGTCAGCTTAAGCTCCAGATCGGCGATGGAGTCATTTGCGGCGGCAAGCTCCTTGCCCTTCTCGGAGAGGCGGACCTGCAGCTCGTAGTGGCTGTGCGCGTCCTTCTCCCTCTCAAGCTTGAGTGCGGCAACCTCCTCGCCGCTCGTCTTGAGGTTGGCCTCCAGTTGTGCCACCCTCGCCTCTAACTCCCTCTTGGCGGTCTCGGCAGCTGCAGCAGCATCCCTTGCTTCCTGTAGAGCTCCGCCAAGAGACTGTTCACGCGCGGCAAGTTCCTCCTCGTGGCCGTCGAGGTTGACCTTCCGCTGCGTCAGCTCACCCTCCAGCGTGGACAACTGCTCAGCGACAAGTCGCTGCTGCTCCTCCACCTCAGCCTGATGTGCCTCGGCAAGCAGCTCCCGCTCCTCCGCCAAGGATCGGAGAGCTGCTTGGTTGATGGCTCGGAGCTCTTCTGTGCGCTTCTCCAAGTCAGCACCCGCCTTGGCGGCCAGAGCCTCTCGGGACTCCAGCTTGGCCTGCCGGGCGCGGTACAAAGACAGAAGCTTGCGCAGCAGCCGCTCCTCCTCGGGCTCGCTGCTGCTGCTCGGCGCATCGACGAGCTTCAGTCCGGCGGAGGCAAGGACCTCCCCGTCGAAGACCTCTCCCTCGACATGGACGCCCACGGGAGCTGGATGAAGATGTCATCGCCGGCCTTCAGATAGGCGCTTGGCTTGGGCTCGTCGGAGCTGGGGGCTGCGGCGACGGCGGAGGGCTCGGCGGTCGGCGTAGCGCCTGGCGCTCCTGCGGCCCCAGTGCCGTCAGTGCGATCGCCAGCCTCTTCGCCAGCTGCCGCGGCGGCAGCCTTGGCGGCCTCTGCGCCAGCAGGATCGTCCACGCCAACTGTTTCTTCAACAACGGCGGCGTCATCGGCGATGACCTCCGTCTCCATGGGCTCGGCTGTGGACGGGTCTGACGGAAGAAGAGAAAAGGAAAGAAAAACAGTCAAGCAAATATGCAAAAAGGAGAATTGAAAGAAGAAAAGTCCAAGGGTTTACCTACGCGGGCCTCCTCCTCGGTGGGGTTCCTTGCCGGGGAGCTCTCCCTCGGCGGCATGGTGGTAGCTCCCGCCGGCGGAGGGCCGCTAGCGCCATCCCTTGACAGAGTGCTCGCCCTTGGCGGGGTGCTCGCCCTTGGCGGAGTGCTCACCCTTGCCGGAGAGCCTCCCCTTGGCGGAGTGGTCGAAGCATGCGGCACGTCGGGGGCGTCTCTTGGCGCTCCTGGTCCCGCTGCTCTGCTCCTACACAAGTCAACGAACAAGACGTCAGTGAAGAAGTAGCGCCCACGCGCGCCCGACAAGCGGAAAAGCGAACCACACTTACGCTGGGGGCTGCGCTGGTGGCTGCTCTGGAGAACAGCTGCCGGGTCCGGCAAGCTTGTCGCGGGCACACACCCCGCTATTGCGGCGGGCTCGTCCTCGATGACGATCACCGGGACCTTGGCCCTCTTCGCCGCCCTCTGGGCCAGAGTTCTGAAAGAAGGACAGGTTCAGAGTTAGGCAAAAGAGATGCAAGAAAGAACGGAAAATCGAAGAAAAACAAGGATTGCGAAGACTTACTCTTCTTCCTCCTCGTCGGAACTGAGCGCGGAGAAGTCAAAATCTGGCTCACGCGTCCCGGCGCGAGGAGGCGGAGGAGTGGGCTCCCTCGGCAGCTTGGCGGGAGCAGGGACGGTGGTCTGAGAAGACCCCGCTCCGGTTGCCGCCGAAGCGCGAGGGGCGGCGGGAGCCGAGGCACCAGTTCAGGAAGATCCCGCTCCAGTTGCCGCTGAAGCACGAGGCACTCCCTTCGCGGCCTTGCTTGTCACGGTGGCGCGTGCCGCGCGGCGCTGCGGCTGCTGGCCCGCCTGCCGCCCCATCACGTCTGCGGCCTTGCAGAGGCGTCTTCTTGGTGGAGATGGAGGACTTGCTGGTGGTGGCGAGCTGCCCGAGGATGAGGAGGAGGAGCCGATCTCCAGTGAGCCGCTCGAGTCCTCGGCAGGCTCACTTGACCCGACACCCTGCTCGGCGGGCTCGCTCGACTCGACGCCCTGCTCGGTGGGCTCGCTTGTCCCGGCGATTTGCCCGGCAAGCTTCCCCGCTTTGCGGAACTCTTCCTGCTCGGCAAGGCTTGTCGCCTCCGCTGCCTCCGCCTCCTCCACTGTGTACCCGAACTCGCCCGCGGTCGTGGTTGCCGCTGCTTCCTCCAGCCTAGTGGCAATATATGCCATCTCCTGGTCAGTGGTGTCACGGGTGAGGCCTTTCTTCTCGTCGAGGTTGACTGGTTGTTCCACCAAGTTGTCGAAGGACGCCTGCACAGCTTCGTCGGAAGGCTCTTGCTAAGTGGGGTCGATCCCGTGGGAATCGCACAGCGGCATCACTGCACGGATGGCGCTGAGCGACGAGCTGTTGCACAGCGGAACTACGCCCTCCGGCAACACGAACCATTCGGGGTGGTCGGAGTCGTACTTGAACAACGCCTGGAGCATCGCGTTGAGCTCCAGGACAATAAAATTCCAATTGAGGCCCGGGCGCAGCCTCATGATGTCTGCCGCGTTCTCAAACTCTCAGGCGGCCCTCTTCCTCTCCTGCAAGGGGGCGATGCGGCGGTGGAGAAAGTCGGCTCCAACTGCGCCTACAGTGAGCTTGGCTTGCCAGAGGCGAAGGATCCGAGTAGTAGCAATCTTCAATCTGCTATCCTTCGGGGGCAAGTCGCTCCAGTCGTTGCCGCGTACTACTGGGGCTTGGCGCCGGGCGGTGAATGGCTGCGCGTCCTATACGATCCAACACCAATTGGCTCTCCACTCATCCCACTTGCCGCGGAGCTCTCCCGACAAGTAAGCTTCCTTCTTGTGGGTCCTAGAGATCCAAGAGATTCCGCCAGACAAAGGCGACCCTGCCTCGACTCGAGGCGTGAAGTAATGGCGGAAAAGAGCTACATTGGGGAAGACTCCGACGAAGTTTTCGCACAGATGTGCGAAAACTGCCATTGTCAGGACGGCGTTGGGGTGAAGTCACGAAGATGAAACCCGTAGGTATTCATGATGTCGTAGAAGAACTCGGAATAGGGCGGGCAGAGCCCGCAGTAGAAGAACAGGGCGAAGAATGCGTAGCCATTCCGGAACATCTCAGCGTCTACGGCGGGGAATACCTTGGTGCACGGATGCGCCTTCGTCTCCCTCGACCAAAAAAGGTAGAAGGAATCCCTCATCTCCTCCGCATCAAGCTTGGGGGGAAGACCACCTTCTTCTTCCGCATCGCTGCGAGCCGCAGCGCCTCGGCCGACTTCGCGGACTTCCCCTTCTCGCCTTTCGGGGCCATGGCTGAAGCGGTGAAGGAGGTCGACGGCGCTGGTAGTGCTGGTGGCGACGGAGGGCGGAGCGCTGCTCTCTTTCGGCCTTCGGGAAGGAGGGGAGCGGCGGGGGTTTCTGAGGATTGAAGAAGCAACGGGCGAATGGAAGGAACTGCCCCTGTTTCCCTTGCTTTTAAGGGGGAAGGGGGCGGACGTTCCGCATTTCCAATTAAAGAAACAGGCCACGATCTCCCCCACGACGCCGCATTAAACGCGTGTCGTTAAGGGAGGGCGCGGTGGATACAGAGTGGGATACGGCATGCCACAGGCCGTGCGTGCCCGTGCACTGTTTTGGGCCTGGCCCAACAGTGCTCGGCACCGTGTCTGGCCCAGGCCCGGGGGCTCCTGTCGGTGTACTAAAGTAGGGGTACCTTAGTATCCCGAACTTGTGCACGGGCAGTTGCAGCGTCCCGCGGCAAGGCTTGCCAAGCGACCGCCAAGATCCTCCGAGGTCCCCTTGGGGCCATTCAAGAACAAAGTATTCAAGTCAAAGACACAAGACCCCGGCAAGAGGAGCTTGCCGGGATGGCCACTCAAGGCACAAAACCACTCAAGGTACAAGACCCTGGCAAGAGGAGCTTGCCGGGAAGGCCAATCAAAGGCACCTCAAGAGACCTTGCCGCGACGCGCCACACGTCCCGGCAAGGACTGGTGAGCGACAAGCTCCCAGTAGAGACAAGCTAGCCACCGCGGCAAGGCGCTTGCCGCGGCAAGCTTCCACTTCAGTACCCGCGCTCCAGCGCATCCACCCACATGTCGCTCTGGGACCATCCCGGGCGCACATGGCGGAAGGCTGTGCAGCCTGGGGTACACTGTGGCAAGCGTCGATGACAAGGCCTCCGTCGTGGCGGACGGTGGCGCCCCTGACGGCCACTTTTTTCACTGTTTGGGGCGACGGCGACGGGCATTTAATGCCCGTGTCCCCTGCCGTCAGGGTTAGGTATAGAGCACTATGCAAACACTGTTCCAACTACCACCCTTTTTATTTTTTTACCCTCAACTTTGTTGCCACCTGTCGGTGACCCCTTTGACCTATAAAAGAAGGACCATGCGCAACGTAGAGGGGGTTCGGAACATCGATCAGTCTCCCCGCTCGGTCTTGTTAGCGGTTAGAGTGTACTGTTGCTCTCCTCGCTCCCGAGCCAAGAACTCAATACAAACCAAAGCAGGAGTAGGGTTTTACTCATCCGTGGAGCCCGAACCCGGGTATACTGCTCGTGTGCTCGCCTCGATCCGCTCTTTGTGCATCCTCCGCCCCCTGCCGTACCGAGAAGGGGCTCCGGTCCCATAGGTGTTCGTGGGCGATCAGTTTCCCCGACAATTACCATGTTGATGAGTACAAAAAATTGATCTCAGATCTCAGGATCAGCTGTATCATTTGCTTAACATGTTAGTGAAACATCATAGTTGAATAGAAATGGCTACTTATGTATTCTGAAATTATATTCAGTCATACTATCATATACGTTCAACAATGTTGATTATACATGTCAGTTGGATAAGGATCCAAGGCACCACAAGAAATAGACCAACCTTTTGAGAGGAAAACCAGACACATACTTTTATCTTTATGAAGCATACGATCGATCCACCATTACATGGATATGTATCAAGAAAACTTCCTTTTTTACATCCAAAAGTAGTACACTCCGCAAATTCTTATATTTGTTAGAAGGTAGCACTGAGTCTATATATATGCCCTTACTTTGCAAAGTCATCATTCTATCATTCCCTTGCATATAGCAGCACTACTCCCAGGATCACTCAATATTCACACAACTATAGTGTCCATGTAAAATTTGACATACCAATTAGCAAGATGAGTGCCTCTCAACAGCATATATTGGCGAGTAAGAAAGTGCGATAATTTAATTAATCAAGTAGATGTTGAGCTACCTGTATATTTGTAAATTTACCTGAGCCTCTTGTAAGATTCGTGGCAGCCTGTCAGCGAGCCACTCATCAGTGTCCTCCTGCAATGATGGTGGCTGGGTGGAGAGGATCCGGAGGATCTCATCCGGAATGGGGCAGCTAGGCGCACCGGTCAACGCTGAGTGTGACCTGAGCATTGTTGACATTGCGGCAGGCGTGGTATGTTAGATCAATTAAGACTTAAGTTGCTGCATTTTTCTCGTAAATATAAATTGCACAGTTTCACAGGTCTTACATCGGCCAGGTTTGTAGCTTGCCTTTTGTGATCACAGCACAATGTAAAAACCATATGCGTCAATTCATGAACCCATGGCGGAAGTCATGTGTACATGGGAATTGATTAATGAAATACGTGCTAACACATAAAGGAAATCATGCTAGCTATACGTCCATCTACGTGTGAGTGACAACATGTTTTTTTTTGTACGAGGGATTCTAACTCTCACATTTGCTTAAAAAGTTTTAGATTAGAGTAAGAAGTTGGACCTGTGGAAAAGATCAAGCCTTCCTCGGTGGCGCACGAAGGTACTGCTGCGTGGTGTAGAGGCACAACACATATGGATCGGAAAGTAGCATTAGATGAGAAATTATAAGAGGCATCAATGGATGATTGAAGATTTAGGACGGAAATTGCAGCAGGCAAACCAGGCTTGTTGCTCGATGGCACCAGGACGGACGTTGAGGAAAAAATCGGCGGCGTTGGTTCCATTCGGCAATGCCACCGTAGTGTTGTCAGCGCGACAGCCGTGATGGGTGGGGGGGGG
>LR738712.1:728734373-728751849 GCA_902687465.1 Secale cereale | reverse complement strand
CTAGTAAGTAGCAGTAGCGAGGGTTATAAACTCGCGCAACTACTAAGCGTCTGCCTATAAGCTTTTCCCTAGTAGTGGGAGGTCATCTGTTTGGAAGGCGATCTCAGGTGTATGGTATTATTTCTGAATTCTTATTTACATGACTGAATTGAATCGACACCTGCCAAAGCAAGCACAAATAAATGGAAGGAATATCAGACACAATTCGATTTTAAGTGTGAAGAAGAAATATCAACGTGGGAGGGGGGGGGGTGGGAGGTGAGACGAATATAAACCGGACGAAAATTACCTAGACGAAAATAAACTATGGATAGTATTCACCAATTCAGACATTAGGAGTAGAGATTAACAAAGGCATTTGGCATATTTTAAATTTTGCTAAGATTTAATTTGATATGAGTATGGATTGAAGAAATCAAGGAATGCTTTTATTATATAGTTGATGTTTTGGTAAGATTTGATCTCATTTGGTTATGAGTAGTGGAAGGCAAGGAAAGTTGGGATTTAGTAGTGATTTTATTCAGGTTTGATTTGACTGAGTTAATGCATGCCGTTGTTTTGGGAAAGTGCCGATTTGATTGGATATTGCTTGGGAAACTGACGATTCTGATAGTACGGCAAGAAAAATAATAATAGATTGGTCACAGAAAAATGAAACAAAAAAAGAAACCAAAAACAAAACATAGGAAAAACAGAACGAGCGCACACGTCAAATGGGCCGGCCCAACTTTGATTATAGTTGATATTTTGGTAAGATTTGATTTCATTTAGTATGATTAGTTGAATGCAGGGAAAGTTTGGATTTAGATGAGATTTTGTTAAGATTTGATTTTAGCGAGTTAATGCATGATGTTGTTTTGGGAAAGTGCCGATTTGGTTTGATTTATTCGGAACGTGCCGATTTTGATAGTATGCCGACCACAAAATAATTGGTTTGTCATAAAAATGAAATAAAAAAAAGAAACCAAAAACGAAACGTTAAAAATAACACGCACGCGTCAAGTGCGCTGGGCCAACTTGGTTGGAGGTGCAGCGAAAGGTCACCGGTATGACCCTCACGGTCATCATATCATCTTTGCCGATGGGTTGGTGGGAGGTGAGGCGACACTACCAATTCCTCCTGTAGAAGTAGAGAGATAGGCCGGTCCAATTTTGATTATAGTTGATGTTTTGGTAAGATTTGCTTTGATTGTGTATGACTAGTGGAATGCAAGGAAAGTTTTGATTTAGTTGAGATTTTGTTAAGATTTGATTTGATCAATTAAATACATAACGTTGTTTTTGGAAAGTGCTGATTTGGTTTGATTTCTTGGAGGAAAATTCCGATTCTGATAATATGCTAAGCACAAATTAATAGGTTGATCATGGAAAAAAATGAAAGAAAAGAACAGGATACCAAAAATGAAACATAGAAAAATAATAATAACGTGTGCACGCGTCAAATGTGTCAGGCCAACTTGGCTGAAGGTTCAGCGAAAGGTCACCTGTATGACGCCGCGGGCATCATATTGGGTCTGCCGAGGGGTTGGTGGGAGGTGAGCATACTCTAACAAATCTCCTTCAGGAGTAGAGAAAATGGGGTGGGCCAACTTGGCTGGAGCTTCTGCGAAAGTTCACCTGTATGACATTCACGGGAGTCATATCGGGTTTGTCGAGGGGTTGATGGGAGGAGAGGCGACTCTAAAACTCACTATTTAGGACTAGAGATTAATTCATGACGTTGTCTTGCTAAAGTGCCGATTCGATTTGATTTTTTGGGGAAAGTGCCCATAATAGTATGCGAAGCACAAAATAATAGTTTGGTCACAGAAAAATAAAACAGGTAAAGGAAACAAAAAACAAAACAAAGAAAAAAAGAGGAATAAAAACACGCACACGAGTCAAATGGGCTGGGCCAACTTGGCCGGAGCTTATGTGAAATGTGACCTTTATGACACTTGCGGGCCTCATATCAGGTTTGCTGAGGGGTTTGTGGGAGGTGAGGTGATGCTACCAACTCCCCTCGAAGAGTAGAGATTAGAATGGCGATATGGACATTCGATGCGTCCAAATTTGTCCCAATATTGAAATGTTGGCGAATTAGTATTGGCGGTAACATCATATTACCACCATTTTTTTTACCATCATTCCAGTCTGGCAATAAAAAGATAAAGCGTAAACAAAAAATTTGCTAAAATGAGACGTACAAATTAATGGTGCATTAAGCCCATACTATACCTGTAGATCATGATCCTATTAAAGCGCCAACTGTCCCACGATCACTCATTGTACCCTCAGATTCTAATCGTGGGATGGTGATTTGACAACATCCGATTAGTCTGGATTTGTCCCAATATTTGGAACGCTTGCCAATTCACATTGGTGGTAAAATAACAGTATTACTGCATTTTTGGTCTCGCAAGAATTTGGTAATATGTAAATAGAAAGTGTTATTTATGTTATTCTATTTAGAAGTGTTTAAATTAGTCCCTCAAACGTGGCACGATAACAATAAAGTCCCTCCAGCTGTTGACAATGAATATATAGGGGGCCTGTCCTTTCACTCCCAAAACAAAACCCCTGCTCGTAGAGGACTCTCCATGGCTTCTCCCCTTCTCACGCATGGCCAGGGTCCTATCCCCGGCGATACACAAGCCTCTGCTGGCCGCTTCCACACCTCCCCTTCTCTCGCCGACCAGGGCACTAAGTTCTCAAAGGTATATCTCATTATCTCGAGTTACGGCTTTTGGTAGATCTGTATTTTCTGACTCTGGTCTAAAAACTGCAAATGTGTAAAGATACGTGGATCTGATGCGCACTTCTTTGCTGCATGCTTTTGCATCTGTTGACGGGGGCATGATTGGGGGTAGGGGGGTTGTTAATGTTTTGTTGTTTTTCCAGATTGCAACTTCGCCTAACCATTTCTTTTTCTTTTTGATAAAGATGGTCGATCTAAAATTGTTTCTTCACTTGATCTAATCTTGCTAATGGAGTTTTTTTTAACTGATCTAAAAATTACAAATGTTTTGCAATACTTGCGTCCAATGTTCGCCCCAGCATGTTATTTATTTTTTGAATCCACCTCAGCATGTTCTTGAGAAAACAATTGGCACCTCTTTCCGGATTGGAGCTCTACTTAACTAATTTTTATTTCTAGCTGATCCGAGCTGCGCACTGGTTTTGTCAAAATATAAATCTTCAGTAATATGCTCATACTTAGCTCCGATTTCCACTCGCTTGACCATATACACATGAATAAAATGTTACTTGTTCAACATATACCCTTTTATTTAAAAGACCACTCTCTGGATTTCTCATCAAAAAGAAAGAGGACTACTGTGAGTACCTCATTGAAGTTAGGCAATTTCACATGAGAAATTAAGAACAAAATTCCTTGTTAGTTCACCATACTCATGAATCATGCTGCTTCTGATGGTATTAGAGGACATGATCATCTTTTTTTTAGTCATGCATCTTAAGTCAGCTTTGTTCTATTTACCATAACAAATAATGGTAGTTTTTCCATCAAAATAAAATAAATAGATGGTGCTTTGCTGCATGCTTTTGTATCTGTTACCAAGGTCAAGAAGAATATGTATATAATTGATTTGAAGTTCAAGAAGCATATGTTCGGAGGGAGTAGTTTATTTCTGCTGCTCTAATAGATTGTTTTGCTATTATACTCGTCATCTCTATTGCTTTGTGATAGCCTTAGGTATTAGAGTAGTTCAGCAAGCATCTGCATTACAATTTTCTTATTGTACTATCTATTAATCTGATGTCCTGTATTGTAGACTTGCATCATGAAGGCTGCACAGTTTGGACCTTGGTCAGATCTTCCTCCCGAACTCCTGAGCCTTGTCCTCAAGCGCCTCGATTCCCTAGCTGACCGTGTTCGCCTGAGAGCAGTCTGTCACCCATGGCGCTCTAATAGTATGTTGCAGAATCTTCCCCGCCCGTTCCCTTGGCTCACCCTCACCGATGGAACCTTCTTCAGCATCCCAGGCAGTGAGGTTCACCGCATGCCTCTGCCAGATGGTGCTCGTTGGCACGGATCCATTGATAACAGGCTATTCCTCATGAGCTGTGATGGTGCGTGTTCATTGCTGAACCCATTTTCCAAGAGCACACTGGAGCTTCCTAATCTTGCCAGTGTTTGGCAGAGCCAGATAGATAACCATGCTGGATGTGCTGATGATCCAGTTTCCTATAAGTTGGTGGCGCCCTTGCCGTTGGACTTATCACCCAAGTTCCTTGCTGCTGCATTAATAGTCGGCAATTGTTATTCTATTGATCTTTGTGTCGTTCAACCACCTGCTGCCACTTACTCATTCAGAGGTATACGTACTGCGGAGTGGGAGCCACCAACATTAGTGGACCTTGCATTCTTAGATGGAAGGCTGTACGTGCTGTCTGGATTTTTCAAGCTTTTCGTCGTTGATTTCGGTGAGAACCTTGGTACTAATCCAAACATGAAATGCATTATTGACTTCTGTGGTTATTGTGGAACGCCTCCACACCTGTCTAAGAAGGTGTTTTATGGACTCAGCCAGTATTTAGTGGAATGTGGTGGTAGACTGCTGATGGTGCAAAGATTTACACAGTCAGAGGGTTTTAGTAATTCTCACACTGTTGGATTTAATGTCCTTGAGGCAGACTTGCGCACAAACCCTGGTCAGTGGAGAATGGTGAGTGATTTGGGTGGCCATTCCATCTTTCTTGGTAAGCAAAGCTCGAAGTCCCTGCCTGCTGGAGAATGCAGTGGATCCCAGGAGGACTGCATCTACTTTATCTGTGATTATCCTTGTCCAGAGTCTTCTGCAGAACCTCTTCGTGACGCTGGCATATACAACGTGATAAGTGGGACGATCATGCCATTGTATTCAGGGAATCCTGCAGTACCGCAACGCCAAGCTGGTCAGTGGGGCCTGACATGGTTTTTTCCTTCTGAAGCTATATGATCAACCCAGCAGTTTTTTTTAGTCTTTTGTGGTCAACCAACATGCTTGCGTTCTGCTCATCTTTATCCTACCAATAAGTTATTGTGTGGACTTAATTAGTATATGATGGTGTGCACTTTTAAGTCATTTGGTGACATCAATGGGTTCATGTAATCGAATTCGTAAACCATTCGTTGTGGAAACTTGATGTTTTATCTGTGTGGTTATGCTTTCAAGTTTCAACAGACTTGTGAGCTAATCATAGCTCTGCATATATGTGTTTCTGCAATCTATACCTATACTAATTTGTGACTCCCTAGAAATTAACACATTAATCAGATTTTACGAACCGTTAATTTGGTGGGACCGAATTTTTTGAGATTTTTTACGGTGCATCATACTACCAAATTAGACGTGTAGTATTAAGTTAGATCCAACGGTTGATATATCTCGGCTTATAATTTTATCGAGGACAGCTTCGTAATTTCCCCATCGGTGGATTTCTGTTTACAAGGCCACGATCGACTCAGTTCCCCGCCTCCCTACTTAATCGATCACCATTACATGACAGCTGATAGGGATCAATCGAGTAGGAAAACAAACATTAGTTGATCGCCGTCGTACCTCAATTGCAGGCTACATGTAGCAGCACCGCAGCACGCCCCTCGCCTCCTGTTGCACCGCCGCCGAGGCGGAAGGTCTACGAAGAGGACGATGCCAGGACCGCTGCTCCTGCTCAGCGTCTCCATTAATGAAGGGAAAACTGGCTGCGGGAAAAATGCCCAAAGTGTCCTTTTCGCCCGAATATACTACCCGTATTAGGATGTTGTATTACCCTATCTCCACCGTTGGATCACAAAAATGCACGGACCAAAATAGTTAGATGTACTGTAAAAGGTCTCAATTTTTTACGGTGTAGATCCCATTGTAACATCCTCGGCCAGAAAAAGACTCCACGCGTTCTACTCCTAAAAAAAAGTCCATGTGCTCTATTCCACCCCGTGAATTCTCCTCCCCAGACATATCTCCTTTCTCCTGTATTTCTTTTCAACGGCGGCATGTTTGATCCAGCAGCAAACGTAATTGCATAAGCTCCTGGCGGATAGGCCTTGCCTCTTCCTTCCGGTGCCATCTCTCTATCTTTCTACTCTCTCTCTCCCTCCGTCTCTCTGTCTCTCCCTCTCTTCCCTCTCTCTCATACACTTTGAATTGAAGAAGCAGTAGACATGGCTGAAGGACCACGAATATCATGCTATCTCATGCCTCCAAGAGTAAGATTTTATAGAACCATGCAGATGGATAAATTATTAAAGATGATGTGATTGATTAATTGAAAACATGCTACCACACGTGCATATTGTAGATCACTGTACGTAGAAATTCTGAACCGTGATCTGTTTTGATGCTTTAAAGTAGTTCTCCTCTAACTTGATGCTGTTATTCAATGTAGTACTCCTCTAACTTGCTGCTGTTATTCAATGTAGTACTCTGCAAAAATATCCAAGGGAATTAAAAATTTCAGTCTTTAAGTAAAATAAAGTTTGACGCAGGTGTCCAGCCTTGCATTGGCTGCTTTCATGTCGACTCAAGTGTGAAGAATGAAGAACTGAACAAGCATGATAGAGGATGTTTGATAGGTATATTATTTAAGTTGTCCTATGTTGTTTATTGCCCACCCTTAATTTGCTTGGCCTGATTATATTTTTCATATGCAACTCCATGGTGGATGTTAGCATAATCTTTGATTAGCTGTTAGCTAGGTTTAGATTTCTATTGTTATTTTATTAGTCCGGCGTAATAGTAGAGCTAGGATTAGTACTTTCCTATGTATATGTTTTGCTAAGTTGTGTCATAATTGCTAATTGGGCTAGGTGGTGTCTGGCAATGCACTTTGGCCCTGTAGTTGTGTTAGTAGCACAGGCTGTGTCAGGGTTGGATATAGTTCTGTACGAGCAGGTTTAGGTTGTGTTGGGTAGGATATTTACTGGTCCGGGTCACTGCTTGTATATGTGCAGCAGGTCCTAAATATTGCAATGCTGTGATTTCAGAAGAAATAAAGAAAAAAGAGGGGAGCAAGACATGTGGCTTTGCGTAAGTTTTCTTGTGAGCCTGTTCATTGGTTTTGATGTGATCGCCCCACAGGAATTCCAATAGTTCAGTTCCATATAGTTGGTTTGAACAAGTTGCCTAATACTGTTTCTCAAAGGTAAATACAGGTGAGAAAAGTGAATGAGATTTGACATGACATTCTAAATGATATAAAACATAAGGGCCAGCTGAATTATATGCATCTTCTATATGGTGTCATTGTGCCTTTTGAAGATATAAAATTCTACTAAAGCTAATTTTATTTGTGATTTAGTTGGACCATTGTTTGGTGGTATACAGTGGCATAGTTTTTCCCGACTGTGCATGCCTTTTGCTGCAACTTTGCAATGCACAAAACCAACAAAATGTTGGCACAGTCTTTAGATGTTGTATAGCTTAATCTGTTAAAAAGCATGTGTGGTGTTACAATTACTTTCTCCTCGATAAAACAATCAAACCCACAGTTTAATCTATCATGTGGTCTCTTTTTTCAGCTTCGGTACTATGAATAATGGTGGTCTGTTAAACGATACGTTTGTCATTCTCAAAAAATTCAGTGCCACTTGCAACAGGTCACAAATGTTTCTGTAGCATTGTGAGCTCTTGGTATTGATGAAAGCAAACGTATACCATGATGCTTCAATTTCTCAAGCCTATCGTAATATGTTGAACCCTCTCAAACCAGACAAATTATGTGATTATTATTGTTTGGAGCATGGTCATTCGCTCAAGGAAACAAGTTTCATAATATTTTTATCACAGATTTCAGATCTCTTTTCTTTGCCTCAGTTTTTCATATTTTATACCTTACCGTGACACTTTTTCTTATATCACCAATCTCCATTGATACTCTCTCATCTTCCTGATCTCTGACATGTAGCATAAAAGAATCCAATTCTATTGATAATATCAGCATCTCCCTTGATCTTACGGACCTCTAAATCCACAATTTTTTAATCTAGGAAATGACATTGTCCATCGAGGAACCACTGATGCCCTTTGTACGAGTAAACACGAAGTTATATTTCAATCGAGTTTGCTTTTGGGATGTCTTACACTTGGACTATGCTTCCGACGTCTATCTTATATGTGCATTTTATTGCTCACGCTCTATGTTTGGCCTGATTTGATGGGTTTTACAAAAATTCCAATGGATTGATCTTCTTTTTTTCAGGTTCAAAGCATAATATGCAATTGATTTTATTTTATCCAAAGGTTCTAATTTCAATCAGGTATGTTCTCTTTGTTTTGTGTAATTTCTGTGAAGGATGACCAGTCAATTGTTTCCCAGGCTAGCATCATTGTTGGGCACAGGTCATTATCTGCAAGACAGAAAATGCTCATGTTCCATGCAATAGACTTTGGAGGCACACATACAATTTTGACCTTATCCACAAAAGCCACTAGATCATGAAATAGACGAGATTCTAATTTACCTTTTTCTGAATGCCTGAGACTGAATTAGAACAGAACTATGGCAACCCCTCCATGCAAAATAGGCTCATTCATGAATCATATATCTCATCAGATCACCGTGTTGCCCAACTTTATATTGCCTAATACATTGGAGGTTAGAGTTGTCTATCTTCTCTCGAGTTGTTTTTTAAATTATTAGGGTGCTGAAGTTTGCATTGTTAATAAGTTACAATCGGACATGACATCAGTTCGTGCACTATAACTTTTGTATGTTAATCTACGTACAAAATATGATGATTGTATGCTTGGTTTCGATAGTAGATGGATATGTTAAGCATGTTTTGTACTAGATTTTGCAGCATAATCAGATTATTTGCCCAGTAATCAAATATGAAAGGAACTCCATGGTAGTCAAACCCCAATACACCTTGGGTACCCCAAGTAGATGCAACTGACTTCCAAGTTATCAAGTTATAAAGGTCAGTCTTACATACAAGCAACAAAATTAAACATGTACGTAAGAGTAATGTACATTCAAGAAAGATATTTACTTATTTTTACACTGTTTTTTTCTTCGAAAGTGAACACTATAAAGTGTTTTTGTTAATGCCATGTATATAATGGAATCACCGAATTCGCGGAGTTTCCAGCATACTCGGCAAAGCCTAGAAACAACTCAGCATTGTGTTTGCCACTTTCTGTTCTCGATCGGCAAACAACACTCGGCTGAACGGACATGAACAATCATTAACTTTACGGAGTTCTCATTATCAGTCACTCGACAAACATTAAATTTCCATTTGCCGAGTTTCAAATAAATGAGAACTCGCCAAACTACCACGTTAGGAAACATATATAGGGTGGCAGATAATGGACATGACAGATGTCTGCCGGTTTGCTTTGTTTGATAAATATGATTGTAGGTAAATATTGTATCTGTCTTTTTTGTAAATACAGTATGCATTTATAATTTGTTTTTGTTTCATTATATACAAAATTATGTCAGGAAGGTTTTTGTATATACCATATTGGCCTAAGTTCATGTGAACTCAAAATAGAGACGAAACAGTTTACTTCTGTCTATATGTTAATGTATGAGTATTTAACTTTGAGGAAACCACTAATATAATGAAAGGTAACATGTTTACATAATACAATATGGTATGATGGAAGCAAAGGAGATGCACAAAAGTGTAGTCGTCGAAACATGTATAGAAGGTCAACCCCATGACTATTTTCTTTATGCATGACTTTGTTATATAAGTTGGTGACCAGGCTTTTGTCTTTTATTAAGAATTTTTTGGGCCAATATAAAAAGTAATAAAAAATGGTTCCTGATGCGTGCATCTATTCCTGTTTTTTTGTTGATTCTGTGCTCTGAGTAGATGTCAAGTGAATGAACAAGCAGAAAATTTCATTTTCAATGTGTTGAACTCTGCTATATTTTGTATTATACCAAAGTTGGAGGTGGAGGACATGGATTTGTAACGATATCAATCTCGATGAACAAATATCCTGAGGGAGAATAAAACATTCAATCAATAGTAACAAGGTGTGATAGGGTATACGTGCTATATATGCACCTCTCTGCTTGCAGCAATATAATTTATTTACTATTCATTGTTCTTCGGTTCGTTATGGGAATAAAAAAAATACTTGAATGCACTAATTTTCTAAATGTCTTGATTTCAGAAGTTCTTATTCACATTGACACTGAAACAGAAGTTATGCTACAGCAAATCAAACCCAATCTACATAAGATACACATTTAGTACCATTAGGACCTCTGACATATGTGTTAGATCCATTAAATTTTGCTGTTACTGATTTTGGGCGACTACTAATCATCTTCACTGTACCCACACTGATATGCTTACATAACGCAGTAGAGTTGCTTATTTCGTTGGGTTGGTAATTCTGCTTAGAACAAATATGTTGATAGATTAGCAATATTTAGGCAATAACGTGGCCACTATAGGATATTGCAAATTTTTGGACTACGACAACCAGGTAAAATAGCAGCTACCTCAATAGCGAGATACTTCATTTGATTTTTTCTTTTCATAATGAGATGTCAAAAATATTGAGAAAAAAATCCATTATTATTTTCACCGGCTGTGTTTTTTGCCAAGCATTTCTGCGTATGTTGTTCCTCGACATAGAACATCATGGCATTTGCAACTTGCAGCCTTTCCACAAGTATATGTATGCCTTTTTTTCCCAAAACATTTTTTTTCACAAATGAAAAATAAAAGATTCTTAATTCATAGGCAATTTTATTTTGCACTTTGTTTCACATGGCCATCAGCCAGTATCCAGTGCGCATATCGTCCTCAAACTGAAGTTAAGCATCCGATCAGGATGCACTACTTGCAGCGGCTGGAGGTCCAGTGTTGTAAGAATGCAAGGATATGAGGCAATGAATATGCGACTATGTTAAGGAAGACCTCCGGCGCTTCTGTCATCGACGCCGTGTAATGGTAATCTCTGATGATGATGTTCTTCTTGCAGCGTCCATAGAAGCAGTGGTCGACAGTAATGGATAATTGTTTGTCGCTCCAGGTAACGTATTTAATGATTGATTGTCAAACATCTAATTGTCGTTGTATATAGCTTGCTATGTGCCCGCGAATAGGTTTACAAATCAACATAAAAAACTACGATGTAGTATTTATTCATTAGCACTTCCGATCTACTGACTATGGCAACTTAATTAAAGTAGCAAATATAATTGACTAGCAAAATTTATCGATTTAACTCCAGTATTGCCCTTTCATGGGGCCCTGTATGACATAATTTCAGTGAAAATCATATGGTTTGATTGGTCAGGTTGCTACTAACGAATGGTTCGCTTTTCGGGAGGTAAAAGTTATGAGCAGCCATAAATGCCCGCCACCTATGCGAGGTAGCTGAATGGAACGGATTTAGCCAAGCAATGTGTGCAGCAGTTAGCTTGCCGTCGGATGCCACTCTCTTCTCCCGTAATATCACCGCGACATCTCTGCTTCCTCCTTGATTTGATGGGGCTATGAGTTCTACCCTCTGGCTTGCACCGGATTGGTTCATGTTATGTTGGCGCAAGGTAGAGAAGCAACATGTGCCTCCCTGGCTAAGAGAACTCATAATCACCCCACTTCACTGTTGGACGTGTGCCCAACTCAACTCTGACGTCACTCTCCATGATCTCAGGTGAGCGCCTCCCGTATGGTTCGAGTCGACTAATGCTGTTTTTTAATGGTAAATGTTGTCGCCACAGATCGTTGCTAACCCGGTATGTTCTATTTATCTGTAGTCAATTAGGTAGCTGCTCAAATCTTGGAGATGTTGCTACCACAAGCGTAGTTTACGGATCAATGATTACAGGATATTCTCTTGGGGATATTAAACAAGGTTGATATTTGTATTGATCTTCTGTATGTCTGTTAATTGGTCGTTGTATTCATGTAAAGGTGCACTACGGGACAATGGCACATAATTCAAGGATATAGCGGTGCAACATTATGAATGTTAATATAAATCCTATCTTCCGTATGCATAAACAACAAGGTATTCTTCTGCAGTCTGCCTATGTTGCCAAGTAGTACATATTCTAGAAAGAATCATCAACGTCGCGACACAAAAGTAGAGAACATAGCAGCCAGTCAATATAAGTTGTTCTACGTTTTCCCTTGGGAGGAGTTGCACGTTGGTATACACCTTAGTTTGTTTACATTAGCCGTTTAGAAAGCAAGGTGAGGTGTACCTTTACTCCAAGATGTTTGTTTCTCCTATCATACGAAAGTATGTAAACGTTTGGATGTGAGTGGACCAGAAAAATATTTCTAAAATTACTTTTAGGTTTTAACACATCTTAGATGTCATTCATAAAAATAATTATATTAACCTTTGCCTACTCTATTTCTCTTTCTTTGCAGCTATATAATCCTCTTTTATTTTATTGTTTGTAATGTGGTGTGAATATCATGACACCAGTATCCACTGTCATGTGTCTGATTTGCATAACAAGTTCAATATTTGATAGTACTTCCATTTGATCTTTGGGATCTTTTTTGCGTTTGATGGTACTTCCATTTTATCTTTGGGATTATAGAAATATTTGGTCTTGGGGATTAGGGGACGTATGGTATTAAAGATTTGCTGAAGTTGTATTTTATAGTAAAGATTGGTAACAGTAAGGCCTGATTCTTTTTGTACTGTTCAAGTTTGCTGGAGTTCATTCTTTTTGTATTTCGTTACATATAACTACCAGAGGTGCAAGAGTATAGTCAAGTTTACTAATTTGGATGAGAATTAGAGAGACTCATCTCGTTTGTAATATTCACTATGAACGCCCTTTAAGCAATAAAACTTTGATATATAGAACGAGTATGCATGAATAAACCATGTGGTTCTGAAACAAGCGTAGATGGTATTAGCACATGGGCTCATTTTTAGTTAGTAGAATGGCATGTTTATGTATACAGTCTTCTCTCTCTATCATTCAATAATAGCGCCCTATATTTTGGAAAGTAGGGCGCAGTTTTCTGTGTAGCTGTTTGTAAACATCTAAATATTACAAGTTCCAACATTTTCAGTTTGGTCGCTGTAGCATAACTGATTGTTTGATTTTCTTCGATTCAAACACATTTATATTAACTATAGTTGTGAGAGTTACCAAATGGGAAGATCTTCTTAAGTTATAACCAATTTTCAACATTGTGGTTTGGGCATGAGCATTCACCACATGTAAAAAAAAATCACAATATTTGGTGGAGCAAAATAACACTATAAAGCTTTGAGATAATGTAAATTGTCCTGTGAGTTTATGGTTAAATGAAAAATGCTTAATGTTTTAAATAAATAATCATTAAAAATATTTTTTGAAAATACTACATAACTTTTCTCAACATAACTAGCCCGTGCTGTTGCACGGGTTGACGACTAGTGTAGATAATCGATGTACTTCCTACAGGTGGTGTAAGCCCCGTCTCTCCATTATCATGATGCACACGGCTGTAATTTATTAAAGTGCAAAAGTTTTACAAACAAGCCTCAGTAGCAGTAAAAATAAAAAAGACAACTGGTGAGTCATGGACTATCTGTTTAGAGAATTCAAAAGAAGGGTGGTTTAGCGTAGCATAAATACATGAGAATTTCATCAGTTCTAAGTTAGTGTAATTGTCCAGCAAGGTCGTGTAGGGAATTTCAATACGCCCTTTTGGTCATCTACCTCCTCCATTCATTGGACCAAATGTGTGCTTTATGCTACAAGAAAATTATGGATTGGATTGTATTAACTGATTGTAATCTTGTAGAATTTTACTGTTTGCAAATCACCAGCGATGCTGCGACTGTTGTTGTGGAGCGTCATTGTGTGCTGCGGTCGCGTCGTGCTATGAGAGTGTCCCATAAAATCACCACGGAAGCCTCTAAGTCGCCTACTGCTGCAAGTGATGAGGACCGGTTCTTGCTGAGAGGTCAGCGGATGCGCAGGGAAGTGTCACTGGTGCCGAGAGGTCACCGGTGTTGTGGACTGTTCCCCTTCATATCCCCATTACTATTTCAGATTCGTTTCATATAGTCTATTAGAAGTCAGTCCTATTCCATAGACAAAGTCACTTCCTCTCCTTTGTCCATGCCTCTTGGTTCTGAAGCATTGCGCCACCTACAGCTTTCCGACCTCGCTCCTCAGCATACATTACTTGAGACAGTAGGCCTCCGAAACCCTGTCTCTTGTGATCCTGACCTCCTCGGGGACATCACACACACACACACACACGCACGCACGCATGCACGCACATACACACCAATGGTCCTATTTTTGCCAAAAAAAATCATCATTGTATAGAGGATATCTTATATACGCTTTAGTCTATTTTTTGTTTATTATCTTCCTATGAATGTCAATTATCGAAGCTCTACGCATATAATGGTAGCTTGGCCACAAGATGTAGTTTCATGTGAAATGGAACTCTATCACTGTCACAAAAAAGGCCTGAACTCGATGAATAGGGCCAAAAAATAGTTCTACCTGATTCGGTAAACCTACCTCAACCTCCAAAAAATAGGTAGTGCACTTCCAAACTGATTGTGGCGTCCATATTTGGAGGATGGGGTGTTATTTTGGTGCCCATTCCGAGCAAACGGCTGTGTGTGTGGTGGTGGTGGGGGGGGGGGGTTAAGTTTCACCCATTTCTTCCTCCACTGCAATGGCACCGTAATTCGTTCCAGTCCTGCCGACACGTATCCCACCAAAAATGAAATCATTATTGCAGCTACCGCGTGTCTTCCTCACCACCACATATCTTCCTTCTCACCCACCTCACCTGCTCCAGCTCGTTCCCCCCACCTTCGTGGACCCGTCAACTGAGAGATTCTAGAGGAGCGCACTACCCACTGGTATTCTGGTGCCCTCTGTCCGTACTCCGAGAAGGTCGACGCCGAAACCCGCATCGCAACCACTCGCCTGTAGGTCATCTGCGTGGATGCTGCCACAAAATACGAAGCTAAAACATCGGGTATTGATGGTAAAGACGATGTGGACATATGTTGGTACCCAAGGCACATACAAGCCCCCCTCCGTGGAGAGCACTTCCAAAAGGTGGCCAACAACCGTCTAAAATTGTTTCTATTTGCATTGTCTTCTAATAAGTGTGTGATGTTGATGAACATCAATTAAAAGACTTATTAGCGGAACATACGATGTAGAGGGGAAGATTAGGACACATAACATAGATGCTGACAGTTAACTGCATTATGAAGAATCTGAGTTTGCACGCAAAGTCCCGGCCTCCAAAAATTATGGTGGACACTACAAAACTGTTTCGGAGGCTACAGTTATGGCGACTCCAATAGTGTAGCTCTGAGTCTCGTAGGTAGAGAGGCTTTACCTTAGTGTAGCTCTTATAACCTCGTCTTTGATGCAAACTCCATTTTCCTCAAAAGTAGAAATTTAAGTTATGGAACACGGGTGGGTCGGGTGGCCTTCCAGCTGAGGTCCTCTTTAATTCAAAGGATTTTCAAAGTATTTGAATCGTTATGAAGTTTTCATGCATTCCGTCATTTGAATCATATGATTGAATTTTACAGAAATTTACCCTAAGGAATCATTTATAATATATTCGATAGGAAATCTAGCATCCACTTCAACCTCTTGGAAAAAATCTTTTATTTTTCTATGATGCAATCAAACAAACTCAATTCTTGTAGGATTCGAATGTGCATGGAATTTCAGTCCCGTATTTTCTCTATTCCTACGTTTTCACATTACTGTGAATCAAAGAGGCACTTAGCTAGATTTGTACTTGACAGCGCTGGAAGTGACTAAAGTTTCTTTCAGTCAAATGTCATTATCCCTTTCTAAGCCCAAAAACATAGAAACAATCATTCTACGGTACCCCCTCTATTTTTATACGCATGGCCACTTTGTTTCTCGTGTCAAACTATGACTTATAATTTTGGTCAAGAAAATATGTGGTGTATGTCATAAAAAATATAGTCCTGACAAGTTCTTTCAAATGTGCATGCAACGGCATAATTTTGATAGCATATAACTCATATTTTGTTGATAAAATTAATGGACAAAGTTAGACATATGAATGGCCTTGTATTAGTAGATGGAGGGACTAATAACCGTCGAAACTTGAAATTCGTTTCCATTAGCAAATATGTTCTCTTAGAAAATTGTGGACTTTTGTTCTTCAGCATCAAAATAGGAGAGGATTTGTAGCATGCAGGGATGGGAGCTCGCAAATTTGTGGCCGCCCAATTGCCTCGGCATTCAGAAAAATGATTACACTTTGCATTTGCTTTAACCCATAATTACTTTACATGGGATGCATGTGTGCAACTTTTGGGAGCTCCACCCATCCCACATCCTATGAATTTCTGTTGTCTTTCAAATTTGATTATTATATCTTTTGAATCGAAAGTTCAATTTATATTTCATTTGCATATCCATGTTTCTTGTGGTGAGCGCTACAAAAAAGATCCATTTTGAATACATTTTGATGAGATTTTTTTTTAATTCAGTTCAACAGCTGAAACTTGGTATGATCGAATGAAAAAATCGAAACTTCATAAACTGAAACTTGAACTTGGTGTGCCCTCATGCGGAAGCAATGACTTCATAGACGGCGAGGCAAATCGGGCGGTTGAGGAAGTTTCAACTACTAAAACATGATAGGAATGATAAATTTAGCAATTTGAAAAATCTAAAAGTTAAACCCTAAGGCAGAATCCTAAAACAATAAAACATATGAAACTTGGTAAAACGTGATATTACGACTATTAACTTGCAATATCCAAAACTTGGATTTTGATTAATGTTTTTGGTCTTTTTCGAAAGATCTCGTCGCCACGAGCACAAATATGCAAAGAAATTTAATTTCGACTTTCAGTTTAAAAGATAGTAGATTGAAATTAAAATATGAAATGAAAAAGGCATGGGATGTGGGTGAATGGCGCACACAGAAGTGGCAAAAGCTGCCAAAAGTAGGCATGGATGGACACGAACCTACAAAAATAAAAGGCCTACGAGAATCAAATTTATAAATCTTAAAGCAATAAGATGTGCAATAAGTATCCCAAGCACAACATTGTTTAAATACTAGAACGATCAATGGTGCTCACATTTTTCTGATTTTATTTCAGACCTTCCAACAATATGTGTTTAGTGGGAGGAGACATTGATGATGTGCAAGCTCAGTATCTTAGAGGTGCTCATGGAGGTGGGTGTGGCGCTAGCAATGGCATGCGCAAGTCCTGGACGCCATTTGTGGTGTGCGCGGCGTTTGTTCCACTCTCCTGTCCGACTCGGCCAACTCCAATGTTGCCACTCATTTCACCCGGCCGTGGCCGTTCGGGTCGTAGCAGACACAAACGCAGGCCAACACACCGACGCAAATGAAAGGGCGTTCATTTTTCTGTCTTCCACCACCCATTTCCGGCACAAATATGAGACGGTTTTCCATCGACGCGCACAAGGTGTGGACTGGCATGACGCCTGCCCTTGTCCTCCCTTGGCCCGTCAGTTTGTCGCATAGGCACTTCCATTTCCCTTCTCTCTCTCTCTC
>LR738712.1:728710435-728734274 GCA_902687465.1 Secale cereale | reverse complement strand
ATGGATGACCTGCCAAGCCACGCCGTCGTCTCTTCCTCCTATCGGCCGCTATCAAGCACGTAGTGGTCCGCCCAAAGAAGAAGAAGTCGAAGAAGTAGCTGACATCGGAGCAAGAGACCACCGAGTCAGAGAAGAGGGCTGGCATGAGGAAGCTAGCCGTGAAAAAACAAGTAGCCTCCACCCGCACCGCATCCGAGTCCACAAGACGCAAAGCCGACGTCATGGAGAATGGTCTGCTTTTCACGGAAGCCACCAAGCGTGCCCTTTTCATGCTCGGGATTCATGGTGAGCAGGCCATATTCACGGCCGCCACCCTCGGCGCAGCCAGCACTGACTCGTCTGTTGGTCGCATGCACATCCAGGGTCACCACACACCTCTACGACGCCGCCGGCAAGCGGGTTCCTACCTCAACATGACTCGGGCGTGTCCCTCTTCTTGGGATAACCTCGGTATGGCTCATTGGAAGTGGGTAAGCTCGCACTAGCATTCCTAGTGCGGGTGGCCATCGACCTCAGCGCCACATCCACATATGTGGCCAGTCATTCCAGTAGGACGCAAAGGAAGCACCCCCGAGAGATCCCTCCGGCGAACTACCCTAATGCTCGCAAGTTGTTCGAAGACCAGCCTACCCCAGCGCCAATTCATGAAGATTCGGCATACTACAACGATTTCATGGAGTGTGTGATCAACGAGGGCGGCCAAGTGTACAATAAAGACGAGACCCAAAGCCAAGATGGACTTCACCAGTTCACCGAAGGGCCAGAGGAGATAGACGATCATGACAGGGGCCAATAAAATACCGACGCACAGGACATCCAAGGGGATGAAGGTGGTGTGTGTTGGAATTAAACCCGACGTAGTCGCCGTATCCGGATTGTATACGGAGCAATTACCTGATGGATTTAGCTTCCATATGTGTACGTGGATTAGGTTACTCTGTACGTGTGTGTCCGAGTAGGACTAGTACTGGAGACCGACTTGGTTTGGTTGATGCTAGGCTAGATGGCTCCTATATATATACGTACAAGCCCCCTGTAATCAGCTGTACCGTGAAAAGCAATAAAGAAAGTAACAGGCACGATACGTGCCTGAGGCAATACGCCGAGTGTGTACATGTTTCGCGTGTTGTGTGTTGCTTCCGCCTAGAATCAATCAAGTCGATTGAAGGCTAGCTTTGTACGCGCTTGTCGCGAAGTCTACGGTGCTAATCGATCAGGGTAGATCGAGCTAGCTTGGGGCAGAAATCCAAGACTGTCAGCGTTGCTTTGGTTCGTCGTCGTCGTCGGTCGTTGCCAGTCGTCGGAAAGTACTCGGCGACGTGGTCTGGGCCAACAATTGGTATCTAGAGCTTGGTTGATCTTCTAGTAACGGGAGGTCATGTCGGACGACGAGAAGAACAAGCAGCTGGCGGAATACTCCGGGGCTGCTAAAGTAATTGCTGCTCCGACGAGTTCTTCGTACCCACGGTTTGATCGCGAGAACTTCGGGATCTGGAAGGCCCTCATGGAGTGTGGTCTCCGTGCCAACGAGCTATGGGACGCGGTGGATCCAGGAGGCGACGCGTATAAGGAGGGAGCCGAGCACCGGAAGGATCGGCAGGCGGCGTCGGCGATTTATTCGGTGATGCCGATGGATGTCCTCCAGCACCTGATCGCTAAAGCAACGGCGAAGGAGGTGTGGGATACGCTGAAGCTCCAGTTCGAGGGACATACCCGTGTCAAGCAAGCCAATCTCCAAACTCTCTTAAGGAACTATGAGACTTTGGTCATGGGCGACGATGAGTCCGTGGACGCGTTCACTTCACGGGTGGCAACTCCCGTCAATCGGATTCGCGCGCTCGGAGAAAACCTCACGGAGGCCTCGGTTGTCCGACGGTTCTTGCGCGCAGCTCCTCCCCGGTACCTGCAAATTGTCACGGCGATCGAGCAGTGTGTCGATCTCGCGACTCTCTCCATCGACGATCTTGTCGGACGCTACAAGGCTCACGATGAGCGCATGCGGTACAGTCTTGGGGACGGGAGCAATGACGAACTTGTGATGCTCACAAAGGCGCAATGGATCGCCCTAGAGAAGCGAGGCGGATCCACGAGCAGTAACAAGAAGAAGGGGAAGCAGCGTTCGGTGAGAAAGAAATTCGCCGACTCGGATGACGACTCAGACAATGAGGCTGCACCACCACCGAGGAGAAAGTTTGACATCAGGAAAGTGAGGTGTTATAACTGTGGCCTCCTCGGTCACTTCAAGGCTGATTGTGAGGAAGCACCGAAGCAGAAGGCACTCATGGCCCAACAAGGAGATGATGGTGACATGATGTTGATGAGCGAACTCGTGGACGAGGAGGATCCAAACTCACAAGTGTTGACTAAAGAAATTGTCGAGCTTGCGAAAGAAAAAGTTTGCCATCAAGATTATGGTTCGGAAACTCGTGTCGATGCTACGGATGCGGGGGTGATTCCGAAACCTACATCGATGTTACGGATATAAGTGCTAATTTCGCCGAAGCAGATGCAGCGATTGCCGCGTGTGCTCGACCATGGAGAAGCAATCCATATGTGAGTGCACGGCCTGGTGGCCAGAAAGATGGCACGAAGACGGACTCGCATATGGTGAGCACGGATGCTAGAAGTCCAAGAGCCGCGCACGTCGAACCGAGTCACAAGCTGCTCGGCATGCACGGACAGGCGGCCGATGCATGGCGTGGAACATGTGTGGCTAGCACAGTATTGCAAGCTAATGCATCAACCCGTTCTACTATGTCGCTCGAGCCAAGGAGCAGCATGCCATGTGCTGACCGCAGTAGCAGAATCCCACTAAGGAGCAAGGAGTACTCTCGTGCTAGAAGCCTACTAAGTACTAGTAGTGCACAAGGCTGCAACAACAATGTCCTAGTACGCCAAGCAAAAGTGATAGGCCTATGTGACGGGTCAGAAGAGGAGCCGGACCAGGAGACAAGCCATACCGCGGGTGGTGATGGGCAAGGCCCATTACCTGGTGGCCTGCATGGGACTTTGCCTGGTGGCCTGCGTGCTGACGAGAGCTCAGCTACAGCTATGGTACTACCGAACAGTATAGCAGGGACGTCGACAGCGCATGTGGAGGAATGGACACCACAACCTACACCCATACAGCTACAGCTGGTGTTACACCCATATTCGGAGAATACTATTCGGACAATTGACCCGGTAAAAGTGAAAGGGAGTGGGCGACGATGTCTAGAAAGCGCCGAGGAACTCGCGGGAGATGAGGACGCGAATACGAAGGAGTGTTGGCGACAGGCTATGGAAGAGGAGTTGAGGTCGATCCACGATAACAATGCATGGAAGCTTGTGGATCTTCCTAACAATGAAAAAGTCATGGATCTCAAGTGGGATTTTATGATCAAAAAAGATATCGATGGGTCCGTGAAGCACAAAGCGAGGCTAGTAGCCAAAGTGTACGTGCAAGAGGAAGGTGTGGACTTCGAAGAAGTGTTCGTTCCCATTGAAAGGATGGAATCGGTGAGACTACTCATCGCTCTCGCAGTTCAGGAATCATGGAAGATACATCACATGAATGTAAAATCCGCATTTATGAATGGCAAGTTACAAGGAGATGTGTATGTGACTCAGTCACCGAGATTCATCAAAGAGGGAGAGGAACACAAGGTACTGAAGCTACACAAAGTCTTGTACGGGCTACGGCAAGGCTCTCGGACGTCGAACATCAAACTTGATCAGACATTTATTTCTCTTGGATTTGAGAAAGCCTCACTAGAGCATGCAATGTACAAGAGAGGTCAAGGAAGGGATCGTATACTAGTTGGCATCTACGTCGACGATCTGTTGATAACTGGAGCAGATGAAGAGGTGATTGCAAAGTTCAAGCTACAAATGAAGGAGCTTTTCAAGATGGATGATCTTGGTATTTTGAGTTACTACCTCAGGATGGAGGAACATCAAAAGCCGGAAGGGAATCCACTATGCCAGGAGGCATACGTAAGGAAGGTACTTGAAAGCCGTGGCATGAAAGATTGCAATCACATTGTCGCTTCAATGAAACCTCGTCTTGAGCTAAGCAAGAAGAGAAAAGCATCTGCAGTTGATGCAATAGAGTATATTGCAGCGGCCGCTGCGGCGTGTCAAGGTGTGTGGTTGGAGAGGCCACACGGTGATCTCATGGATCGAGATCCAGAACAAGTGGTGCTCAATGTTGATGGCGAGTCGACAACTTTTCTACGCGAGGATCCAGTGCGGTATGATAGTGGCAAGCACATCGATACGGTGTATCGGTATATAGAGGACTGCGTGGAAGAAGGTAAGATGAAGGTCAACTACATTTGCACCGATGATCAACTGGCGGATATGCTAACCAAGACTTTGGATCGAGAGAAGATCTTGGAGATGCGAAGAAAGATCGGTGTCCGAACAGTGACATGACGACGTCATGTTTAGGGGGGTGATTGTTGGAATTAAACCCGACGTAGTCGCCGTATCCGGATTGTATATGGAGCAATTACCTGATGGATTTAGCTTTCATATGTGTACGTGGATTAGGTTACTCTGTACGTGTGTGTCCGAGTAGGACTAGTACTGGAGACCGACTTGGTTTGGTTGATGCTAGGCTAGATGGCTCCTATATATATATACGTACAAGCCCCCTGTAATCAGCTGTACCGTGAAAAGCAATAAAGAAAGTAACAGTCACGATACGTGCCTGAGGCAATACGCCGAGTGTGTACGTGTTTCGCGTGTTGTGTGTTGCTTCCGCCTAGAATCAATCAAGTCGATTGAAGGCTAGCTTTGTACGCGCTTGTCGCGAAGTCTACGGTGCTAATCGATCAGGGTAGATCGAGCTAGCTTGGGGCAGAAATCCAAGACTGTCAGCGTTGCTTTGGTTCGTCGTCGTCGTCGGTCATTGCCAGTCGTCGGAAAGTACTCGGCGACGTGGTCTGGGCCAACAGTGTGGACATCGACGGCCAAGACCAAAGCCAACGAGTTGAAGCTTGCAAAATCTCGAAAGAAGTGGAGATCATGATGATACACTTGAGGAAGATGTCCCCAAATAGAAGAGGTTGGTTTGATAAGAAGCAAATGAAGATGCTCAAGATAGATGGATGAACTATGGCAGAGACGTGATTTTTTGTATTCCGGCGTGTGTGCTAGTATGATTGACGGCCGAGATGCACCAACTATGGCCTAGAGAAGAGGTTTTTTTGTGTGCTGGCACATGAGCCGGTCGTTGGCACCTACGCTGGCATGAACAACCGCCAAGAGAGGCCCTTTTTTTGTGCGGGGACATATGCCGACCGCTGGCACCGTCGCTTACAGGAACTATGGACAATTCTATACTTACGTTTATTTGGAAAAAATGCTATCAGATAGACCAAATGGGTCAGCCGATTGGGTGTACCGGCAAGATTTCGGCGGATCATGCCGGACGCCGCGTCTATTGTCAACTCAAACGGATAAGACTCGGACAAAACGGACATCCATTTGAATATACTGGTTGAAGTTAGCCTTACTGCGACCAGCACAGGAAGAGCACTGGTCAACCAATGCAGCATGGATGGTTCTTCCCTCGCGCTCGACGACTGGTGTGGCCGGACATGTTCTCATTCATTGAGGACTCTGCTGCGGCGTAGGGGGCTAGCTTAGAGCACGTCGAACTAAAGCGTGGTTGCACGGCGCGTTAATTTTTTTCCAGCGTCGAAATAGCGTTTTAGCGCGTTGAGCTGGTGTTTTGCTTTATCAGAAGCGCTATATATTTTGCAACACAGGTAGCGCTCTAGCAGGCGCGCTAAATTACAGTGCTCGCCCTGAACACAGAGAACATTTCACACACAACATAGAACCAAGAAGATCAAACACAGACAAAATAAATCAACAATAAATAACTATTATTACAACTCAAACGAATAGTTTATCTTTAATAGAACAAATAGTTCATGGACAATGCAACAAACATACAATATCAAACTAGTTTTGTCAGTCATTTCATGACCACCCCTACTCGACTAGATCCTTTTGAAGGCCATCAAGCATTTTAGAACGTCGAATGGCATGATAGGAAACGACAAAGTGATCCACCCTTGCAACCCTCATCTGCACTGGCACGGGATGTCCCATCAACTTACACTAGTTGAAAAAAGGGCACTAGTCCCGGTTCCAGAGGGCCTTTAGTCCCAGTTTTGGATCCAGGACAAAACAAACGGGACTAATGCTTGAAACCTTTAGTCCCGGTTGGCTTACGAACCGGGACCAAAGGAGATCCACATGGCCGATGTGGGGCGCCCAAGCAGGAGGACCTTCAGTCCTGGTTGGTAACACCAACCAGGACTAAAAGGCAGCCACACGTCAGCAACTCAGAGGCGCTGGGGATTTTGTTTTTTTTAAGGGGGGGAGGGGTTAGGGGTTATGGAGGGTTAATTTAGGGGTTTCATATTGTGTTAGCTAGCTAATAGAGAGAAGTGATCTCTCTTTCTTCATGCTTGGTCGACGCTAGCTACTATACATATAGAGAGAACTCGACGCTCTAGTAAGCAAATGAAGGAACCATTAATTACACAACATCGTGATCATGAACATATATAGAGAGAAATGACCTCTCTTTCTCCGTGCATGATCGAACAACAAGTTTTCGAATATCTATCCTACGCTACTACATATATACAATATAACATCCCTGACATCATGAAGCGCCAAACTCCCATTGAACTTCCGTATGGTATTCTCACTTCTCATTTATGACGTTGCCAAGAAAGAATCCCGCCAATTCCTCTTGAATGAAACTCAACACAATTGATGGTAACAAAAATAAAATTTGTGAATATTATTGTTTACGTACTTGAATGTTTTTGTCAGACAAGCCCCGCTCAGAGTTCGAGTGGCGAATGAACTCTCAAACGTACTATCCACATAAATTATTCCCGCCTTCCTACCATAAGCACTTTACGAGAATAGAGTTCAATCAAACTGATAATCAAGCATGATAATGGTATTGATGAAACTAGAATCAATGAGAGATGCACGAAACTAGCTAGTACTACTTACTTTGGGGTGTGTAAATCGCAGCTCCTTACTCAGACCCGGGACCATTCCGGTGAACTTTTTCTAAACCCTGCCCGGCCGGCAAAAAAAATGATTACTTGATATCAATAAATGAATGGAAGGTGCCGATATGGTGCGATAATGATTCAACTTACCTATGGAGCATTGCAGTCATGTCCGCATACTGCTGGGGATCTTTACGTCTCGTGTCTAAGACAGTTACTACTCCCCCATCAAACTTAATGGATAGCAGAATAAAGTGGAACCCGCACACACGTAATGTAATGCCCAATATGGGATTATACCTCTTACGTGTCGAGGCACGACTTAAAGGTATAAGCCCATACTATAATGATCTCAAGTATGGTATCTTTGCACGAATCATGTAAAATAGGGATGAAATTGCAAAAGGATAGTTGGCTTACACTCGGCACTTCACACAATTCATTACATAGCAAATCATCATGCAAATAACATCACAGTCCGACTACGGACGAAGATCCAAATGAAAGATACCAAATAAATAAAGCTACAAGGTCCGAATCGCCCCTAGTAGAAGCCACTACTGATCATCGGGATAGTGCACATAGTATCGACTAGGATCTTCATCAAACTCCCAGTACAGCTCGGTGCCGTCACCTGTGTAGTCCACCATACTACCTGCATTTGGTGTGGTGTAGAATCTGTGAGCCACGGAGGACTCAGCAATCCCGTTCCCGGGTAACAAAACTATCTAAGCGTTGGGTGTGGAGCAAAGCTGCAGAAAATAAAGGTTGCAGCTGCACTAGCACTAGGTTACGTGTTGAGAGCGAGAAGAGAAGTGCCACGAGCGTCAAAGTGATCACGAAGTGATCCTATCTAAGCACGTCAAACATAACCTCACCGTGTGCACTTTCCGAACCCCTTTTGGAAAATGACCGCCACAGTTACTCACGCTGGTAGTTTGTTCTGAACATGGTGTCAAGTTTCCTACAACCGGATATTAACAAATTCCCATCTGCCACATAATCACGGGCACGGCTTTCGAAATTTCAAACCCTGCAGGGGTGTCCCAACTTAGCCCATCACAAGCTCACGATCTGCGGAGTCGCAACTCCAAGGTGGGAAGACGCGAGTATTCTCGGAATCCCGTGCTCAATATATTCCGACATAGGTAAACCTAATCCAGCAAGACCTCCCGGCGTGCCAACACCCTAACAGTAGCCGCGCATATCTAGTCTCAGGCCACGACCGGTTGAGCACTACGTACAGATACCGAAGACCCCAGCAAGCCGGGTGGCACCGCAAGTGGCTCTAGTTTGGACCAACACGCAAATCGAGCACTGTCCCAGGGGGGTTGATTAATTAATCCTCGGGTTAATTACTCCCTCGGCAAGTGTTAGTTGTTAGGCAAATGGAGTACCAATGTCGGGCCTCGCTGGAAAAGCTTTAGCGCTAAGCGGGTTATCGAGGGGGTCCCATAACCCCAACCGTGTTAGGAACGCATAATCAAGAAACATAACACCGGTTTATACGGTTCCTAGGGTGGCATGAGTGGAACAAATCACCAAGTGAGAGGCTTAGCCTTCCACCCATTACCAATATATAGATGATTTAGTTTAATAGATTATATAGTGTGATATCCCAACAATAACTTCAACATGAAGTAAGAATCTTCAAATCTTCTCCTGCAACTAGCAATGCTATAAGAGGGGCTGAGCGAAGGTTACGTAGACAACCATAGGTTTGCTAGGTTGGGTGGTTAGACAGCTTCATGGTTACAATAGGAGGCTGACAAACAAACATGGGCATCGAGGCAATAAGCTAACGAGCGAGACATCTAGCAATAGGCAAAGATAGTAATGATATCTGGGTCAGGTCATCTTTCCTGTCGAGTCGTCGATGGGATCGTAAGACGGCTCCTCGTACTCAACCTCGGTAGTAACCTCGTTCTCGTTCTCGGTCTCGGCTCCCGGCTCTACTACACACAAGAACACAACGGGGCACGATATCAAAGAAGGTGCAATGCACAATCAACATGATGCAAGTATGATGCATTTATTATGCAATACATGTCAAGGGATGAAGCACACAAGAGCAACACAAGACAACAAATTTAAATGAGGCCGAAATCAACATATATCAAAACCGGTAAGTCCTCATATGCAAATGTTGAAATTGGTCCAGATCTGAACAACCATAGTTAAAGTTGTTAAACAGAAAGTTAACATTCACCATGATGATCTACACGAAATTCTAGTCAAGTTTCATATAAAGTTTGTTTAATTCGGAGCTACGGTCTAGAAGATATGAGCAAAACAAGATAAGCATGGCAACGGTGCAAGATGCACCCAAACATCAAGCAAACACACTCCAAACATGTTAACAACATGATATTATGATTCTTCATGCAAAATCACACAAGTTTCATATAGGGCACGCTCACAACGGAGCAACGGTTCAACACATACACACGAAACAATATACAATGCAAAACTGAAATTAACAGCCACATAGCAACTTGTAAGCAAGCAATTTATACTCTACAGTACTCAAACATGGTGACAAGAAGCATGGACATGAAGTAGACATATCCTACAGCAAACAACTCCATTGGATAAACTCCATAGGAGGCATGGATAAATAGCAACAAGCTACGCCAAATTGATCATGTTGTTAAAAACATGATAGTAATAATTTATAGCAACTTGAGAGCAATAAATAAATAAGCTACAGCAAGCCATATGAGCAAGTGAGGGCATGGATGGATAGAAAAAAACATGTACAACAAGGAATGATCATAGGCCAGTCCAAAACATGCATGGATTTGACTAGGGCATTAAGCAAACATAGCATCATGTTAAGACAGATTCCAGACTTAGCAGAAATTTCACTAAGTATAAAACAGTTATGTTGGCATGGCATGTTTACAAGCATGTTTAAGTCACCTCAAGGCATATCATGGAAAATGGTTTGCATCACAGCAAAGACCACATGATGGAGATTCTAAAACATATAGGCATGTGACATGGGGACAAACACATCAATAGCAACGAGGACTTCAAATCAGCATCTCATAACATGTTTCATAACTTAACAGCCACATGCACTTTTGCAACCAAGATTAACATCGCAATATAAACTCTAACAAGGATGCTACAGCAACCAACATGTAGAGCATTTCACAAGGAACATTGTGACATATCATTTGCTTCATTTGGATAAACATGCACCAAGTTATCACATCTCAAACATGGCATGAAAATAACAAGTTGCAGCAGTTTATAACAAGTAGTACTCTTTTCACGAAGATTAGAACATCTAGATGATCTCAAACAGGCATGCCCCAATGGAACAAAATGTAGAGCACATCACCACGATCATTTGGATATATCATATGCACAAAACGGATCTACGAGCACAAAGTTACGAGCATGCAAAGGAGGCAACAAAATGTTACAGATCTGGGACTTAGTGGTTTTTTATACCTCCAAAAGTCAACGCGGGATGGATCCGTGCGGGTTGGAGGGATCCGGGCTGCGGGAAGGTGTTTGCATGGAGGGAGTGGTGGATCTCGTCCTTATCCGGAGGTTCGCCGGAGAAGTCGCCGGAGACGAGGAAGATGGCCGGAGATGATGGGATGACGATGGGGCGGCGAGGAGCAGGACGGAGGCGGCGCTCCGGGGCGGCGGCGCGGCCTGAGGCGGCTAGAGGCGCGGCAACCGAGGCGCTGTGGCGGCGGCGGTTGAAGGCCCGACGGCGGAGCTTGAAGGGCCCGGCGGCGAAGCTTGTTTGAAGGCTGGCGGCGGCGCTTGTGAGGCTGGCGGCGGTGGTGGTTGGCGAGGCCGGCAGCGGTGGTGCGGCCCGGCGCCGGCGGCGGGGTGTGGCGCACGCGGCGGCGGCTGTCGCCGGCGGCGGAGAAGACCGTCGGGCGGCGGTGGTGGGATTCCGGCGAGGTGGCGGCGCGGTCCGGCGAGACGTTCGGCGGCCGGCGGGTGAGGTGGCGGTGGAGGAGTGGGATGAGTTGGCGCGGCCAATGAGGGGTCGCCATGTGGCGGCGGGGATGACGTGGTGGCCTTTGGTTGGTTGGAGTGAGGTGGCCACGGGTCGGACGTGTCCGGCGGCTGCGCGGACATGTCCGGCGCGCGGAGCGGGAGGAAAATTAGGGTTGCACCGCAATTTCGGGGATGGGGACTATTTTATAGTTTCTGGGAGCTAGGAAACTCCAAATGAGGAGCGGTTTTCGGCCACGCGATCAATATTCGACGACCGAGATGATGGGAGTGGTTGTGCTGGGTTTATGGGCTGTTGTGGACGGGGTCTTGGGCCTTAAAGAAGAGATTCTTTTAGCCCACTAGATTAACCGTTGGAGTACCAAACGAACTCCAAACGCGATGAAACTTAACAGGCGGCCTACACGTACCAAAACAACAACACACGACAAGTCTCACGTCATTCCGGGAACGTTACACGGCCACACACGAAAGAAGGACTCGGGGTTTCCACGGGCACGTGTGTAAGCGTCGGAACTCGAAACGGACAACGGGAAGAGGCGAGTGGGACCGGGTGCATGTGACAACACATATGCAATGCAATGAACATGACACCATGACATGGATGAAATGCACACACGCACACAACAAAACGAAGAAACCCGAAATGAAAGAAGAGCCCAGAATGGAATTGATGAAGTCAAAGTTTCATATATTGCCATATTTGGAAAGTGTTACATCTGGGGCATTACAAACTCTCCTCTACTACGAAAAGATCTCGTCCCGAGATCTAGGACTGGAAGAAGGAAGGATACTCAGAGCGAAGGTGATCTTCTCGTTCCCACGTAGCTTCTCGGTCGGTATGGTGTGACCACTTAACTTTCAAGAACTTGATTGACTTGTTGCGGATCTTGCGCTCGGTTTCTTCAAGAATAGCAACGGGGTGCTCACGGTAAGAAAAGTCTTGTTGAAGATCAATCTCCTCAAACGGAATAGTATGTTCCGGTGTCTTGAAGCACTTGCGGAGTTGAGACACGTGAAACACATCATGAACATTTGCAAAGTTGGGGGGGGGAGCTCAAGTTGATAGGCTATCGCCTCTTTTGCCAAGAATCTTGAAAGGGCCCACGTATCTAGGAGCAAGCTTTCCTTTGATACCGAATCTTTGGGTGCCTTTAATAGGATAAACACGGAGATAGACATGGTCTCCAATGTCGAAAGCCAAATCACTATGCTTGTCGTCATAGTAGCTCTTTTGATGCTATTGAGCGGCCTTGAGATTCCCACATATGACTTTGCACATTTCTTCGGCTTCTGAGATCAAGTCATTGCCAAGGAGTTGACGTTCACCAATCTCGAACCAGTTGAGAGGGGTACGACACTTTCTGCCATAGAGGATTTCAAACGGAGCTTTGCCGGCACTTGCTTGGAAACTGTTGTTGTAACAGAACTCGGCAAACGGAAGGCAATCCTCCCACTTCATGCCAAAAGAGATGACACAAGCTCTGAGCATGTCTTTGAGGATCTGGTTCACTCTTTCGACTTGACCACTAGTCTGAGGGTGAAACGCAGTGCTGAAACAGATCTTAGTGCCCATGGCTGACTGGAAGGAGTCCCAGAACTTGGATGTGAACAAACTTCCACGGTCTGAGGAGATAACTTGAGGAATGCCATGTAACGACACAATTCTGGAAGTGTACAACTCTGCCAGCTGAGCTGCATTGATGGATTCTTTGACTGGAAGGAAGTGAGCTACTTTGGTTAGCTTGTCAATCACAACAAAGATAGCATCATTCCCCTTCTTGGACTTGGGAAACCCAGTGATGAAATCCATTTCAATGTGGTCGAATTTCCACTCGGGAATAGGAAGAAGTTGGAGGAGACCGGCTAGACGTTGATGCTCTGCCTTCACCCTTCTGCAGACATCACATTCATTCACGAATTGGGCAATCTCCCTTTTCATGCGAGTCCACCAGTAAGATTGCTTGAGGTCTTGGTACATCTTGGAACTTCCGGGATGAATGGAGAGGAGGGAGTCATGTGCTTTGTTCATTAGGAGCTTCCTGAGATCACCCTTGGGAACCACAAGTCTGTCCTCAAAGAACAAGGTGTCTTTCTCATCAACGCGATAGCACTTGTATTTGGGAGTACCCTTTGCAATACCTTGTTTCACTTTGTGCACCATAGCATCACTGAGTTGGGCCTCACGGATCTGATCTTCCAAGGCAGGAGCCACTTGAAGGTTTGCAAGAAAGCCTTGCGAAACAACTTGGAGGTTGAGCTTCATGAATGCTTCACAAAGCTCAGGCTGAAACAGCTTGATAAGGAGACTGTTGCAATATGACTTTCTGCTCAAGGCATCTGCAATGACATTGGCCTTGCCAGGTGTGTATTCGATGCTTGGATCATACTCTTGGATCATCTCAACCCAACGAGTCTGGCGAAGGTTCAGGTTCGGCTGTGTGAAGATGTACTTTAAGCTCTTGTGATCGGTGAAGATGTCGACTTTTCTGCCCAACAGAAGGTGTCTCCACGTGATCAAAGGGTGTACCATAGCTGCTAGCTCGAGATCATGTGTGGGGTAGTTCTTCTCATTTGGCTTCAATTGACGAGAAGTGCATTCCACAATTTTATTGTCTTGCATGAGAACACCACCAAGTCCTTGAAGAGAAGCATCACAGAATACTTCGTAGGGCTTGGCCTCATCCGGAGGAGTAAGAACCGGAGCATAGATGAGCTTTTCTTTGAGTGTTTTGAATGCCACATCACAATCCGGAGACCAGTTGTACTTGACATTCTTCTGTAGCAAGTTTGAGAGAGGCTTGGCAATCTTGGAGAAGTTCTCAACGAACCTTCTGCAATAGCTAGCGAGACCAACGAAGCTTCGGAGTTGCTTGACGTTCCGAGGGGGTTCCCAGTTGACAATCACTTCAACTTTCTCGGGGTTGACAGAAATACCCTCAGCAGAGATGATATGGACAAGATACAAGACCTTATCGAGCCAGAATTCGCATTTAGAGAACTTGGCATAGAACTTATGTTCACGGAGTCTGTAGAGAACCAAACGGAGGTGCTTGGCATGATCCTCTTCATTCTTGGAGAATACCAAGATGTCATCCAGATAGACGAGCACAAATTCGTTGGTGTAGGGGTTGAATATGTAGTGCATCATTCTCGAGAAGGTGGGTGGAGCATTAGCGAGGCCAAATGACATGACTGTGTATTCATAGGAGCCGTAGCTTGTTCTGAATGCAGTCTTGCGAATATCTTCTTCTCGGATACGGATCTGGTGATAAGCCATCCGGAGATCGAGCTTTGAGAACACTTTTGCTCCTTTGAGCTGCTCGAACAATTCATTGATGTTGGGGAGCGGATATTTGTTCTTTATTGTCTTCTTGTTCAATGGCCTGTAATCCACGCAAAGGCGCTCCGTGCCATCCTTCTTCTTGACAAATAGAACACCACAGCCCCAAGGAGAAGTGCTAGGCCAGATAAGACCCATACGCTCTTGCTCATCGAGTTGTCTCTTCAGCTCCTTCAACTCTTTAGGGGAAAGCTTGTACGGACACCGGCATGCTGGCTCAGTACCGGGCTTGAGTTCAATGACGAATTCAACTTGACGATGCGGAGGCATGCCTGGAAGCTCTTCAAGGAAAACATCTTCATATTCATTGACCACCGGAATCTGAGAGATGGCATTAATCTCGCCCTTGTCATTGAGAGAGAATAGCCTGATTGTTTTATCTCGGGAGGCGAAGATAATCATGTCTTCACCAGGATGAGTAAGCTTTACTTCCTAATTTGCACAATCAATGTGAGCATCATGCTGTGAAAGCCAATCCATCCCAAGAATAAGATCAATGTCGGAGTTGCCGAGAACAACCGGAGAAGCCAGAAATCGGTAATCACCCACGCGAATAGATACGTACGGAACCATTGAGTTGGAAGTCATTTGCAATCCCAGAGAAATAATCTTGAAAGATATAGGAATGCTCTCCGAAACCAAGTCATGCTTAGCAATAAATGGTCTTGAAATGAAAGAAAACGATGCACCCGAATCAAACAATACTTTAGCAGGAATAGAGTTAACTGGAAGATTACCAAGTATCACATCTGAAGAATTCTCTTCTTTAGCTGCATTCATCAGATTCACTCTTGCAACCTTGGGATTGTGCTTGACAATAGCAGCACTGACAGGTGGAGGAGGCGGAAGGCGCCTTGGGTTGGCACTTCTTAGCATAATGACCCTTCTGGCCACACTTGTTGCAAATCACTTCTGAGAGAGGACGGTGATAAGGAGCACTTGACTTCGAAGCTTGAAAGTGATTCTTAGACTGATTGCTTGGGTTGGGTGGGTGGGAGAAGCCACGTCCACCAGAATGCTTGTTGTTGTTGTTGGAAGGTCGGGTCACTAGAGGAAGTGGAAGCCAAAACTTTTGTTGCTTTGCAACCACTTGGGAAGAAGAGGAGGAGTGAACATCATCTCTGATCCTCTTTTTGGAAGCTTCCATCTTGAGCTGGGCTGCCTCTTGCTTAAGTGCCATGTTATAGAATTGATCAAATTCATCAGGCTCAAACAAGGTGAGAGCTAGTTGGAGTTCATCCTTCAGACCACCACGGAACTGATAAATCTTGCTCTTGGCATCTGGGATGTCTTGCTTGGCATAGCGGGCAAGGTTCTGGAACTTAACATTGTATTGATAGACAGACATGGTGCCTTGCTTCAGGTTGCGGAATTGCTCACGCATACCTTCGATGACACTATTGGAATGTGGTGAGAGCGAAAATCCTTGCAGAAGTCAGTCCACGAGATTTCACGCCCTTCTCTGGAGTCTTTGTACTGCTGCCACCAATCAGCGGCTTGATCCTTGAGTTGGAAGGCGGCAAACTTCACATAGTCCTCAGGTCTCATGTTACTGCATTCGAAATGCTTCTTGATATCTGTTATCCAGTCTTCAGCATCTAGAGGCTCCACACAGTAACTGAATGCCTTCGGTTGGTTTGCCATGAACTGGTTGAGTGTAGCAAAGTGAGGTTGGTTGAACAAATTGCCTTGGCCTTGGTTCCCATGACAACCTTAATTTGCTTAATTTGCTTGAATGTTCTGCATCATTTGCATAAGCATCTGGGTGTTCTGGTTCGTCGCTTGCATAATTGCTCTCTAGGCCTCAGACGGAGGAGGAGGGGAAGGAGGACGATCAGGAACTTCTTCACCCTCTGGGTTAGCATTGGGAACCCTTTTAGGACCCATCCTGAATGAGATGACAACTATTAGCCATTGATTGAGAAAAAAAAATATAAGCTGAATCAACAGCTAGAAATTGCAACATAAGTCTTCACAAGAACATTCGAACGAAAATGAACGAATGTAATCCACAGTTTAATGGTACAACAATCTTCTTGAGAAGCCAAGTACAAGTCTTGGCTCCGGCAACCACCCTTTTGTACAAGTCTTGCCACTGTTGCATGTAATCCTTTGTACAAAGCCGAGCGCAGAGCCCGTGCATCAGTAAAGCTTATGTGCCCCGCACATCTTGTCATTTCATGCTTTTTATATTTTTGCATAAGTTATCTGACACCTTGTGCAGCACCTACTACCGATAAGCAATAACAAGCCCAAAGGCTCTGTATCTGCATTTTCTCTTCTTTCTTTTTTCTTAAGAAAAAGCAAAGTTCCCTCGCGCACAAGTTTGCCGGGGGGTAGGAGAAGATGGTGGTATGGACCAAGTGCCGTTCAAGAAAGTTTGGCCTTGCCGGGAAGCAAACAAGACAAAAGCTAAGTTGCCAAAGTTTGAGCAATCAAATTTCTAAATTTTTTTAGTTATCTTCCTTGAACGACCGCGCTTTGTATGGAAAACCTGTGCGCGGAGGAACCAACTCGTGGCTAGTTGCGCCCTTACTTTGTTTCGAGTTTGCTCAACAGCTTAAGTGTGCTGCGACTAGTGTAGCGCCCTTACTTTGTTTCCGAACCCGCTCAACAACTTAAGCGTGCTGCAACTAGTCGCGATAAGGTTTCTTGTCGGCAACGGCACTGCCAGCAGGCTGCTGAAGTTCCACACTCAGTGCTTGCGGCAAAGGTGCCTGCGCCGGCAAGTTCCCTGAAAAGCGTAGGGTAAAAACATACAAAGCAAGGAAGTCAAGTAAAGGAAATAACATTGCATTCAATACCTAAGATAGAGTTATATTACAAGATAACTTGTCGCAGCTCTAATAGACTGTTTTCATAACATGGTTGGCAGCGACAAGGAAAGAAGAAAGTAAACAGCCTAGTCTGCGCGGTCGCCCTCGACTCTCTTGATCCCGCCCACCTTGTCCACGATGGGTGCGACAAGGGCCTTGAGCGTCTCCTGGTCGGCGTCGGGCGGCAGAGTCCTGAGGACGTTGGTGAGGTTGAGCCCTGGGTTGCGGAAAGCCACCTTCATCAACACCTTTTGGAGAGCCCCCGCGCAGAGCCTGCGCGATTCCTCCGCCAGCTGCTTCGGGATCTTCTCCCGGAGTTGCTGGAGGGCCAACGCCACATCCCTGAAGAACAAAGTTAGCTTGGCGCTATGGGGGAGACCCTCGTCGGTGGAGTATCCGAGGTGCTCCGCCCCCAGCTCCGTCAGCTCCTTGTCGACATCCGCGGCAGCATTGACAAGACCTTCTGTCCAATGCTCCACGGTTTCCCTGAAGATGTTTTGGGTGACGGCAGCGCTCTCCAGCAGCGCCTTCTCGGCCCTGATCTCCTCCTTCAGGGTCGCCTCCCGCTCTCTGGCGCCGTCAAGCGTCTGGGTCAGCGTGGTCAGCTTAAGCTCCAGATCGGCGATGGAGTCCTCTGCGGCGGCAAGCTCCTTGCCCTTCTCGGAGAGGCGGACCTGCAGCTCGGAGTGGCTGTGGGCGTCCTTCTCCCTCTCAAGCTTGAGTGCGGCAACCTCCTCGCCGCTCGTCTTGAGGTTGGCCTCCAGTTGTGCCACCCTCGCCTCTAACTCCCTCTTGGCGGTCTCGGCAGCTGCAGCAGCATCCCTTGCTTCCTTTAGAGCTCCGCCAAGAGACTGTTCACGCGCGGCAAGTTCCTCCTCGTGGCCGTCGAGGTTGACCTTCCGCTGCGTCAGCTCACCCTCCAGCGTGGACAACTGCTCAGCGACAAGCCGCTGCTGCTCCTCCACCTCAGCCTTCTCCAGAATAAAGGCCTGATGTGCCTCGGCAAGCAGCTCCCGCTCCTCCGCCAAGGATCGGAGAGCTGCTTGGTTGATGGCTCGGAGCTCTTCTGCGCGCTTCTCCAAGTCAGCACCCGCCTTGGCGGCCAGAGCCTCTCGGGACTCCAGCTTGGCCTGCCGGGCGCGTTACAAAGACAGAAGCTTGCGCAGCAGCCGCTCCTCCTCGGGCTCGCTGCTGCTGCTCGGTGCATCGACGAGCTTCAGTCCGGCGGAGGCAAGGACCTCCCCGTCGAAGACCTCTCCCTCGACATGGACGCCCATGGGAGCTGGATGATGATGTCGTCGCCGGCCTTCAGATAGGCGCTTGGCTCGGGCTCGTCAGAGCTGGGGGCTGTGGCGACGGCGGAGGGCTCGGCGGTCGGCGTAGCGCCTGGCGCTCCTGCGGCCCCAGTGCCATCAGTGCGATTGCCAGCCTCTTCGCCAGCTGCCGCGGCGGCAGCCTTGGCGGCCTCTGCGCCAGCAGGATCGTCCGCGCCAACCATTTCTTCAACAACGGCGGCGTCATCGGCGACAACCTCCGTCTCCATGGGCTCAGCTGCGGACGGGTCTGACGGAAGAAAAGAAAAGGAAAGAAAAACAGTCAAGCAAATATGCAAAAAGGAGAATTGAAAGAAGAAAAGTCCAAGGGTTTACCTACGCGGGCCTCCTCCTCGGTGGGGTTCCTTGCCGGGGAGCTCTCCCTCGGCGGCATGGTGGTAGCTCCCGCTGGCGTAAGGCCGCTAGCGCCATCCCTTGACGGAGTGCTCGCCCTTGGCGGGGTGCTCGCCCTTGGCGGAGTGCTAACCCTTGCCGGAGAGCCTCCCCTTGGCGGAGTGGTCGAAGCATGCGACACGTCGGGGGCGGTCTCTTGGCGCTCCTGGTCCCGCTGCTCTGCTCCTACACAAGTCAACGAACAAGACGTCAGTGAAGAAGTAGCGCCCACGCGCGCCCGACAAGCGGAAAGCGAACCACACTTACGCTGGGGACTGCGCTGGGGGCTGCTCTGGAGAACAGCTGCCGGGTCCGGCAAGCTTGTCGCGGGCACACCCCCCGCTATTGCGGCGGGCTCGTCCTCGATGACGATCACCGGGACCTTGGCCCTCTTCGCCGCCCTCTGGGCCAGAGTTCTGAAAGAAGGACATGTTCAGAGTTAGGCAAAAGAGATGCAAGAAACAACGGAAAATCGAAGAAAAACAAGGATTGCGAAGACTTACTCTTCTTCCTCCTTGTCGGAACTGAGCGCGGAGAAGTCAAAATCTGGCTCACGCGTCCCGGCGCGAGGAGGCGGAGGAGTGGGCTCCCTCGGCCGCTTGGCGGGAGCAGGGACGGTGGTCTGAGAAGAACCCGCTCCGGTTGCCGCCGAATCGCGAGGGGCGGCGGGAGCCGAGGCACCGGTTCGGGAAGATCCCGCTCCAGTTGCCGCTGAAGCACGAGGCACACCCTTCGCGGCCTTGCTTGTCGCGGTGGCGCGTGCCGCGCGGCGCTGCGGCTGCTGGCCCGCATGCCGCCCCGTCACGTCTGCGGCCTGGCGGAGGCGTCTTCTTGGTGGAGCTGGAGGACTTGCTGGTGGTGGCGAGCTGCCCGAGGACGAGGAGGAGGAGCCGATCTCCAGTGAGCCGCTCGAGTCCTCGGCAGGCTCACTTGACCCGACACCCTGCTCGGCGGGCTCGCTCGACTCGATGCCCTGCTCGGTGGGCTCGCTTGTCCCGGCGATTTGCCCAGCAAGCTTCCCCGCTTTGAGGAACTCTTCCTGCTCGGCAAGGCTTGTTGCCTCCGCTGCCTCCGCCTCATCCACTGTGTACCCGAACTCGCCCGCGGTCGCGGCTGCCGCTGCTTCCTCCAGCCCGGTGGCAATATATGCCATCTCCTGGTCAGTGGTGTCGCGGGTGAGGCCTTTCTTCTCGTCGAGGTTGACTGGCTGTTCCACCAAGTTGTCGAAGAGCGCCTGCACAGCTTCGTCGGAAGGCTCTTGCTAAGTGGGGTCGATCCCGTGGGAATCGCACAGCGGCATCACTGCACGGATGGCGCTGAGCGACGAGCTGTTGCACAGCGGAACTACGCCCTCCGGCAACGCGAACCATTCGGGGTGGTCGGAGTCGTACTTGAACAACGCCTGGAGCATCGCGTTGAGCTCCAGGACAATAAAATTCCAATTGAAGCCCGGGTGTAGCCTCATGATGTCTGCCGCGTTCTCAAACTCCCAGGCGGCCCTCTTCCTCTCCTGCAAGGGGGCGATGCGGCGGCGGAGAAATTCGGCTCCAACTGCGCCTACAGTGAGCTTGGCTTGCCAGAGGCGAAGGATCCGAGTAGTAGCAATCTTCAATCTGCTATCCTCCGGGGCCAAGTCGCTCCAGTCGTTGCCGCGTACTACTGGGGCTTGGCGCCGGGCGGTGAATGGCTGCGGGTCGTCCTCTACGATCCAACACCAATTGGCTCTCCACTCATCCCACTTGCCGCGGAGCTCTCCCGACAAGTAAGCTTCCTTCTTGTGGGTCCTAGAGATCCAAGAGATTCCGCCAGACAAAGGCGACCCTGCCTCGACTCGAGGCGTGAAGTAATGGCGGAAAAGAGCTACATTGGGGAAGACTCCGACAAAGTTTTCGCACAGATGTGCAAAAACTACCATTGTCAGGACGGCGTTGGGGGTGAAGTCAAGAAGATGAAACCCGTAGGTATTCATGATGTTGCAGAAGAACTCGGAATAGGGCGGGCAGAGCCCGCAGTAGAAGAACAGGGCGAAGAATGCGTAGCCATTCGGGAACATCTCAGCGGCTACGGCGGGGAATACCTTGGTGCGCGGATGCGCCTTCGTCTCCCTCGACCAAAAAAGGTAGAAGGAATCCCTCAGCTCCTCCGCGTCAAGCTTGGGGGGAAGACCACCTTCTTCTTCCGCATCGCTGCGAGCCGCAGCGCCTCGGCCGACTTCGCGGACTTCCCCTTCTCGCCTTTCGGGGCCATGGCTGAAGCGGTGAAGGAGGTCGACGGCGCTGGTAGTGCTGGTGGCGACGGAGGGCGGAGCGCTGCTCTCTTTCGGCCTTCGGGAAGGAGGGGAGCGGCGGGGGTTTATGAGGATTGAAGAAGCAACGGGCGAATGGAAGGAACTGCCTGTTTCCCTTGCTTTTAAGGGGGAAGGGGGCGGACGTTCCGCATTTCCAATTAAAGAAACAGGCCACGATCTCCCCCACGACGCCGAATTAAACGCGTGTCGTTAAGGGAGGGCGCGGTGGATACGGAGTGGGATACGGCGTGCCGCAGGCCGCGCGTGCCCGTGCACTGTTTTGGGCCTGGCCCAACAGCGCTCGGCACCGTGTCTGGCCCAGGCCCGGGGGCTCCTGTCGGTGTACTAAAGTAGGGGTACCTTAGTATCCCGAACTTGTGCACGGGCAGTTGCAACGTCCCGCGGCAAGGCTTGCCAAGCGACCGCCAAGATCCTCCGAGGTCCCCTTGGGGTCATTCAGGAACAAAGTATTCAAGTCAAAGAGACAAGACCCCGGCAAGAGGAGCTTGCCGGGATGGCCACTCAAGGCACAAAACCACTCAAGGTACAAGACCCTGGCAAGAGGAGCTTGCCGGGAAGGCCAATCAAAGGCACCTCAAGAGAACTTGCCGCGACGCGCCACACGTCCCGGCAAGGACTGGTGAGCGACAAGCTCCCAGTAGCGACAAGCTAGCCACCGCGGCAAGGCGCTTGCCGCGGCAAGCTTCCACTTTAGTACCCACGCTCCTGCACATCCACCCACGTGTCACTCTGGGACCATCCCGGGCGCACGTGGCGGAAGGCTGTGCAGCCTGGGGTACACGGTGGCAAGCGTCGATGACAAGGCCTCCGTCGTGGCGGACGGTGGCGCCCCTGACGGCCACTTTTTTCACTGTTTGGGGCGACGGCGACGGGCATTTAATGCCCTTGTCCCCTGCCGTCAGGGTTAGGTATAGAGCACTATGCAAACACTGTTCCAACTATCACCCTTTTTACTTTTTTACCCTCAAATTTGTTGCCACCTGTCGGTGACCCCTTTGACCTATAAAAGGAGGCCCATGCGCAACGTAGAGGGGGTTCGGAACATCGATCAGTCTCCCCGCTCGGTCTTGTTAGCGGTTAGAGTGTACTGTTGCTCTCCTCGCTCCCGAGCCAAGAACTCAATACAAACCAAAGCAGGAGTAGGGTTTTACGCATCCGTGCAGCCCGAACCTGGGTAAACTGCTCGTGTGCTCGCCTCGATCCGCTCTTTGTGCATCCTCCGCCTCCTGCTGTACCGAGAAGGGGCTCCGGTCCCATAGGTGTTCGTGGGCGATCAGTTTCCCCGACAATTACCATGTTGATGAGTACAAAAAATTGATCTCAGATCTCAGGATCAGCTGTATCATTTGCTTAACATGTTAGTGAAACATCATAGTTGAATAGAAATGGCAACTTATGTATTGTGAAATTATACTCAGTCATACTATCATATACGTTTAACAATGTTGATTATACATGTCAGTTGGATAAGGATCCAAGGCACCACAAGAAATTGACCAACCTTTTGAGAGGAAAACCAGACACATACTTTTATCTTTATGAAGCATACGATCGATCCACCATTACATGGATATGTATCAAGAAAACTTCCTTTTTTACATCCAAAAGTAGTACACTCCGCAAATTCTTATATTTGTTAGAAGGTAGCACTGAGTCTATATATATGCCCTTACTTTGCAAAGTCATCATTCTATCATTCCCTTGCATATAGCAGCACTACTCCCAGGATCACTCAATATTCACACAACTATAGTGTCCATGTAAAATTTGACATACCAATTAGCAAGATGAGTGCCTCTCAACAGCATATATTGGCGAGTAAGAAAGTGCGATAATTTAATTAATCAAGTAGATGTTGAGCTACCTGTATATTTGTAAATTTACCTGAGCCTCTTGTAAGATTCGTGGCAGCCTGTCAGCGAGCTACTCATCAGTGTCCTCCTGCAATGACGGTGGCTGGGTGGAGAGGATCCGGAGGATCTCATCCGGAATGGGGCAGCTAGGCGCACCGGTCAACGCTGAGTGTGACCTGAGCATTGTTGACATTGCGGCAGGCGTGGTATGTTAGATCAATTAAGACTTAAGTTGCTGCATTTTTCTCGTAAATATAAATTGCACAGTTTCACAGGTCTTACATCGGCCAGGTTTGTAGCTTGCCTTTTGTGATCACAGCACAATGTAAAAACCATATGCGTCAATTCATGAACCCATGGCGGAAGTCATGTGTACATGGGAATTGATTAATGAAATACGTGCTAACACATAAAGGAAATCATGCTAGCTATACCTCCATCTACGTGTGAGTGACAACATGTTTTTTTTTGTACGAGGGATTCTAACTCTGACATTTGCTTAAAAAGTTTTAGATTAGAGTAAGAAGTTGGACCTGTGGAAAAGATCAAGCCTTCCTCGGTGGCGCACGAAGGTACTGCTGCGTGGTGTAGAGGCACAACACAGATGGATCGGAAAGTAGCATTAGATGAGAAATTATAAGAGGCATCAATGGATGATTGAAGATTTAGGACGGAAATTGCAGCAGGCAAACCAGGCTTGTTGCTCGATGGCACCAGGACGGACGTTGAGGAAAAAATCGGCGGCGTTGGTTCCATTCGGCAATGCCACCGTAGTGTTGTCAGCGCGACAGCCGT
>LR738712.1:728677022-728695775 GCA_902687465.1 Secale cereale | reverse complement strand
GGTCCGTCGCCGCAGCGTCGATTATCGTCGGCGGCGGAAGGCTGCCGCAGATCGCCGGCGTTGGAAGGCCGGCTGTGTGGCACTTGGGGTAAGGATAGGCGCGCCAGTGGGGTAGACAATGGTAGCGCGCGACAACGGCGATAGGGGGGCCGGCGGCGTGCGGCGGCACGCGACGACGGGGAGCCCGTGCCGCCGGGATCTAGCGCCGCCGGGATCGGTCGCCTCCTAGCGGCTGAGATCGGGAGGCGAGGGGGAGCCCGTGCTGGTTTTTTTTGCTTATGGATCGCGGGTTGAATATTGGAAACTACAGGGGGATTTTTGAAACATCAGTCTGAACGAAACGTTACTTACTTAATAAAGGACTGCGGGTTGAATACCAAAAAATAGAGGGACTTTTCTGCAAAATCGTCGACGACGTACGACCAGAAGCACTCGGTGGATTAATGGGTTCATGTAATCGAATTCGTAAACCATTCGTTGAGGAAACTTGATGTTTTATCTGTGTGGTTATGCTTTCAACAGACTTGTGAGCTAATCATAGCTCTGCATATATGTGTTTCTGCAATCTATACCTAAACTAATTTGTGACTCATTAACCAGATTTTACGAACCGTTAATTTGGTGGGACCGAAGAGATTTTTTACGGTGCATCATACTACCAAATTAGACGTGTAGTATTAAGTTAGATCCAACGGTTGATATATCTCGGCTTATAATTTTGTCGAGGACAGCTTCGTAATTTCCCCATCGGTGGATTTCTGTCTACAAGGCCACGATCGACTCAGTTCCCCGCCTCCCTACTTAATCGATCACCATTACATGACAGCTGATAGGGATCAATCGAGTAGGAAAACAAAAATTAGTTGATCGCCGTCGTACCTCAATTGCACGCTACATGTATCAGCACCGCAGCACGCCCCTCGCCTCCTGTTGCACCGCCGCCGAGGCGGAAGGTCTACGAAGAGGACGATGCCAGGACCGCTGCTCCTGCTCAGCGTCTCCATTAATGAAGGGAAAACTGGCTGCGGGAAAAATGCCCAAAGTGTCCTTTTCGCCCGAATATACTACCCATATTAGGATGTAGTATTACCCTATCTCCACCGTTGGATCACAAAAATGAACGGACCAAAATAGTTAGATGTACTGTAAAAGGTCTCAATTTTTTACGGTGTAGATCCCATTGTAACATCCTCAGCCAGAAAAAGACTCCACGCGTTCTACTCCTAAAAAAAAGTCCATGTGTTCTATTCCACCCCGTGAATTCTCCTCCCCAGACATATCTCCTTTCTCCTGTATTTCTTTTCAACGGCGGCATGTTTGATCCAGCAGCAAACGTAATTGCATAAGCTCCTGGCGGATAGGCCTTGCCTCTTCCTTCCGGTGCCATCTCTCTATCTTTCTACTCTCTCTCTCTCCCTCCGTCTCTCTGTCTCTCCCTCTCTTCCCACTCTCTCATACACTTTGAATTGAAGAAGCAGTAGACATGGCTGAAGGACCACGAATATCATGCTATCTCATGCCTCCAAGAGTAAGATTTTTTAGGTGAGTCTGATTATGGCTACGTCTTCCTGTCAGTGCCCTAGCTATGATATGATCCGGGTGGAAAAACCTGAAGTTTGCAGCAAGTTCAGAGTAATGTTAGGTTTCTTGCTTTCTTACGGATCTCTTTTGTGTTGTCTCTAATGTTATAGTTTGATTTGATAGAACCATGCAGATGGATAAATTATTAAAGATGATGTGATTGATTAATTGAAAACATGCTACCACACGTGCATATTGTAGATCACTGTACGTAGAAATTCTGAACCGTGATCTGTTTTGATGCTTTAAAGTAGTTCTCCTCTAACTTGATGCTGTTATTCAATGTAGTACTCCTCTAACTTGCTGCTGTTATTCAATTTAGTACTCTGCAAAAATATCCAAGGGAATTGAAAATTTCAGTCTTTAAGTAAAATAAAGTTTGACGCAGGTGTCCAGCCTTGCATTGGCTGCTTTCATGTCGACTCAAGTGTGAAGAATGAAGAACTGAACAAGCATGATAGAGGATGTTTGATAGGTATATTATTTAAGTTGTCCTATGTTGTTTATTGCCCACCCTTAATTTGCTTGGCCTGATTATATTTTTCATATGCAACTCCATGGTGGATGTTAGCATAATCTTTGATTAGCTGTTAGCTAGGTTTAGATTTCTATTGTTATTTTATTAGTCCGGCGTAATAGTAGAGCTAGGATTAGTACTTTCCTATGTATATGTTTTGCTAAGTTGTGTCATAATTGCTAATTGGGCTAGGTGGTGTCTGGCAATGCACTTTGGCCCTGTAGTTGTGTTAGTAGCACAGGCTGTGTCAGGGTTGGATATAGTTCTGTACGAGCAGGTTTAGGTTGTGTTGGGTAGGATATTTACTGATCCGGGTCACTGCATGTATATGTGCAGCAGGTCCTAAATATTGCAATGCTGTGATTTCAGAAGAAATAAAGAAAAAAGAGGGGAGCAAGACATGTGGCTTTGCGTAAGTTTTCTTGTGAGCCTGTTCATTGGTTTTGATGTGATCTCCCCACAGCAATTCCAATAGTTCAGTTCCATATAGTTGGTTTGAACAAGTTGCCTAATACTGTTTCTCATAGGTAAATACAGGTGAGAAAAGTGACTGAGATTTGACATGACATTCTAAATGATATAAAACATAAGGGCCAGCTGAAATATATGCATCTTCTATATGGTGTCATTGTGCCTTTTGAAGATATAAAATTCTACTAAAGCTAATTTTATTTGTGATTTAGTTGGACCATTGTTTGGTGGTATACAGTGGCATAGTTTTTCCCGACTGTGCATGCCTTTTGCTCCAACTTTGCAATGCACGAAACCAACAAAATGTTGGCACAGTCTTTAGATGTTGTATAGCTTAATCTGTTAAAAAGCATGTGTGGTGTTACAATTACTTTCTCCTCGATAAAACAATCAAACCCACAGTTTAATCTATCATGTGGTCTCTTTTTTCAGCTTCGGTACTATGAATAATGGTGGTCTGTTAAACGATACGTTTGTCATTCTCAAAAAATTCTGTGCCACTTGCAACAGGTAACAAATGTTTCTGTAGCATTGTGAGCTCTTGGTATTGATGAAAGCAAACGTATACCATGATGCTTCAATTTCTCAAGCCTATCGTAATATGTTGAACCCTCTCAAACCAGACAAATTATGTGATTATTATTGTTTGGAGCATGGTCATTCGCTCAAGGAAACAAGTTTCATAATATTTTTATCACAGATTTCAGATCTCTTTTCTTTGCCTCAGTTTTTCATATTTTATACCTTACCGTGACACTTTTTCTTATATCACCAATCTCCATTGATACTCTCTCATCTTCCTGATCTCTGACATGTAGCATAAAAGAATCCAATTCTATTGATAATATCAGCATCTCCCTTGATCTTACGGACCTCTAAATCCACAATTTTTTAATCTAGGAAATGACATTGTCCATCGAGGAACCACTGATGCCCTTTGTACGAGTAAACACAAAGTTATATTTCAATCGAGTTTGCTTTTGGGATGTCTTACACTTGGACTATGCTTCCGACGTCTATCTTATATGTGCATTTTATTGCTCACGCTCTATGTTTGGCCTGATTTGATGGGTTTTACAAAAATTCCAATGGATTGATCTTCTTTTTTTCAGGTTCAAAGCATAATATGCAATTGATTTTATTTTATCCAAAGGTTCTAATTTCAATCAGGTATGTTCTCTTTGTTTTGTGTAATTTCTGTGAAGGATGACCAGTCAATTGTTTCCCAGGCTAGCATCATTGTTGGGCACAGGTCATTATCTGCAAGACAGAAAATGCTCATGTTCCATGCAATAGACTTTGGAGGCACACATACAATTTTGACCTTATCCACAAAAGCCACTAGATCATGAAATAGACGAGATTCTAATTTACCTTTTTCTGAATGCCTGAGACTGAATTAGAACAGAACTATGGCAACCCCTCCATGCAAAATAGGCTCATTCATGAATCATATATCTCATCAGATCACCGTGTTGCCCAACTTTATATTGCCTAATACATTGGAGGTTAGAGTTGTCTATCTTCTCTCGAGTTGTTTTTTAAATTATTAGGGTGCTGAAGTTTGCATTGTTAATAAGTTACAATCGGACATGACATCAGTTCGTGCACTATAACTTTTGTATGTTAATCTACGTACAAAATATGATGATTGTATGCTTGGTTTCGATAGTAGATGGATATGTAAGCATGTTTTGTACTAGATTTTGCAGCATAATCAGATTATTTGCCCAGTAATCAAATATGAAAGGAACCCCATGGTAGTCAAACCCCAATACACCTTCGGTACCCCAAGTAGATGCAACTGACTTCCAAGTTATCAAGTTATAAAGGTCAGTCTTACATACAAGCAACAAAATTAAACATGTACGTAAGAGTAATGTACATTCAAGAAAGATATTTACTTATTTTTACACTGTTTTTTTCTTCGAAAGTGAACACTATAAAGTGTTTTTGTTAATGCCATGTATATAATGGAATCACCGAATTCGCGGAGTTTCCAGCATACTCGGCAAAGCCTAGAAACAACTCAGCATTGTGTTTGCCACTTTCTGTTCTCGATCGGCAAACAACACTCGGCTGAACGGACATGAACAATCATTAACTTTACGGAGTTCTCATTATCAGTCACTCGACAAACATTTAAATATCCATTTGCCGAGTTTCAAATAAATGAGAACTCGCCAAACTACCATGTTAGGAAACATATATAGGGTGGCAGATAATGGACATGACAGATGTCTGCCGGTTTGCTTTGTTTGATAAATATGATTGTAGGTAAATATTGTATCTGTCTTTTTTGTAAATACAGTATGCATTTATAATTTGTTTTTGTTTCATTATATGCAAAATTATGTCAGGAAGGTTTTTGTATATACCATATTGGCCTAAGTTCATGTGAACTCAAAATAGAGACGAAACAGTTTACTTCTGTCTATATGTTAATGTATGAGTATTTAACTTTGAGGAAACCACTAATATAATGAAAGGTAACATGTTTACATAATACAATATGGTATGATGGAAGCAAAGGAGATGCACAAAAGTGTAGTCGTCGAAACATGTATAGAAGGTCAACCCCATGACTATTTTCTTTATGCATGACTTTGTTATATAAGTTGGTGACCAGGCTTTTGTCTTTTATTAAGAATTTTTTGGACCAATATAAAAAGTAATAAAAAATGGTTCCTGATGCGTGCATCTATTCCTGTTTTTTTGTTGATTCTGTGCTCTGAGTAGATGTCAAGTGAATGAACAAGCAGAAAATTTCATTTTCAATTTGTTGAACTCTGCTATATTTTGTATTATACCAAAGTTGGAGGTGGAGGACATGGATTTGTAACGATATCAATCTCGATGAACAAATATCCTGAGGGAGAATAAAACATTCAATCAATAGTAACAAGGTGTGATAGGGTATACGTGCTATATATGCACCTCTCTGCTTGCAGCAATATAATTTATTTACTATTCATTCTTCTTCGGTTCGTTATGGGAATAAAAAAAAAATACTTGAATGCACTAATTTTCTAAATGTCTTGATTTCAGAAGTTCTTATTCACATTGACACTGAAACAGAAGTTATGCTACAGCAAATCATACCCAATCTACATAAGATACACATTTAGTACCATTAGGACCTCTGACATATGTGTTAGATCCATTAAATTTTGTTGTTACTGATTTTGGGCGACTACTAATCATCTTCACAGTACCCACACTGATATGCTTACATAACGCAGTAGAGTTGCTTATTTCGTTGGGTTGGTAATTCTGCTTAGAACAAATATGTTGATAGATTAGCAATATTTAGGCAATAACATGGCCACTACAGGATATTGCAAATTTTTGGACTACGACAACCAGGTAAAATAGCAGCTACCTCAATAGCGAGATACTTCATTTGATTTTTTTCTTTTCATAATGAGATGTCAAAAATATTGAGAAAAAATACATTATTATTTTCACCGGCTGTGTTTTTTGCCAAGCATTTCTACGTATGTTGTTCCTCGACATAGAACATCATGGCATTTGCAACTTGCAGCCTTTCCACAAGTATATGTATGCCTTTTTTTCCCAAAACATTTTTTTCACAAATGAAAAATAAAAGATTCTTAATTCATAGGCAATTTTATTTTGCACTTTGTTTCACATGGCCATCAGCCAGTATCCAGTGCGCATATCGTCCTCAAACTGAAGTTAAGCATCCGATCAGGATGCACTACTTGCAGCGGCTGGAGGTCCAGTGTTGTAAGAATGCAAGGATATGAGGCAATGAATATGCGACTATGATAAGGAAGACCTCCGGCGCTTCTATCATCGACGCCGTGTAATGGTAATCTCTGATGATGATGTTCTTCTTGCAGCGTCCATAGAAGCAGTGGTCGACAGTAATGGATAATTGTTTGTCGCTCCAGGTAACGTATTTAATGATTGATTGTCAAACATCTAATTGTCGTTGTATATAGCTTGCTATGTGCCCGCGAATAGGTTTACTAATCAACATAAAAAACTACGATGTAGTATTTATTCATTAGCACTTCCGATCTACTGACTATGGCAACTTAATTAAAGTAGCAAATATAATTGACTAGCAAAATTTATCGATTTAACTCCAGTATTGCCCTTTCATGGGGCCCTGTATGACATAATTTCAGTGAAAATCATATGGTTTGATTGGTCAGGTTGCTACTAACGAATGGTTCGCTTTTCGAGAGGTAAAAGTTATGAGCAGCCATAAATGCCCGCCACCTATGCGAGGTAGCTGGATGGAACGGATTTAGCCAAGCAATGTGTGCAGCAGTTAGCTTGCCGTCGGATGCCACTCTCTTCTCCCGTAATATCACCGCGACATATCTGCTTCCTCCTTGATTTGATGGGGCTATGAGTTCTACCCTCTGGCTTGCACCGGATTGGTTCATGTTATGTTGGCGCAAGGTAGAAAAGCAACATGTGCCTCCCTGGCTAAGAGAACTCATAATCACCCCACTTCACTGTTGGACGTGTGCCCAACTCAACTCTGACGTCACTCTCCATGATCTCAGGTGAGCGCCTCCCGTATGGTTCGAGTCGACTAATGCTGTTTTTTATTGGTAAATGTTGTTGCCACAGATCGTTGCTAACCCGGTATGTTCTATTTATCTGTAGTCAATTAGGTAGCTGCTCAAATCTTGGAGATGTTGCTACCACAAGCGTAGTTTACGGATCAATGATTACAGGATATTCTCTTGGGGATATTAAACAAGGTTGATATTTGTATTGATCTTCTGTATGTCTGTTAATTGGTCGTTGTATTCATGTAAAGGTGCACTACGGGACAATGCCACATAATTCAAGGATATAGCGGTGCAACATCATGAATGTTAATATAAATCCTATCTTCCGTATGCATAAACAACAAGGTATTCTTGTGCAGTCTGCCTATGTTGCCAAGTAGTACATATTCTAGAAAGAATCATCAAAGTCGCGACACAAAAGTAGAGAACATAGCAGCCAGTCAATATAAGTTGTTCTACGTTTTCCCTTGGGAGGAGTTGCACGTTGGTATACACCTTAGTTTGTTTACATTAGCCGTTTAGAAAGCAAGGTGAGGTGTACCTTTACTCCAAGATGTTTGTTTCTCATATCATACGAAAGTATGTAAACGTTTGGATGTGAGTGGACCAGAAAAATATTTCTAAAATTACTTTTAGGTTTTAACACATCTTAGATGTCATTCATAAAAATAATTATATTAACCTTTGCCTACTCTATTTCTCTTTCTTTGCAGCTATATAATCCTCTTCTATTTTATTGTTTGTAATGTGGTGTGAATATCATGACACCAGTATCCACTGTCATGTGTCTGATTTGCATAACAAGTTCAATATTTGATAGTACTTCCATTTGATCTTTGGGATCTTTTTTGCGTTTGATGGTACTTCCATTTTATCTTTGGGATTATAGAAATATTTGGTCTTGGGGATTAGGGGACGTATGGTATTAAAGATTTGCTGAAGTTGTATTTTATAGTAAAGATTGATAACAGTAAGGCCTGATTCTTTTTGTACTGTTCAAGTTTGCCGGAGTTCATTCTTTTTGTATTTCGTTACATATAACTACCAGAGGTGCAAGAGTATAGTCAAGTTTACTAATTTGGATGAGAATTAGAGAGACTCATCTCGTTTGTAATGTTCACTATGAACGCCCTTTAAGCAATAAAACTTTGATATATAGAACGAGTATGCATGAATAAACCATGTGGTTCTGAACCAAGCGTAGATGGTATTAGCACATGGGCTCATTTTTAGTTAGTAGAATGGCATGTTTATGTATACAGTCTTCTCTCTCTATCATTCAATAATAGCCCTATATTTTGGAAAGTAGGGTGCAGTTTTCTGTGTAGCTGTTTGTAAACATCTAAATATTACAAGTTCCAACATTTTCAGTTTGGTCCCTGTAGCATAACTGATTGTTTGATTTTCTTCTATTCAAACACATTTATATTAGCGACTGGTCAACAATAAAGAAGTGAGATCGACCGGACTGCTGAGTGGCGACGGGGCGCTAGTGGCGACGGGGCGCTCGTAGTGGGGGTCGCGCACCGGCGTGGCCGCCGCCATGCGGCCGGAGTTCTCCTTCGACAGCGGGAGCCGGTTCTGGGCGCTTGGATCCGCGGGCGGCGACGAGTCAGATGCGGACTCCGATGACTCCGGCGGCGGATCTGGGGCGGAGTCTCCGACGCCGAGTGACAAGGTGTGCGAGGCCCTTGGGGCTGGGTACACGGAGGAGGAGATCGCTGATTGCGTGGATGGAATCGTGCCCAAGGAGGATCAAGCATGGGTCGGGCTCGCAGGATCGGACAAAGCTGAAGTGCTCCGGCGAGTGGTCCACCGGCGGACGGCGTCGACGGCGATCCGGCCCTGGAAGGGCCCTCTTCCCAAGGTTCGTCTTCCATCCCTCACTTTTGGTGATTTTCTTGGCTCTTGGAAAGTCGTGCATGGTCGCCGGAAGAGAGGCCAGCCGCCGGCGACGGAGGTTCCTGCGCGGACTGCGCTCGAGATCCGTGAATCGAGGCAGCTCCGTTTGAATTCTCTCTTGGGCCTAGATGGGCTGGCTTGTGTTTCTTTGGACTGTGTGGTTGAGGGGACGGGGCAAGAGGCCCAATTAGCGATCCATAGCGATCGACTACGACGTCCCGAGGTTGATCGATCCCTCTGTCGGTGGCCTAGGGTTGGACGAGCGTGGCGACCCTCGCTCCAATCGCTGGGGGCTGGGCGTGCTCGTAGGACTCCTTCCAAGGGCGGGGGTGCTTGTGCAGCCGAGGCTGGTTCCCTAGACATGGCGGGCAGAGGGACTGCGCCGCTGGTCAAGGTGGGCTCCGGCGGGTCCGAGGCGGCTCCCCCGGCTTGCGCGCCTGCTGGGCCAGGATCGGATCGGGGCGGGGCGCCGCCGCCGGTCGTGGCTGCCGGGAGAGGCGGTGCGCAGCAACCTCAGCGGGGCGGCGCTCATACAGCTGGGTGTCAGGGTTTCACCAGCGCCGGTCGTGGAGGTGCTCCCCTACCTGGGCGCGGTGGTAACCATGGCGGTGGGCGTGGTGGAGTTGTGCAGCAAGATGGGCAGCATGATGGTTTCAGTGGCGGGTCTCGTTTCAATCGTTATGGTCCCTGGGGCGACGACGGGTTCAATGCCTACGGCGATGGGCAGCACCGCGGGTCCTCTTCTGGCGGTGGTCGTAACTCTGGTTGGAACAATGGCAATGGACAGGGTCGTGGCTTTCAAGGGCCGCCTGGTTCGTTCGTTGAGGGGGTTGGGGGCCCTTCTAACCGTCCGCAGCGGGGGGGCCATCGTGCTTTTCGAGGCGGGCGTGGTGGGGGGCGTCGCCCTTTTCCACCAAGGCAGCCAACGCCGACCATGGCCACTGGAGCGATTAATGTGTCGACTGTGCCAGCTCAGGCCACCCCTCCAGTGCTCCCTCAAGCGGCGGTTGATGCTGTGCAGGCCTTGGCTGCGGTCAATATTCCGGATGTGACGGCAGTTGAGGGTGGTTCCGACAAGGTAGTTGACAAGCGCAATGGTGAAAAACTTTCTAAGTGGGCTATTAAGAAGAAGAAGCTGCCTTGCTACCGATGCGGTGAAGCTGGGCATTTTGTGGCTGAGTGTACGACTGCGCTTTGTGATTATTGTTGCAGATCTCAGCATGCTTCCAGTAACTGTCCGTTGCTTGTGGGGCCTAAGCCGGTCTGTACTATTTATGGCGTGTGTTGCCAGGAGCTGATGTTTTTTGAGTCACCAGATTTGCCACCCGCTGCTCTGGTGCAGGACAGCTCGTTCCCGGCAGTTGTCAAGGTGGCCAATGGGTGTCTGACTGAGGCTCAGATTGTACGGCAGCTGCAGGATCTCGTTCCAGGTAATCATCAGTGGGACCTTGTTAAGTTGGAGGACCAAACTTATAAGGTGGATTTCCCTTCAAAGGAGGATCAAATGTATATGCTCAAGTGGGGTATGTGCAGGTATCCTAGCACCAGTATTTACCTTACTTTCGATGAATGGAAGGAGAAAGACCCAGTTGGCACACCTTTGGAGAAGGTTTGGGTCCGTTTTTTTGGGGCACCGCGTCATTTTATTAATAACTTTTTGATTGCTTGGAGCTTGGGTTCCCTCATTGGGAAGACTGAGGAAGTGGACATGCCTTTCACTCGGTCTCATGGCGCGGCCCGACTGCTAGTGAGTGTTGTTAGTGTGGAGTATGTACCAGATATAGTCAAGTGGACTCATGCTGGAGTTACTTATGTGCTTGAACTGGAGATTGAGGATACGCCAGTTGCTCTGGATGGCGTTGGTGAGGACATAGTGGATATGGATACGACCGAGGGAGACGGAGGTGCTGGCAATCAGAATAGGAGGGCTGAGGGCTCGCAGCATGATATGGCCAAAGGGCCGCTGCCCCCGTCTGTCACTTCGGCCGGGACGGCTTCGGGGCCACCGACTACTTCGACACCTGCCAAATCTCTTCGGATCGGGTCTTTTGAGTTACATTCGGCGCCGAGTCGCCTCTGGAGCGCTAGGGTGGAGTCGGAGGATCCGGTGGAGTCTGTGCTACCACCGCTTTTGGACTTGACTGACGGTGAGGGCCAGACAGAGGCTCTCGGTATGGTGGCCACACCTCTCAGGTCCGAGGGAGGTGAGTGTGGAGAGGGCGGGCAGGTGACCCACGACACTCCTTCCCCGACGGCCGGTATGGATATGGTTTGTACTCGGGAGGATGTTGCTACCAGTCACCCACGATCTCCGGTGATACCGACTAACCTAGTTCTGGACAGAGTGGAGACGGCTCTTGACGTGAGTCCGGAGCGCCCTGGTGTAGCTGTGGTGGCAGATCTTGGCGTGACAGAGCTGCGGTCGCAGGTTGCGGCGCATGATGGTGCATTGCTTATGAGCCCGGTGGGAGGTATGGCCGGCGGCCTGGCTCCCGGCGGAGTTTCCCACGACGAGGTCATCTCTTTTGGTGGGATTCCGGATCCAGTTTCTGCAGGGCGGCGGATGAGCTGTCGCTTGCAGGATCAGCCGGATGTTGATGATATGCAGCTTCGATGTGCCAAGCGAGTGGCCAAGCTTCATAATATTCAGACCACTACTGGTATGTCCGTTAACACTTCCAATTCCATTTTGCATTTTTCTGCGGATGAGATTATTAATAATGCCACTCAACTGGGGATATCGTTGGGTAGGAGTGACAAAGAAGTAGCTAATTCCGTTAATGATATTTTGGATCTGGAGGCAGATCGTGCTATTGATATTCTTAATAACTTAGCAGCTATTCAACCTTTGAATGATTCGGAGGTGGCTAAGTTGGGTATAAACACAATTGGTACCCTTTGCATGGATCTTGATCCTACCTCCCTGGAAACGGAGGATGAAGAGGACTCGTCATCTCCAAGTCTGGAGAGGGGGGACTCGACCTGGGAGAGGGTGCGTGGGAATGTCGGTAGTGATGGTGGTCGTGAAGTTGGACCGGAGGATGAAGTTAGATCGAAACGTAAGTGGACGCGTAAGATCTACCCAACTTCGGCTGTGCGTAGAAGCGTTAGAATTCGTACTTCTAAAAAATTTCATGATGAAAAATGAAAGGCATTTTCTGGAACAGTAGAGGTCTTAAAGACTTGGCTAAGAAAAGGTTCCTTGCTGATGCGTCGATTGAGCATAAGCTCGATTTCATAGCTCTTTCTGAGACGGGACGGGAAAATTTCTCCCCTCAGTTTCTTAGATCACTGTCGGGAGGGGTGGAGTTTGATTGGCATTGTTTACCACCAAGAGGAAGATCCGGTGGGATTTTACTTGGGGTTAAATGTGATTCGCTGGAAGTGAGAAGCGTCATCATGGGTGACTTTGCTGTTAAATTTCGAGTCAGGTCGAAGGTGGACGGTTTCGATTGGGCGCTCGTGGCGGTGTATGGGGCTGCGCAGCCAGAGTTAAAACCGGAGTTTCTGGCTGACTTAGTTCGCATTTGTGGGAACGAGCATCTCCCTCTTTTGGTTGGGGGTGATTTTAATATTATTCGTCGCCGGGAGGAAAAAAATAATGATAATTTTGACGGCAGATGGCCATTTTTGTTCAATACTATCATTGAAAGCCTGGACCTTCGCGAGATTGAGTTATCGGGTAGGAAATTTACATGGGCCAATAATCTTCCTAATCCTACTTATGAGAAGTTAGATCGGGTTCTTACGAGTGTTGAGTGGGAACAGAAGTTCCCTCTAGTGACGGTGCAAGCACTGTCACGGGAAATCTCAGATCACACCCCATTACTAGTTGATTCGGGGGAAGCCACGAACTTTGGTAATAGGCGCCCCTTCTCTTTCGAAACAGCATGGTTTGATAGAGAAGGATTTATGGATCTGATTGCTAGGGAATGGGCGAAAGATGGCGGAGGACGATCCAACATCAATCGTTGGCAAAATAAGATTAGGCACCTCCGACGATTTCTCAGGGGGTGGGCTAAGCACACTGAAGGTATCTATAAGGCAGAAAAAGAAAGACTTCTTTTGCTGACTAAACATCTTGATATCAAAGCGGAGCACTCAATCTTAGATGCCAATGAGTTGGAAGCTAAGAGATTGGCTGAGTTAAAGCTCAAAGAATTACTTCATGAAGAGGAATTAAAATGGGCATTGCGGGCTAAAGTGCGAAAAATCGTTGAGGGAGACGATAACACGCAGTTCTTTCATATGATTACGAATGGCAAACATCGAAAGAAGAAAATATTCCAACTTGAACAAGATGAAGGCACGATTGTGGGTCAGGACAATCTTAAGACCTACATCACAAATTACTATAAACAATTGTTCGGGCCTCCCGACGATAATTTTGTTTCTATGGATGAATCGCGAATTCATGATGTGCCTCAGTTGGTTAACGAGGAGAATGAGATTTTAACTGCCCCTTTCTCAGAGAAAGAGGTCTTTGATGCAATCTCCCAAATGAAAAACGGTAAAGCTCCGGGTCCGGATGGGTTCCCAGCGGAGTTTTACAAAAAATGCTGGCATATCATCAAGGGGGATTTGCTTCCGATGTTCAAGGACTTCTTCTTGGGACATTTGCAAGTGTTCCACCTTAATTTTGGAACGATTACGTTGCTTCCAAAAAAATCTGAGGCAGTTCGAATTGAGCAATTCAGACCTATTTGCTTGCTAAATGTCAGTTTCAAGATCTTCACAAAGGTTGGAACGAACAGGCTTTCGCAAATTGCGCATTCTGTGGTTCATCCGTCTCAATCAGCGTTCATGCCGGACAGAAACATTCTGGATGGCGTTGTGGTACTACATGAAACGTTGCATGAACTTCACACCAAAAAACTTGACGGCGTGGTTTTTAAAGTGGATTTCGAAAAGGCGTATGACAAGGTGAAATGGCCTTTTTTGCAGGAGGCGCTGCGCATGAAAGGTTTTGATCAATCTTGGAGAGAACAGATTGCTTCGTTAACTCAGAAAGGGAGTGTTGGTATAAGGGTCAATGATGATATAGGACATTATTTTCAAACCCACAAAGGTTTGCGACAAGGAGATCCAATGTCGCCAATCTTATTCAATATCGTCATTGACATGTTGGCAATTCTCATCGGTAGGGCGAAGGAGGCAGGTCAGATCGGCGGCCTAGTGCCTCATTTAGTGGAAGGGGGTGTTTCTATCTTGCAATACGCAGATGATACTATCCTTTTCATGGAGCACGATTTGGCAAAAGCTAGGAATATGAAGCTAGTGTTATGTTTGTTTGAGCAACTGTCGGGCTTAAAAATCAATTTTCACAAGAGTGAAGTGTTTTGCTTTGGGAGGGCTAAAGAAGAACAACAAGCCTACAAAGAGTTGTTTGGCTGTGACTTGGGGTCTTTGCCATTCACCTATCTGGGCATTCCGATTCATCACAGAAAACTTACAAATAGTGAATGGAAAACTATCGAAGTCCGTTTTGAGAAAAAACTAAGCTGCTGGAAGGGTAAGCTTATGTCATACGGAGGTCGATTAATTCTCATTAATTCGGTTTTAACCAGTATGCCTATGTTTCTCCTCTCCTTTTTCGAAGTTCCGGTTGGTGTGCGGAAAAGGCTAGATTTTTACCGATCACGATTCTTTTGGCAGAGCGATGAATCCAAAAAGAAATATAGGCTTGCTAATTGGGACATTATTTGCAGACCGAAAGACCAAGGCGGTCTTGGGATTGAAAACCTAGAGGTGAAAAATAGATGCTTACTCAGTAAATGGTTGTTCAAGTTAGCTGGCGACACGGATGCAACTTGGGCACAGATCCTCCGTAATAAGTACCTGCAGTCTAAAACCTTGTCCCAGGTGATGTTAAGACCGACGGATTCTCCCTTTTGGAAGGGGCTAATGAGAGTGAAATCCGCTTTCTTCAACAGAGTAAAATTCATTGTCGGAGATGGTACGTCTATTAGATTTTGGGAAGATACGTGGCTAGGAGAGACTCCTCTGGCACTACAATACCCAACGCTTTATAATATTGTTCAACAGAGAGATGCTTATGTTGCTACAATATTCAATACCACTCCGCTTAATATCCGGTTCCGTAGGGCTTTGGTGGGGAATCGTTGGGAAGCGTGGCTCCATTTAGTGAGACGGTTGATGGATGTCCAACTGTCTCACAATCCGGACCAGATGCAATGGAGACTAGCCAAAAACGGGGTTTTCTCTGTGAAGTCCATGTACCTGGATATTATCAACACTAGTGTGATTCCTAGCTCGAAGCACGTTTGGAAAGTTAAGGTACCTCTAAAAATCAAAGTGTTTATGTGGTTCGTTCATAAACAAGTTATTCTGACTAAAGATAATTTGGCTAAAAGGAATTGGTTAGGATCTAAACGATGTAGTTTTTGTGATCATGATGAATCTATTAGACATCTGTTCCTTGATTGTCCTATGGCCAAACTCTTATGGAGGTCAGTTCAAATAGCCTTTAATATCAATCCACCTAGTTCGATTAATATGTTATTCGGGACTTGGTTGCATGGGATTGATCCGGTAATAGCAAAACATATCCGAGTGGGAGTATGTGCTTTACTATGGGCAATTTGGAATTGTAGAAATGATTTGGTCTTTAACAGAACAACAAACATCCATTTCTTGCAGGTTATCTTCAGAACCACTACTCTTATCCGTACGTGGTCGCTACTCACTCAGACGGAGGCCAGGGAGCATTTGGTTACTGCGTCTACCCATTGGGAGATGGTAGCTCGGGATATCTACAACCGGTTTGGATGGCGGTCATGTAATAGGATAGGTGTTTAGCAGCTTATCTTACTTTTGCCGGCCGGTTGTGGCGATCCAGCTTTTTGCTCTTTTTTCATAACTTTTTTCTCAGATTTTGTAAGACCTTTGTTGGACGGTTTCCCTTCTAATAAGATGGCCGTATGCATCATTTTGATGCAGAGGCCGGAGCCCAAGCTCCTTTTCTAAAAAAAAAATTATTAACTATAGTTGTGAGAGTTACCAAATGGGAAGATCTTCTTAAGTTATAACCAATTTTCAACATTGTGGTTTGGGCATGAGCATTCACCACATATAAAAAAAATCACAATATTTGGTGGAGCAAAATAACACTATAAAGCTTTGAGATAATGTAAATTGTCCTGTGAGTTTATGGTTAAATGAAAAATGCTTAATGTTTTAAATAAATAATCATTAAAAATATTTTTTGAAAATACTACATAACTTTTCTCAACATAACTAGCCCGTGCTGTTGCACAGGTTGACGACTAGTGTAGATAATCGATGTACTTCCTACAGGTGCTGTTTTTTTCTTCCAAAAAGTGGATAAGCCCCGTCTCTCCATTATCATGATGCACACGGCTGTAATTTATTAAAGTGCAAAAGTTTTACAAACAAGCCTCAGTAGCAGTAAAAATAAAAAAGACAACTGGTGAGTCATGGACTATCTGTTTAGAGAATTCAAAAGAAGGGTGGTTTAGCGTAGCATAAATACATGAGAATTTCATCAGTTCTAAGTTAGTGTAATTGTCCAGCAAGGTCGTGTAGGGAATTTCAATACGCCCTTTTGGTCATCTACCTCCTCCATTCATTGGACCAAATGTGTGCTTTATGCTAAAAAAAATTATGGATTGGATTGTATTAACTGATTGTAATCTTGTAGAATTTTACTGTTTGCAAATCACCAGCCACTAGTAGAAAACGGGCTTTTAGTCCCGGTTCGTAAGGGGCCTTTAGTCCCGGTTCTTAAACCGGGACTAAGGGGTCGGTACTAAAGCCCTCCCCTTTAGTCCCGGTTTGCTTACGAACCGGGACTAAAGGAGCTCCACGTGGCTGGTTTCTGGAGCTCGACCTTTAGTCCCGGTTCGTAACACCAACCGGGACTAAAGGATTTTTTTTTTGAATTTTTTTATTTTTTTTATTTTTTTCCTGATTTTCAAATATCTGAATTATTTGAAACCGGCCCCATCCTCTAACTACCAATCATCACCCATTAATCTCTAATCATCCATCATCACCCAGTTCAAATCGTCTAACTTCCCGGCAGGTCACCCATCCTCTCACTGCTCCAGCCCGAGCACGCTTAACTTCCGAGTTCTATTCCCCCTAGTTTTCAAGTCTGCACTTGTTGTTTTCTTGACAATACTCTACTGTCAATCCTATTAACCCTGAGGAGTTGAAGTTGAGTACGAAGCACTGTTTGAATAAAAAAATATTATCGTAAAATACATTAATTATTTAATAACACTAATATTTCTTGAATAAGTAGTTTGACCACAGTTTGACCAGATTTGACCAAAATTCAAAAAAACTAAAATAATTATTTAGAAACACTAATATTCTTGAATAATTATTTAGTAACAATAATATTTCTTGAATAAGTAGTTTGAGCACAGTTTGACCAAAAATTCAAAAAAACTGAAATTTGAGCATATTTTATTTCCTTTTGGAATTTGAAGATTCTAAAAATGTCGAAATAGGCCAAAGGCCGTTGAAATCGGATGCGGAATTTTTTTCCCTACATTTTGATATATTATATGTTTTTTTTCGACATCGTATGCAAAAGTTATAGCCGTTTTACGTTTTCATTACACTTTTTTGAAATTCAGGACCCCTTTAGTACCGGTTCATGGCTCGAACCGGGACTAAAGGTCAGACCTTTAGTCCCGGTTGGAACCATGGACCGGGACTAAAGCCTCAACCCCTTTAGTCCCGGTTTGTGGCTCCAACCGGGACTAAAGGTTCCATTAGAACCGGGAATAATGGTTGCATGTCGCCCTAGCCGCACGAACCGGGACTAATGCTCATATTAGTCCCGGTTCGTGAGTGAACCGGGACTAATGCGATTTTCTGGCCGGGACCGTTGCCCTGTTTTTTACTAGTGAGCGATGCTGCGACTGTTGTTGTGGAGCGTCATTGTGTGCTGCGGTCGCGTCGTGCTATGAGAGTGTCCCATAAAATCACCACGGAAGCCTCTAAGTCGCCTACTGCTGCAAGTGATGAGGACCGGTTCTTGCTGAGAGGTCAGCGGATGCGCAGGGAAGTGTCACTGGTGCCGAGAGGTCACCGGTGTTGTGGACTGTTCCCTTCATATCCCCATTACTATTTCAGATTCGTTTCATATATTCTATTAGAAGTCAGTCATATTCCATAGACAAAGTCACTTCCTCTCCTTTGTCCATGCCTCTTGGTTCTGAAGCATTGCGCCACCTACAGTTTTCCGACCTCGCTCCTCAGCATACATTACATGAGATAGTAGGCCTCCGAAACCCTGTCTCTTGTGATCCTGACCTCCTCAGGGACATCACACACACACACACACGCACGCATGCACGCACATACACACCAATGGTCCTATTTTTGCCAAAAAAAATCATCATTGTATAGAGGATATCTTATATACGCTTTACTCTATTTTTGTGTTTATTATCTTCCTATGAATGTCAATTATCGAAGCTCTACGCATATAATGGTAGCTTGGCCACAAGATGTAGTTTCATGTGAAATGGAACTCTATCACTGTCACAAAAAAGGCCTGAACTAGATGAATAGGGCCAAAAAATAGTTCTGCCTGATTCGGTAAACCTACCTCAACCTCCAAAAAATAGGTAGTGCACTTCCAAACTGATTGTGGCCTCCATATTTGGAGGATGGGGTGTTATTTTGGTGCCCATTCCGAGCAAACGGCTGTGTGTGTGGTGGTGGTGG
>LR738712.1:728623358-728676988 GCA_902687465.1 Secale cereale | reverse complement strand
GGGGGGGGGGTTAAATTTCACCCATTTCTTCCTCCACTGCAATGGCACCGTAATTCATTCCAGTCCTGCCGACACTTATCCCACCAAAAATGAAATCATTATTGCAGCTACCACGTGTCTTCCTCACCACCACATATCTTCCTTCTCACCCACCTCACCTGCTCCAGCTCGTTCCCCCCACCTTCGTGGACCCGTCAACTGAGAGATTCTAGAGGAGCGCACTACCCACTGGTATTCTGGTGCCCTCTGTCCGTACTCCGGGAAGGTCCACGCCGAAACCCGCATCGCAACCACTCGCCTGTAGGTCATCTGCGTGGATGCTGCCACAAAATACGAAGCTAAAACATCGGGTATTGATGGTAAAGATGATGTGGACATATGTTGGTACCCAAGGCACATACAAGCCCCCCTCCGTGGAGAGCACTTCCAAAAGGTGGCCAACAACCGTCTAAAATTGTTTCTATTTGCATTGTCTTCTAATAAGTGTGTGATGTTGATGAACATCAATTAAAAGACTTATTAGCGGAACATACGATGTAGAGGGGAAGATTAGGACACATAACATAGATGCTGACAGTTAACTGCATTATGAAGAATCTGAGTTTGCACGCAAAGTCCCGGCCTCCAAAAATTATGGTGGACACTACAAAACTGTTTCGGAGGCTACAGTTATGGCGACTCCAATAGAGTAGCTCTGAGTCTCGTAGGTAGAGAGGCTTTACCTAAGTGTAGCTCTTATAACCTCGTCTTTGATGCAAACTCCATTTTCCTCAAAAGTAGAAATTTAAGTTATGGAACACGGGTGGGTCGGGTGGCCTTCCAGCTGAGGTCCTCTTTAATTCAAAGGATTTTCAAAGTATTTGAATCGTTATGAAGTTTTCATGCATTCCGTCATTTGAATCATATGATTGAATTTTACAGAAATTTACCCTAAGGAATCATTTATAATATATTCGATAGGAAATCTAGCATCCACTTCAACCTCTTCGAAAAAATCTTTTATTTTTCTATGATGCAATCAAACAAACTCAATTCTTGTAGGATTCGAATGTGCATGGAATTTCAGTCCCGTATTTTCTCTATTCCTACGTTTTCACATTACTGTGAATCAAAGAGGCACTTAGATTTGTACTTGACAGCGCTGGAAGTGACTAAAGTTTCTTTCAGTCAAATGTCATTATCCCTTTCTAAGCCCAAAAACATAGAAACAATCATTCTACGGTACCCCCTCTATTTTTATACGCATGGCCACTTTGTTTCTCGTGTCAAACTGTGACTTATAATTTTGGTCAAGAAAATATGTGGTGTATGTCATAAAAAATATAGTCCTGACAAGTTCTTTCAAATGTGCATGCAACGGCATAATTTTGATAGCATATAACTCATATTTTGTTGATAAAATTAATGGACAAAGTTCGACATATGAATGGCCTTGTATTAGTAGATGGAGGGACTAATAACCGTCGAAACTTGACATTCGTTTCCATTAGCAAATATGTTCTCTTAGAAAATTGTGGACTTTTGTTCTTCAGCATCAAAATAGGAGAGGATTTGTAGCATGCAGGGACGGGAGCTCGCAAATTTGTGGCCGCCCAATTACCTCGGCATTCAGAAAAATGATTACACTTTGCATTTGCTTTAACCCATAATTACTTTACATGGGATGCATGTGTGCAACTTTTGGGAGCTCCACCCATCCCACATCCTATGAATTTCTGTTGTCTTTCAAATTTGATTATTATATCTTTTGAATCAAAAGTTCAATTTATATTTCATTTGCATATCCATGTTTCTTGTGGTGAGCGCTACAAAAAAGATCCATTTTGAATACATTTTGACGAGTTTTTTTTAATTCAGTTCAACAGCTGAAACTTGGTAAGATCGAATGAAAAAATCGAAACTTCATAAACTGAAACTTGAACTTGGTGTGTCCTCATGCGGAAGCAATGACTTCATAGACGGCGAGGCAAATCGGGCGGTTGAGGAAGTTTCAACTACTAAAGCATGATAGGAATGATAAATTTAGCAATTTGCAAAATCTAAAAGTTAAACCCTAAGGCAGAATCCTAAAACAATAAAACATATGAAACTTGGTAAAACGTGATATTACGACTATTAACTTGCAATATCCAAAACTTGGATTTTGATTAAAGTTTTTTGCATTCAAGATTGGTCTTTTTCGAAAGATCTCGTCGCCACGAGCACAAATATGCAAAGAAATTTAATTTCGACTTTCAGTTTAAAAGATAGTAGATTGAAATTAAAATATGAAATGAAAAAGGCATGGGATGTGGGTGAATGGCGCACACAGAAGTGGCAAAAGCTGCCAAAAGTAGGCATGGATGGACACGAACCTACAACAATCAAAGGCCTACGAGAATCAAATTTACAAATCTTAAAGCAATAAGATGTGCAATAAGTATCCCAAGCACAACATTGTTTAAATACTAGAACGGTCAATGGTGCTCACATTTTTCTGATTTTATTTCAGACCTTCCAACGATATGTGTTTAGTGGGAGGAGACATTGATGATGTGCAAGCTCAGTATCTTAGAGGTGCTCATGGAGGTGGGTGTGGCGCTAGCAATGGCATGCGCAAGTCCTGGACGCCATTTGTGGTGTGCGCGGCGTTTGTTCTACTCTCCTGTCCGACTCGGCCAACTCCAATGTTGCCACTCATTTCACCCGACCGTGGCCGTTCGGGTCGTAGCAGACACAAACGCAGGCCAACACACCGACGCAAATGAAAGGGCGTTCGTTTATCTGTCTTCCGCCACCCATTTCCGGCACAAATATGAGCCGGTTTTCCATCGACGTGCACAAGGTGTGGACTGGCATGACGCCTGCCCTTGTCCTCCCTTGGCCCGTCAGTTTGTCGCATAGGCACTTCCATTTCCCTTCTCTTTCTCTCTCTCTCTCTCTCTCTCTACACAAAACCCATCCCGCTACTCCCGCCTTCCCTTCCCTCGCTCCATGGATGACCTGCCAAGCCACGCCGTCGTCTCTTCCTCCTATCGGCCGCTATCAAGCACGTAGTGGTCCGCCCAAAGAAGAAGAAGTCGAAGAAGTAGCTGACATCGGAGCAAGAGACCACCGAGTCAGAGAAGAGGGCTGGCATGAGGAAGCTAGCCGTGAAAAAACAAGTAGCCTCCACCCGCACCGCAACCGAGTCCACAAGACGCAAAGCCGACGTCATGGAGAATGGTCTGCTTTTCACGGAAGCCACCAAGCGTGCCCTTTTCATGCTCGGGATTCATGGTGAGCAGGCCATATTCACGGCCGCCACCCTCGGCGCAGCCAGCACTGAGTCGTCTGTTGGTCGCATGCACATCCAGGGTCACCACACACCTCTACGACGCCGCCGGCAAGCGGGTTCCTACCTCAACACGACTCGGGCGTGTCCGAGAAAAGCTATTCTCCCATGCACGGGAGATCCGGTGCATGCATCCATCGTTGATTTCGCTGGAGATTCGAGTGCATGCAAACTATGCTTCGCGTATACCGGTATACGTATAGAGTATGCCATTCATATTAATATAGCATTGTATCATGTCAGTCCACTTAATGCTATGCATGCGTTTCTCTCTTTCTTTGCTGCTCACAATAGACTAGGACACATGCATGGCTGAAAACATCTCCTCTCTCTTCCTCTCAAAATCCATCATTTTTAGTTTCCTTTATAAAATCTAAATTGTTCATATCTTTAAAACCGAAACTCCTTTTTTGGAAGTTTTTATATATTTGAACTCGTCGCATCAAGATCTTTAGAACAATATCAATCTTGGATAGATTCTAAACACGTTATAATTTCAATGTTTTGATTCACATTTCACTTAATCTGTTTCACTAATTAGATTTTTTTACTCATTAAATCAGTTTTTGAAATGAATTTTTAATGAGTGAAATAAAAATAAAAATGAGTGAAGTTATTTTATTGAAATCAGTGAAATTGTTTTCTGAATTAAGCAAAATTAGTTTGTTCCAATGAGTAAAAGCAGTGTTTGGAATGTGTAAAGTCAACATTTGAAATAAATGATTATTTTAAATGATAGAAATATGCTTTTTTAAATGAGTCAAATCACTTTTATAAAATGAGTGAAATATACCGATTAAATTGAAACTCATTTAAAATATGTTCAATATTATCCTTGTTTTAAAGATCATGTCGTTAGGAATTCAAATATATAAAAATATTTTAAAATGAATTTAAAATTCAAAATATATTGACGAATTAATATCTCACAAGAAAGTAAAATGCTAGCTTTTGTATACTCCCTCCGTTCGGAATTACTTGTCCCAGAAATGGATGTGTCTAGACGTATTTTAGTTCAAGATAGATCCATTTCCGAGACAAGTAATTCTGAACGGAGGGAGTAGATAGAATGGTACATGGATGTCTTTAATTTGCATTACTGGCCATGCATCATTATTCTCATTTAATGTTGACGAACAGCTTCTAGATGTATGAATGGGGTATAATACAAAGAGTGCCAACTAGACCATGCACGAGACCTCCCGTGCATGGTAGAAAATCCAATCTCGGGCGTGTCCCTCTTCTTGGGATAACCTCGGTATGGCTCATTGGAAGTTGGTAAGCTCGCACTAGCATTCCTAGTGCGGGTGGCCATCGACCTCAGCGCCACATCCACATATGTGGCCAGCCATTCCAGTAGGACGCAAAGGAAGCACCCCCGAGAGATCCCTCCGGCGAACTACCCTAGTGCTCGCAAGTTGTTCGAAGACCAGCCTACCCCAGCGCCAATTCATGAAGATTCGGCATACTACAACGATTTCATGTAGTGTGTGATCAACGAGGGCGGCCAAGTGTACAATAAAGACGAGACCCAAAGCCAAGATGGACTTCACCAGTTCACCGAAGGGCCAGAGGAGATAGACGATCATGACCGGGGCCAATAAAATACCGACGCACACGACATCCAAGGGGATGAAGGTGGTGTGTGTTGGAATTAAACCCGACGTAGTCGCCGTATCCGGATTGTATACGGAGCAATTACCTGATGGATTTAGCTTCCATATGTGTACGTGGATTAGGTTACTCTGTACGTGTGTGTCCGAGTAGGACTAGTACTGGAGACCGACTTGGATTGGTTGATGCTAGGCTAGATGGCTCCTATATATATACATACAAGCCCCCTCTAATCAGCTGTACCGTGAAAAGCAATAAAGAAAGTAAGAGGCACGATACGTGCCTGAGGCAATACGCCGAGTGTGTACATGTTTCGCGTGTTGTGTGTTGCTTCCGCCTAGAATCAATCAAGTCGATTGAAGGCTAGCTTTGTACGCGCTTGTCGCGAAGTCTACGGTGCTAATCGATCAGGGTAGATCGAGCTAGCTTGGGGCAGAAATCCAAGACTGTCAGCGTTGCTTTGGTTCGTCGTCGTCGTCGGTCGTTGCCAGTCGTCGGAAAGTACTTGGCGACGTGGTCTGGGCCAACAATTGGTATCTAGAGCTTGGTTGATCTTCTAGTAACGGGAGGTCATTTCGGACGACGAGAAGAACAAGCAGCTGGCGGAATACTCCGGGGCGGCTAAAGTAATTGCTGCTCCGACGCGTTCTTCGTACCCACGGTTTGATCGCGAGAACTTCGGGATCTGGAAGGCCCTCATGGAGTGTGGTCTCCGTGCCAACGAGCTAGGGGACGCGGTGGATCCAGGAGGCGACGCGTATAAGAAGGAGGGAGCCGAGCACCGGAAGGATCGGCAGGCGGCGTCGGCGATTTATTCGGTGATGCCGATGGATGTCCTCCAGCACCTGATCGCCAAAGCAACGGCGAAGGAGGTGTGTGATACGCTGAAGCTCCAGTTCGAGGGACATACCCGTGTCAAGCAAGCCAATCTCCAAACTCTCTTAAGGAACTATGAGACTTTGGTCATGGGCGACGATGAGTCCGTGGACGCGTTCGCTTCACGGGTGGCAACTCTCGTCAATCGGATTCGCGCGCTCGGAGAAAACCTCACGGAGGCCTCGGTTGTCCGACGGTTCTTGTGCGCAGCTCCTCCCCGGTACCTGCAAATTGTCACGGCGATCCTAGCAGTGTGTTGATCTCGCGACTCTCTCCATCGACGATCTTGTCGGACGCTACAAGGCTCACGATGAGCGCATGCGGTACAGTCTTGGGGACGGGAGCAATGACGAACTTGTGATGCTCACAAAGGCGCAATGGATCGCCCTAGAGAAGCGACACGGATCCACGAGCAGTAGCAAGAAGAAGGGGAAGCAGCGTTCGATGAGAAAGAAATTCGCCGACTCGGATGACGACTCAGACAATGAGGCTGCACCACCACCGAGGAGAAAGTTTGACATCAGGAAAGTGAGGTGTTATAACTGTGGCCTCCTCGGTCACTTCAAGGCTGATTGTGAGGAAGCACCGAAGCAGAAGGCACTCATGGCCCAGCAAGGAGATGATGGTGACATGATGTTGATGAGCGAACTCGTGGACGAGGAGGATCCAAACTCACAAGTGTTGACTAAAGAAATTGTCGAGCTTGCGAAAGAAAAAGTTTGCCATCAAGATTATGGTTCGGAAACTCGTGTCGATGCTACGGATGCGGGGGGTGATTCCGAAACCTACATCGATGTTACGGATATAAGTGCTAATTTTGCCGGAGCGGATGCAGCGATTGCCGCGTGTGCTCGACCATGGAGAAGCAATCCATAAGTGAGTGCACGTCCTGGTGGCCAGAAAGATGGCACGAAGACGGACTCGCATATGGTGACCACGGATGCTAGAAGTCCAAGAGCTGCGCACGTCGAACCGAGTCACAAGCTGCTCGGCATGCACGGACAGGCGGCCGAAGCATGGCGTGGAACATGTGTGGCTAGCACAGTATTGCAAGCTAATGCATCAACCCGTTCTACTATGTTGCTCGAGCCAAGGAGCAGCATGCCATGTGCTGACCGCAGTAGCAGAATCCCACTAAGGAGCAAGGAGTACTCTCGTGCTAGAAGCCTACTAAGTACTAGTAGTGCACAAGGCTGCAACAACAATGTCCTAGTACGCCAAGCAAAAGGGATAGGCCTATGTGACGGGTCAGAAGAGGAGCCGGACCAGGAGACAAGCCATACCGCGGGTGGTGATGGGCAAGGCCCATTACCTGGTGGCCTGCATGGGACTTTGCCTGGTGGCCTGCGTGCTGACGAGAGCTCAGCTATAGCTATGGTACTACCGAACAGTATAGCAGGGACGTCGACAGCGGATGTGGACGAATGGACACCACAACCTACACCCATACAGCTGCAGCTGGTGTTACACCCATAATCGGAGAATACTCTTCGGACAATTGACCCGGTAAAAGTGAAAGGGAGTGGGCGACGATGTCTAGAAAGCGCCGAGGAACTCGCGGGAGATGAGGACGCGAATACGAAGGAGTGTTGGCGACAGGCTATGGAAGAGGAGTTGAGGTCGATCCACGATAACAATGCATGGAAGCTTGTGGATCTTCCTAACAATGAAAAAGTCATGGATCTCAAGTGGGATTTTATGATCAAAAAAGATGTCGATGGGTCCGTGAAGCACAAAGCGAGGCTAGTAGCCAAAGTGTACGTGCAAGAGGAAGGTGTGGACTTCGAAGAAGTGTTCGTTCCCATTGAAAGGATGGAATCGGTGAGACTACTAATCGCTCTCGCAGTTCAGGAATCATGGAAGATACATCACATGAATGTAAAATCCGCATTTATGAATGGCAAGTTACAAGGAGATGTGTATGTGAATCAGTCACCAAGATTCATCAAAGAGGGAGAGGAACACAAGGTACTGAAGCTACACAAAGTCTTGTACGGGCTACGGCAAGGCTCTCGGACGTCGAACATCAAACTTGATCAGACATTTATTTCTCTTGGATTTGAGAAAGCCCCACTAGAGCATGCAATGTACAAGAGAGGTCAAGGAAGGGATCGTATACTAGTTGGCATCTACGTCGACGATCTGTTGATAACTGGAGCAGATGAAGAGGTGATTGCAAAGTTCAAGCTACAAATGAAGGAGCTTTTCAAGATGGATGATCTTGGTATTTTGAGTTACTACCTCAGGATGGAGGAACATCAAAAGCCGGAAGGGAATCCACTATGCAGGAGGCATACGTAAGGAAGGTACTTGAAAGCCGTGGCATGAAAGATTGCAATCACATTGTCGCTTCAATGAAACCTCGTCTTGAGCTAAGCAAGAAGAGAAAAGCATCCGCAGTTGATGCAATAGAGTATATTGCAGTGGCCGCTGTGGCGTGTCAAGGTGTGTGGCTGGAGAGGCCACACGGTGATCTCATGGATCGAGATCCAGAACAAGTGGTGCTCAATGTTGATGGCGAGTCGACAACTTTTCTACGCGAGGATCCAGTGCGGTATGATAGTGGCAAGCACATCAATACGGTGTATCGGTATATAGAGGACTGCGTGGAAGAAGGTAAGATGAAGGTCAACTACATTTGCACCGATGATCAACTGGCGGATATGCTAACCAAGACTTTGGATCGAGAGAAGATCTTGGAGATGCGAAGAAAGATCGGCGTCCGAACAGTGACATGACGACGTCGTGTTTAGGGGGGTGATTGTTGGAATTAAACCCGACGTAGTCGCCGTATCCGAATTGTATACGGAGCAATTACCTGATGGATTTAGCTTCCATATGTGTACGTGGATTAGGTTACTCTGTACGTGTGTGTCCGAGTAGGACTAGTACTGGAGACCGACTTGGTTTGGTTGATGCTAGGCTAGATGGCTCCTATATATATACGTACAAGCCCCCTGTAATCAGCTGTACCGTGAAAAGCAATAAAGAAAGTAACAGGCACGATACGTGCCTGAGGCAATACGTCGAGTGTGTACGTGTTTCGCGTGTTGTGTGTTGCTTCCGCCTACAATCAATCAAGTGGATTGAAGGCTAGCTTTGTACGCGCTTGTCGCGAAGTCTACGGTGCTAATCGATCAAGGTAGATCGAGCTAGCTTGGGGCAGAAATCCAAGACTGTCAGCGTTGCTTTGGTTCGTCGTCGTTGTCGGTCGTTGCCAGTCGTCGGAAAGTACTCGGCGACGTGGTCTGGGCCAACAGTGTGGACATCGACGGCCAAGACCAAAGCCAACGAGTTGAAGCTTGCAAAATCTCGAAAGAAGTGGAGATCATGATGATAGACTTGAGGAAGATGTCCCCAAATAGAAGAGGTTGGTTTGAGAAGAAGCAAATGAAGATGCTCAAGATAGATGGATGAACTATGGCAGAGACGTGATTTTTTGTATTCCGGCGTGTGTGCTAGTATGATTGACGGCCGAAATGCACCAACTATGGCCTAGAGAAGAGGTTTTTTTGTGTGCTGGCACATGAGCCGGTCGTTGGCACCTACGCTGGCATGAACAACCGCCAAGAGAGGCCCTTTTTTTGTGCGGGGACATATGCCGACCGCTGGCACCGTCGCTTACAGGAACTATGGACAATTCTATACTTACGTTTATTTGGAAAAAATGCTATCAGATAGACCAAATGGGTCAGCCGATTGGGTGTACCGGCAAGATTTCGGCGGATCATGCCGGACGCCGCGTCTATTGTCAACTCAAACGGATAAGACTCGGACAAAACGGACATCCATTTGAATATACTGGTTGAAATTAGCCTTACTGCGACCAGCACAGGAAGAGCACCGGTCAACCAATGCAGCATGGATGGTTCTTCCCTCGCGCTCGACGACTGGTGTGGCCGGACATGTTCTCATTCATTGAGGACTCTGCTGCGGCGTAGGGGGCTAGCTTAGAGCACGTCGAACTAAAGCGTGGTTGCACGGCGCGTTAATTTTTTTCCAGCGTCGAAATAGCGTTTTAGCGCGTTGAGCTGGTGTTTTGCTTTATCAGAAGCGCTATATATTTTGCGACACAGGTAGCGCTCTAGCAGGCGCGCTAAATTACAGTGCTCGCCCTGAACACAGAGAACATTTCACACACAACATAGAACCAAGAAGATCAAACACAGACAAAATAAATCAACAATAAATAACTATTATTACAACTCAAACGAATAGTTTATTTTTAATAGAACAAATAGTTCATGGACAATGCAACAAACATACAATATCAAACTAGTTTTGTCAGTCATTTCATGACCACCCCTACTCGACTAGATCCTTTTGAAGGCCATCAAGCATTTTAGAACGTCGAATGGCATGATAGGAAACGACAAAGTGATCCACCCTCGCAACCCTCCTCTGCACTGGCACGGGATGTCCCATCAACTTACACTAGTAGAAAACATGGCACTAGTCCCGGTTCCAGAGGGCCTTGAGTCCCAGTTTTGGATCCAGGACAAAACAAACGGGACTAATGCCCGAAACCTTTAGTCCCGGTTGGCTTACGAACCGGGACCAAAGGAGATCTACATGGCCGATGTGGGGCGCCCAAGCAGGAGGACCTTCAGTCCTGGTTGGTAACACCAACCATGACTAAAAGGCAGCCACACGTTAGCAACTCACAGGCGCTGAGGATTTTGTTTTTTTTAAGGGGGGAGGGGTTAGGGGTTTTGGAGGGTTAATTTAGGGGTTTCATATTGTGTTAGCTAGCTAATAGAGAGAAGTGATCTCTCTTTCTTCGTGCTTGGTCGACGCTAGCTACTATACATATAGAGAGAACTCGACGCGCTAGTAAGCAAATGAAGGAACCATTAATTACACAACATCGTGATCATGAACATATATAGAGAGAAATGACCTCTCTTTCTCCGTGCATGATCGAACAACAAGTTTTCGAATATCTATCCTACGCTACTACATATATACAATATAACATCCCTGACATCATGAAGCGCCAAACTCCCATTGAACTTCCGTATGGTATTCTCACTTCTCATTTATGACGTGGCCAAGAAAGAATCCCGCCAATTCCTCTTGAATTGCTCGTATGAGGTCATGTAGTAGGAGTTCATCCCGCATTTGCCACATCTAATTTAAAGAACGGGGTCAATACATATATATGAATGAAACTCAACACAATTTATGGTAACAAAAATAAAATTTGTGAATATTATTGTTTACGTACTTGAATTTTTTTGTCAGACAAGCCCCGCTCAGAGTTCGAGTGGCGAATGAACTCTCAAACGTACTATCCACATAAATTATTCCCGCCTTCTTGCCATAAGCACTTTACGAGAATAGAGTTCAATCAAACTGATAATCAAGCATGATAATGGTATTGATGAAACTAGAATCAATGAGAGATGCACGAAACTAGCTAGTACTACTTACTTTGGGGTGTGTAAATCGCAGCTACTTACTCAGACCCGGGACCATTCCGGTGAACTTTTTCTAAACCCTGCCCGGCCGGCAAAAAAAATTGATTACTTGATATCAATAAATGAATGGAAGGTGCCGATATGGTGCGATAATGATTCAACTTACCTATGGAGCATTGCAGTCATGTCCGCATACTGCTGGGGATCTTTAAGTCTCGTGTCTAAGACAGTTACTACTCCCCCATCAAACTAAATGGATAGCAGAATAAAGTGGAACCCGCACACACGTAATGTAATGCCCAATATGGGATTATACCTCCTACGTGTCGAGGCACGACTTAAAGGTATAAGCCCATACTATAATGATCTCAAGTATGGTATCTTTGCACGAATCATGTAAAATAGGGATGAAATTGCAAAAGGATAGTTGGCTTACACTCGGCACGTCACACAATTCATTACATAGAAAATCATCATGCAAATAACATCACAGTCCGACTACGGACGAAGATCCAAATGAAAGATACCAAATAAATAAAGCCACAAGGTCCGAATCGCCCCTAGTAGAAGCCACTACCGATCATCGGGATAGTGCACATAGTATCGACTAGGATCTTCATCAAACTCCCAGTACAGCTCGGTGCCGTCACTTGTGTAGTCCACCATAGTACCTGCATCTGGTGTGGTGTAGAATCTGTGAGCCACGGAGGACTCAGCAATCCTGTTCCCGGGTAACAAAACTATCTAAGCGTTGGGTGTGGAGCAAGGCTGAAGAAAATAAAGGTTGCAGCTGCACTAGCACTAGGTTACGTGTTGAGAGCGAGAAGAGAAGTTCCACGAGCGTCAAAGTGATCACGAAGTGATCCTATCTAAGCACGTCAAACATAACCCCACCGTGTGCACTTCCCGAACCCCTTTTGGAAAATGACCGTCACAGTTACTCACGCTGGTAGTTTGTTCTGAACATGGTGTCAAGTTTCCTACAACCGGATATTAACAAATTCCCATCTGCCACATAATCGCGGGCACGGCTTTCGAAAGTACAAACCCTGCAGGGGTGTTCCAACTTAGCCCATCACAAGCTCACGATCTGCGGAGTCGCAACTCCAAGGTGGGAAGACGCGAGTATTCTCGGAATCCCGTGCTCAAGATATTCTGACATAGGTAAACCTAATCCAGCAAGACCTCCCGGCGTGCCAACACCCTAACAGTAGCCGCGCGTATCTAGTCTCAGGCCACGACCGGATGAGCACTACGTACAGATACCGAAGACCCCAGCAAGCCGGGTGGCATCGCAAGTGGCTCTAGTTTGGACCAACACGCAAATCGAGCACTGGCCGAGGGGGGTTGATTAATTAATCCTCGGGTTAATTACTCACTCGGCAAGTTTTAGTTGTTAGGAAAATGGAGTACCAATGTCGGGCCTCATTGAAAAAGCTTTAGCGCTAAGCGAGTTATCGATGGGGTCCCATAACCCCAACCGTGTTAGGAACGCATAATCAAGGAACATAACACCGGTTTATACGGTTCCTAGGGTGGCATGAGTGGAACAAATCACCAAGCGAGAGGCTTAGCCTTCCACCCATTACCAATATATAGATGATTTAGTTTAATAGATTATATAGTGTGATATCCCAACAATAACTTCAACATGAAGTAAGAATCTTCAAATCTTCTCCTGCAACTAGCAATGCTATAAGAGGGGCTGAGCGAAGCTTACGTAGACAAACAAAGGTTTGCTAGGTTGGGTGGTTAGACAGGTTCATGGTTACAATAGGAGGCTGACAAACAAACATGGGCATCGAGGCAATAAGCTAACGAGCGAGACATCTAGTAATAGGCAAAGATAGTAATGATATCTGGGTCAGGTCATCTTTCCTGTCGAGTCGTCGATGGGATCGTAAGACGGCTCCTCGTACTCAACCTCGGTAGTAACCTCGTTCTCGTTCTCGGTCTCGGCTCCCGGCTCTACTCAACACAAGAACACAACGGGGCACGATATCAAACAAGGTGCAATGCACAATCAACATGATGCAAGTATGATGCATTTATGATGCAATATATGTCAAGGGATGAAGCACACAAGAGAAACACAAGACAACAAATTTAAATGAGGCCGGAATCAACATATATCAAAACCGGTAAGTCCTCATATGCAAATGTTGAAATTGGTCCAGATCTGAACAACCTTAGTTAAAGTTGTTAAACAGCAAGTTAACATTCACCATGATGATCTACACGAAATTCTAGTCAAGTTTCATATAAAGTTTGTTTAATTCGGAGCTACGGTCTAGAAGATATGAGCAAAACAAGATAAGCATGGCAACGGTGCAAGATGCACCCAAACATCAAGAAAACACACTCCAAACATGTTAACAACATGATATTATGGTTCTTCATGCAAAATCACACAAGTTTCATATAGGGCACACTCACAACGGAGCAACGGTTCAACACATACACACGAAACAAGATACAATGCAAAGCTGAAATTAACAGCCACATAGCAACTTGTAAGCAAGCAATTTATACTCTACAGTACTCAAACATGGTGACAAGAAGCATGGACATGAATTAGACATATCCTACAGCAAACAACTCCATTGGATAAACTCCATAGGAGGCATGGATCAATAGCAACAAGCTACGCCAAATTGATCATGTTGTTAAAAACATGACAGTAATAATTTATAGCAACTTGAGAGCAATAAATAAATAAGCTACAGCAAGCCATATGAGCAAGTGAGGGCATGGATGGATAGACAAAAACATGTACAAGAAGGAATGATCATATGCCACTCCAAAACATGCATGGATTTGACTAGGGCATCAAGCAAACATAGCATCATGTTAAGACAGATTCCAGACTTAGCAGAAATTTCACTAAGTATAAAGCAGTTATGTTGGCATGGCATGTTTACAAGCATGTTTAAGTCACCTCAAGGCATGTCATGGAAAATGGTTTGCACCACAGCAAAGACCACATGATGGAGATTCTAAAACATATAGGCATGTGACATGGGGACAAACACATCAATAGCAACGAGGACTTCAAATCAGCATCTCATAACATGTTTCATAACTTAACAGCCACATGCACTTTTGCAACCAAGATTAACATCGCAATATAAACTCTAACAAGGATGCTACAGCAACCAACATGTAGAGTATTTCACAAGGAACATTGTGACATATCCTTTGCTTCATTTGGATAAACATGCACCAAGTTATCACATCTCAAACATGGCATGAAAATAACAAGTTGCAGCAGTTTATAACAAGTAGCACTCTTTTCACGAAGATTAGAACATCTAGATGATCTCAAACAGGCATGCCCCAATGGAACAAAATGTAGAGCACATCAGCACGATCATTTTGATATATCATATGCACAAAACGGATCTACGAGCACAAAGTTACGAGCATGCAAAGGAGGCAACAAAATGTTACAGATCTGGGACTTAGTGATTTTTTATACCTCCAAAAGTCAACGCGGGATGGATCCGTGCGGGATGGAGGGATCCGGGCTGTGGGGCGGTGTTTGGATGGAGGGAGTGGTGGTTCTCGTCCCTATCCGGAGGTTCGCCGGAGAAGTCGTCGGAGACGAGGAAGATGGCCGGAGATGATGGGATGACGACGGGGCGGCGAGGAGCAGGACGGAGGCGGCGCTCCGGGGCGGCGGCGCGGCCTGAGGCGGCTAGAGGCGCGGCAACCGAGGCGCTGTGGCGGCGGCGGTTGAAGGCCCGGCGGTGGAGCTTGAAGGTCCCGGCGGCGAAGCTTGTGTGAAGGCTGGCGGCGGCGCTTCTGAGGCCGGCGGCGGTGGTGGTTGGCGAGGCCGGCGGCGGTGGTGCGGCCCGGCGCCGGCGCCGGGGTGTGGCGCGCGCAGCGGCGGCTGTCGCCGGCGGCGGAGAAGACCGTCGGGCGGCGGTGGTGGGATTCCGGCGAGGTGGCGGCGCGGTCCGGCGAGACGTCCGGCGGCCGGCGGGTGAGGTGGCGGTGGAGGAGTGGGATGAGTTGGCGCGGCCAATGAGGGGTCGCCACATGGCGGCGGGGATGACGTGGTGGCCTCTGGTTGGTTGGAGTGAGGTGGCCGCGGGTCGGACGTGTCCGGCGGCTGCGCGGACGTGTCCGGCGCGCGGAGCGGGAGGAAAATTAGGGTTGCACCGCGATTTCGGGGATGGGGACTATTTTATACTTTCTGGGAGCTAGGAAACTCCAAATGAGGAGCGGTTTTCGGCCACGCGATCAATATTCGACGACCGAGGTGATGGGAGTGGTTGTGCTGGGTTTATGGGCTGTTGTGGATGGGGTCTTGGGCCTTAAAGAAGAGGTTCTTTTAGCCCACTAGATTAACCGTTGGAGTACCAAACGAACTCCAAACGCGATGAAACTTAACAGGCGGCCTACACGTACCAAAACAACAACACACGACAAGTCTCACGTCATTCCGGGAACGTTACACGGCCACACACGAAAAAAGGACTCGGGGTTGCCACGGGCACGTGTGTAAGCGTCGGAACTCGAAACGGACAACGGGAAGAGGCAAGTGGGACCGGGTGCATGTGACAACACATATGCAATGCAATGCACATGACACCATGACATGGATGAAATGCACACACGCACACAACAAAACGAAGAAACCCGAAATGAAAGAAGAGCCCAGAATGGAATTGATGAAGTCAAAGTTTCATATATTGCCATATTTGGAAAGTGTCACATCTGGGGCATTACAAACTCTCATCTACTACGAAAAGATCTCATCCCGAGATCTAGGACTGGAAGAAGGAAGGATACTCAGAGCGAAGGTGATCTTCTCGTTCCCACGTAGCTTCTCGGTCGGTATGGTGTGACCACTTAACTTTCAAGAACTTGATTGACTTGTTGCGGGTCTTGCGCTCGGTTTCTTCAAGAATAGCAACGGGGTGCTCACGGTAAGACAAGTCTTGTTGAAGATCAATCTCCTCAAACGGAATAGTACGTTCCGGTGTCTTGAAGCACTTGCGTAGTTGAGACACGTGAAACACATCATTAACATTTGCAAAGTTGGGGGGAGGGGAGCTCAAGTTGATAGGCTATCGCCTCTTTTGCCAAGAATCTTGAAAGGGCCCACGTATCTAGGAGCAAGCTTTCCTTTGATACCGAATCTTTGGGTGCCTTTCATAGGATAAACACGGAGATAGACATGGTCTCCAATGTCGAAAGCCAAATCACTAAGCTTGCCGTCATAGTAGCTCTTTTGATGCGACTGAGCGGCCTTGAGATTCCCACGTATGACTTTGCACATTTCTTCGGCTTCTGAGATCAAGTCATTGCCAAGGAGTTGACGTTCACCAATCTCGGACCAGTTGAGAGGGGTACGACACTTTCTGCCATAGAGGATTTCAAACGGAGCTTTGCCGGCACTTTCTTGGAAACTGTTGTTGTAAGAGAACTCGGCAAACGGAAGGCAATCCTCCCACTTCATGCCAAAAGAGATGACACAAGGTCTGAGCATGTCTTTGAGGATCTGGTTCACTCTTTCGACTTGACCACTAGTCTGAGGGTGAAACACAGTGCTGAAACGGATCTTAGTGCCCATGGCTGACTGGAAGGAGTCCCACAACTTGGATGTGAACAAACTTCCACGGTCTGAGGAGATAACTTGAGGAATGCCATGTAACGACACAATTCTGGAAGTGTACAACTCTGCCAGCTGAGCTGCATTGATGGATTCTTTGACTGGAAGGAAGTGAGCTACTGTGGTTAGCTTGTCAATCACAACAAAGATAGCATCATTCCCCTTCTTGGACTTGGGAAACCTAGTGATGAAATCCATTTCAATGTGGTCGAATTTCCACTCGAGAATAGGAAGAAGTTGGAGGAGACCGGCTGGACGTTGATGCTCTGCCTTCACCCTTCTGCAGACATCACATTCATTCACGAATTGGGCAATCTCCCTTTTCATGCGAGTCCACCAGTAAGATTGCTTGAGGTCTTGGTACATCTTGGAACTTCCGGGATGAATGGAGAGGAGGGAGTCATGTGCTTTGTTCATTATGAGCTTCCTGAGATCACCCTTGGGAACCACAAGTCTGTCCTCAAAGAACAAGGTGTCTTTCTCATCAACGCGATAGCACTTGTATTTGGGAGTACCCTTTGCAATACCATGTTTCACTTTCTGCACCATAGCATCACTGAGTTGGGCCTCACGGATCTGATCTTCCAAGGTAGGAGCCACTTGAAGGTTTGCAAGAAAGCCTTGCGGAACAACTTGGAGGTTGAGCTTCATGAATGCTTCACAAAGCTCAGGCTGAAACAGCTTGATAAGGAGACTGTTGCAATATGACTTTCTGCTCAAGGCATCTGCAATGACATTGGCCTTGCCAGGTGTGTATTCGATGCTTGGATCATACTCTTGGATCATCTCAACCCAACGAGTCTGGCGAAGGTTCAGGTTCGGCTGTGTGAAGATGTACTTTAAGCTCTTGTGATCGGTGAAGATGTCGACTTTTCTGCCCAACAGAAGGTGTCTCCACGTGATCAAGGGGTGTACCATAGCTGCTAGCTCAAGATCATGTGTGGGGTAGTTCTTCTCATTTGGCTTCAATTGACGAGAAGTGTATGCCACAATTTTATTGTCTTGCATGAGAACACCACCAAGTCCTTGAAGAGAAGCATCACAGAATACTTCGTAAGGATTGGACTCATCCGGAGGAGTAAGAACCGGAGCATAGATGAGCTTTTCTTTGAGTGTTTTGAATGCCACATCACAATCCGGAGACAATTTGTACTTGACATTCTTCTGTAGCAAGTTTGAGAGAGGCTTGGCAATCTTGGAGAAGTTCTCAATGAACCTTCTGCAATAGCTAGCGAGACCAACGAAGCTTCGGAGTTGCTTGATGTTCCGAGGGGGTTCCCAGTTGACAATCGCTTCAACTTTCTCGGGGTTGACAGAAATACCCTCAGCAGAGATGATATGGACAAGATATAAGACCTTATCGAGCCAGAATTCGCATTTAGAGAACTTGGCACAGAACTTATGTTCACGGAGTCTGTAGAGAACCAAACGGAGGTGCTTGGCATGATCCTCTTCATTCTTGGAGAATACCAAGATGTCATCCAGATAGACGAGCACAAATTCGTTGGTGTAGGGGTTGAATATGTAGTGCATCATTCTCGAGAAGGTGGGTGGAGCATTAGCGAGGCCAAATGACATGACTGTGTATTCATAGGAGCCGTAGCTTGTTCTGAATGCAGTCTTGCGAATATCTTCTTCTCGGATACGGATCTGGTGATAACCCATCCGGAGATCGAGCTTTGAGAACACTTTTGCTCCTTTGAGCTGCTCGAACAATTCATTGATGTTGGGGAGTGGATACTTGTTCTTTATTGTCTTCTTGTTCAATGGCCGGTAATCCACGCAAAGGCGCTCCGTGCCATCCTTCTTCTTGACAAATAGAACACCACAGCTCCAAGGAGAAGTGCTAGGCCAGATTAGACCCATACGCTCTTGCTCATCGAGTTGTCTCTTCAGCTCCTTCAACTCTTTAGGGGAAAGCTTGTACGGACACCGGCATGCTGGCTCAGTACCGGGCTCGAGTTCAATGACAAATTCAACTTGACGATGCGGAGGCATGCCTGGAAGCTCTTCAGGGAAAACATCTTCATATTCATTGACCACCGGAATCTGAGAGATGGCATTAATCTCGCCCTTGTCATTGAGAGAGAATAGCCTGATTGTGTTATCTCGGGAGGCGAAGATAATCGTGTCTTTGTCAGGATGAGTAAGCTTTACATCCTAATTTGCACAATCAATGTGAGCATCATGCTGTGTAAGCCAATCCATCCCAAGAATAAGATCAATGTCGGAGTTGCCGAGAACAACCGGAGAAGCCAGAAATCGGTAATCACCCACGCGAATAGATATGTACGGAACCACTGAGTTGGAAGTCATTTGCAATCCCAGAGAAATAATCTTGAAAGATATAGGAATGCTCTCCGAAACCAAGTCATGCTTAGCAACAAATGGTCTTGAAATGAAAGAAAACGATGCACCCGAATCAAACAATACTTTAGCAGGAATAGAGTTAACTGGAAGATTACCAAGTATCACATCTGAAGAATTCTCTTCTTGAGCTGCATTCATCAGATTCACTCTTGCAACCTTGGGATTGTGCTTGACAATAGCAATACTGACAGGTGGAGGAGGCGGAAGGCGCCTTGGGTTGGCACTTCTTAGCATAATGACCCTTCTGGCCACACTTGTTGCAAATCACTTCTGAGAGAGGACGGTGATAAGGAGCACTTGACTTCGAAGCTTGAAAGTGATTCTAAGACTGATTGCTTGGGTTGGGTGGGTGGGAGAAGCCACGTCCACCAGAATGCTTGTTGTTGTTGTTGGAAGGTCGGGTCACTAGAGGAAGTGGAAGCCAAAACTTCTGTTGCTTTGCAACCACTTGGGAAGAAGAGGAGGAGTGAACATCATCTCTGATCATCTTTTTGGAAGCTTCCATCTTGAGCTGGGCTGCCTCTTGCTTAAGTGCCATGTTATAGAATTGATCAAATTCATCAGGCTCAAACAAGGTGAGAGCTAGTTGGAGTTCATCCTTCAGACCACCACGGAACTGATAAATCTTGCTCTTGGCATCTGGGATGTCTTGCTTCGCATAGCGGGCAAGGTTCTGGAACTTAACATTGTATTGATAGACAGACATGGTGCCTTGCTTCAGGTTGCGGAATTGCTCACGCATACCTTCGATGACACTACTTGGAATGTGGTGAGAGCGAAAATCCTTGCAGAAGTCAGTCCACGAGATTTCACGCCCTTCTCTGGAGTCTTTGTACTGCTGCCACCAATCAGCGGCTTGATCCTTGAGTTGGAAGGCGGCAAACTTCACATAGTCCTCAGGTCTCATGTTACTGCATTCGAAATGCTTCTTGATATCTGTTATCCAGTCTTCAGCATCTAGAGGCTCCACACAGTAACTGAATGCCTTCGGTTGGTTTGCCATGAACTGGTTGAGTGTAGCAAAGTGAGGTTGGTTGAACAAATTGCCTTGGCCTTGGTTCCCATGACCACCTTAATTTGCTTGATTTGCTTGAATGTTCTGCATCATTTGCATAAGCATCTGGGTGTTCTAGTTCGTCGCTTGCATAATTGCTCTCTAGGCCTCAGACGGAGGAGGAGGGGAAGGAGGACGATCAGGAACTTCTTCACCCTCTGGGTTAGCATTGGGAATCCTTTTAGGACCCATCCTGAATGAGATGACAACTATTAGCCATTGATTGAGAAAAAATATATAAGCTGAATCAACAGCTAGAAATTGCAACATAAGTCTTCACAAGAACATTCGAACGAAAATGAACGAATGTAATCCACAGTTTAATGGTACAACAATCTTCTTGAGAAGCCACTTGGGAGAACAAAAGGTAATAAAAACAACAAGGAACGAATGTAATCCACAGTTTAATTTCACTTTCTGCACCATAGCATCACTGAGTTGGGCCTCACGGATCTGATCTTCCAAGGTAGGAGCCACTTGAAGGTTTGCAAGAAAGCCTTGCGGAACAACTTGGAGGTTGAGCTTCATGAATGCTTCACAAAGCTCAGGCTGAAACAGCTTGATAAGGAGACTGTTGCAATATGACTTTCTGCTCAAGGCATCTGCAATGACATTGGCCTTGCCAGGTGTGTATTCGATGCTTGGATCATACTCTTGGATCATCTCAACCCAACGAGTCTGGCGAAGGTTCAGGTTCGGCTGTGTGAAGATGTACTTTAAGCTCTTGTGATCGGTGAAGATGTCGACTTTTCTGCCCAACAGAAGGTGTCTCCACGTGATCAAGGGGTGTACCATAGCTGCTAGCTCAAGATCATGTGTGGGGTAGTTCTTCTCATTTGGCTTCAATTGACGAGAAGTGTATGCCACAATTTTATTGTCTTGCATGAGAACACCACCAAGTCCTTGAAGAGAAGCATCACAGAATACTTCGTAAGGATTGGACTCATCCGGAGGAGTAAGAACCGGAGCATAGATGAGCTTTTCTTTGAGTGTTTTGAATGCCACATCACAATCCGGAGACAATTTGTACTTGACATTCTTCTGTAGCAAGTTTGAGAGAGGCTTGGCAATCTTGGAGAAGTTCTCAACGAACCTTCTGCAATAGCTAGCGAGACCAACGAAGCTTCGGAGTTGCTTGATGTTCCGAGGGGGTTCCCAGTTGACAATCGCTTCAACTTTCTCGGGGTTGACAGAAATACCCTCAGCAGAGATGATATGGACAAGATATAAGACCTTATCGAGCCAGAATTCGCATTTAGAGAACTTGGCACAGAACTTATGTTCACGGAGTCTGTAGAGAACCAAACGGAGGTGCTTGGCATGATCCTCTTCATTCTTGGAGAATACCAAGATGTCATCCAGATAGACGAGCACAAATTCGTTGGTGTAGGGGTTGAATATGTAGTGCATCATTCTCGAGAAGGTGGGTGGAGCATTAGCGAGGCCAAATGACATGACTGTGTATTCATAGGAGCCGTAGCTTGTTCTGAATGCAGTCTTGCGAATATCTTCTTCTCGGATACGGATCTGGTGATAACCCATCCGGAGATCGAGCTTTGAGAACACTTTTGCTCCTTTGAGCTGCTCGAACAATTCATTGATGTTGGGGAGTGGATACTTGTTCTTTATTGTCTTCTTGTTCAATGGCCGGTAATCCACGCAAAGGCGCTCCGTGCCATCCTTCTTCTTGACAAATAGAACACCACAGCTCCAAGGAGAAGTGCTAGGCCAGATTAGACCCATACGCTCTTGCTCATCGAGTTGTCTCTTCAGCTCCTTCAACTCTTTAGGGGAAAGCTTGTACGGACACCGGCATGCTGGCTCAGTACCGGGCTCGAGTTCAATGACAAATTCAACTTGACGATGCGGAGGCATGCCTGGAAGCTCTTCAGGGAAAACATCTTCATATTCATTGACCACCGGAATCTGAGAGATGGCATTAATCTCGCCCTTGTCATTGAGAGAGAATAGCCTGATTGTGTTATCTCGGGAGGCGAAGATAATCGTGTCTTTGTCAGGATGAGTAAGCTTTACATCCTAATTTGCACAATCAATGTGAGCATCATGCTGTGTAAGCCAATCCATCCCAAGAATAAGATCAATGTCGGAGTTGCCGAGAACAACCGGAGAAGCCAGAAATCGGTAATCACCCACGCGAATAGATATGTACGGAACCACTGAGTTGGAAGTCATTTGCAATCCCAGAGAAATAATCTTGAAAGATATAGGAATGCTCTCCGAAACCAAGTCATGCTTAGCAACAAATGGTCTTGAAATGAAAGAAAACGATGCACCCGAATCAAACAATACTTTAGCAGGAATAGAGTTAACTGGAAGATTACCAAGTATCACATCTGAAGAATTCTCTTCTTGAGCTGCATTCATCAGATTCACTCTTGCAACCTTGGGATTGTGCTTGACAATAGCAATACTGACAGGTGGAGGAGGCGGAAGGCGCCTTGGGTTGGCACTTCTTAGCATAATGACCCTTCTGGCCACACTTGTTGCAAATCACTTCTGAGAGAGGACGGTGATAAGGAGCACTTGACTTCGAAGCTTGAAAGTGATTCTAAGACTGATTGCTTGGGTTGGGTGGGTGGGAGAAGCCACGTCCACCAGAATGCTTGTTGTTGTTGTTGGAAGGTCGGGTCACTAGAGGAAGTGGAAGCCAAAACTTCTGTTGCTTTGCAACCACTTGGGAAGAAGAGGAGGAGTGAACATCATCTCTGATCATCTTTTTGGAAGCTTCCATCTTGAGCTGGGCTGCCTCTTGCTTAAGTGCCATGTTATAGAATTGATCAAATTCATCAGGCTCAAACAAGGTGAGAGCTAGTTGGAGTTCATCCTTCAGACCACCACGGAACTGATAAATCTTGCTCTTGGCATCTGGGATGTCTTGCTTCGCATAGCGGGCAAGGTTCTGGAACTTAACATTGTATTGATAGACAGACATGGTGCCTTGCTTCAGGTTGCGGAATTGCTCACGCATACCTTCGATGACACTACTTGGAATGTGGTGAGAGCGAAAATCCTTGCAGAAGTCAGTCCACGAGATTTCACGCCCTTCTCTGGAGTCTTTGTACTGCTGCCACCAATCAGCGGCTTGATCCTTGAGTTGGAAGGCGGCAAACTTCACATAGTCCTCAGGTCTCATGTTACTGCATTCGAAATGCTTCTTGATATCTGTTATCCAGTCTTCAGCATCTAGAGGCTCCACACAGTAACTGAATGCCTTCGGTTGGTTTGCCATGAACTGGTTGAGTGTAGCAAAGTGAGGTTGGTTGAACAAATTGCCTTGGCCTTGGTTCCCATGACCACCTTAATTTGCTTGATTTGCTTGAATGTTCTGCATCATTTGCATAAGCATCTGGGTGTTCTAGTTCGTCGCTTGCATAATTGCTCTCTAGGCCTCAGACGGAGGAGGAGGGGAAGGAGGACGATCAGGAACTTCTTCACCCTCTGGGTTAGCATTGGGAATCCTTTTAGGACCCATCCTGAATGAGATGACAACTATTAGCCGTTGATTGAGAAAAAATATATAAGCTGAATCAACAGCTAGAAATTGCAACATAAGTCTTCACAAGAACATTCGAACGAAAATGAACGAATGTAATCCACAGTTTAATGGTACAACAATCTTCTTGAGAAGCCACTTGGGAGAACAAAAGGTAATAAAAACAACAAGGAGCAGATAGAACAAATACAAGGTAGAAGCTTCGTTCTACATATTCGTGCTGAAAGCTTATGGAACGTGTTACAAAAGGGTTTTGCAATCCCCGAATCAGCATAGCCAAGGACCCTTTAAGATGCAACTCCCGATCGGAACAACGCCCATAAAACCACTTCACTCAATGTAGAACCCCGAACTCCATATGATGCATTCATTGGAAGAATGCCTACAAACTACTAGATGAACCCACCAATTAATTTCCGAAAGTTTCCAGTTATGAAATCAGGTGTTGGGGATACAGGGGAAGCATCGCGCACTCAACTCTAATCCTACATCCAGCTGTATCCATCCTTCAACACATAACCAGTTATTTCCGGAAACCGTCTACCTCGGACCTTCAAAACACATCTACTATACAAACTATGGCAATACTCCCGAACTATCTCCCCAGTACTGGGTGATGTCGGGGTTATCTTGCCACTAACCGTGTAGGAGAGTTTTCGATGTCGGCCATCTTAAGTATTCCAGAACTGATGCGATATATTTGTGACGACAACACCTCGGAACTCAACTCCCCCACTGCCACAACCCCTAAATGACAGGAGGCATCGAGAACAATGTTCTCGTCACAAAGACATCAAAACAATCCAAACTATACTCGCGTGATCCTAAAAAAATTTGGTGAATTTTTGAGAGTAAAAGAGATACAAGTAATCGTCAGGAGTCCTCACCAGAGTGAAAAGAGATGAGGAGCAAAAAGAAATCCTACTCTCCAATATATATATAGGACTCAAAACATTTTCAAGTGTGTGCCTAGACTCAATCGTCAACGATTCGATCAATCAGTGGGGGCTTCTAGGTCGGAGAAGGCTCTGATTACCAACTTGTAATGCCCAGTATGGGATTATACCTCCTACGTGTCGAGGCACGACTTAAAGGTATAAGCCCATACTAGAATGATCTCAAGTATGGTATCTTTGCACGACTCATGTAAAATAGGGATGAAATTGCAAAATGATAGTTAGCTTACACTCGACACGTCACACAATTCATTACATAGCAAATCATCATCCAAATAACATCACAGTCCGACTAAGGACGAAGATCCAAATGAAAGATACCAAATAAATAAGCCACAAGGTCCGAATCACCCCTAGTAGAAGCCACTACTGATCATCGGGATAGTGCACATAGTATCGACTACGCTCTTCATCGAACTCCCAGTATAGCTCGGCGCCGTCACCTGTGTAGTCCACCATAGTACCTGCATCTGGTGTGGTGTAGAATCTGTGAGCCACGGAGGACTCAGCAATCCCGTTCCTGGGTAACAAAACTATCTAAGCGTTGGGTGTGGAGCAAGGCTGAAGAAAATAAAGGTTGCAGCTGCACTAGCACTAGGATACGTGTTGAGAGCGAGAAGAGAAGTGCCACGAGCATCAAAGTGATCACGAAGTGATCCTATCTAAGCATGTCAAACATAACCCCACAGTGTGCACTTCCCGAACGTCTTTCGGAAAATGACCATCACAGTTAATCACGTCGGTAGTGTGTTCTGAACATGGTGTCAAGTTTTCTACAACCGGACATTAACAAATTCCCATCTGCCACATAACCACGGGCACGGCTTTCGAAAGTTCAAACCCTGCAAGGGGGTCCCAACTTAGCCCATCACAAGCTCACGATCTGCGGAGTCGCAACTCCAAGGTGGGAAGACCCGAGTATTCTCGGAATCCCGTGCTCAAGATATTCCGACATAGGTAAACCTAATCCAGCAAGACCTCCCCGCGTGCCAACACCCTAACAGTAGCCGTGCGTATCTAGTCTCAGGCCACGACCGGATGAGCACTACGTACAGATACCGAAGACCCCAGCAAGACGGGTGGCACCGCAAGTGGTTCTAGTTTGGACCAACACGCAAATCGAGCACTGGCCCAGGGGGTTGATTAATTAATCCTCGGGTTAATTACTCCCTCGGCAAGTTTTAGTTGTTAGGCAAATGGAGTACCAATGTCGGGCCTCGCAGGAAAAGCTTTAGCGCTAAGCGGGTTATCGAGGGGGTCCCATAACCCCAACCGTGTTAGGAACGCATAATCAAGGACCATAACACCGGTTTATACGGTTCCTAGGGTGGCATGTGTGGAACAAATCACCAAGCCAGGGGCTTAGCCTTCCACCCATTACCAATATATAGATGATTTAGTTTAACAGATTATATAGTGTGATATCCCAACAATAACTTCAACATAAAGTAAGAATCTTCAAATCTTCTCCTGCAACTAGCAATGCTACAAGAGGGGCTGAGCGAAGCTTACGTAGCCAAACAAAGGTTTGCTAGGTTGGGTGGTTAGACAGGTTCATGGTTACAATAGGAGGCTGACAAACAAACATGGGCATCGAGGCAATAAGCTAAAGAGCAAGACATCTAGCAATGGGCAAAGATAATAATGATATCTGGGTCAGTTCATCTTGCCTGTCGAGTGGTCGATGGGATCGTAAGACGGCTCCTCGTAGTCAACCTCGGTAGTAACCTCGTTCTCGTTCTCGGTCTTGGCTCCCGGCTCTACTCAACACAAGAACACAACGGGGCACGATATCAAACAAGGTGCAATGCACAATCAACATGATGCAAGTATGATGCATTTATGATGCAATACATGTCAAGGGATGATGCACACAAGAACAACACAAGACAACTAGTTTAAATGAGGCTGGAATCAACATATATCAAAACCGGTAAGTCCTCATATGCAAATGTTGAAATTGGTCCAAATCTGAACAACCTTAGTTAAAGTTGTTAAACAGCAAGTTAACATGCACCATGATGATCTACATGAAATTCTAGTCAAGTTTCATATACAGTTTGTTTAATTCGGAGCTAGAGTCTAGAAGATATGAGGAAAACAAGATAAGCATGGCAACGGTGCAAGATGCACCTAAACATCAAGCAAACACACACCAAACATGTTAAAAACATGATATTATGATTCTTCATGCAAAATCACACAAGTTTCATATAGGGCACGCTCAAAATGGAGCAACGGTTCAACACATACACACGAAACAAGATACAATGGAAAGCTGAAATTAACAGCCACATAGCAACTTGTAAGCAAGAAATATATACTCTACAGCACTCAAACATGGTGAAAAGAATCATGGACATGAAGTAGACATATCCTACAGCAAACAACTCCATTGGATCAACTCCATAGAAGGCATGGATCAATAGTAACAAGCTACGCCAAATTGATCATGCTGTTAAAAACCTGACAGTAATAATTTATAGCAACTTGAGAGCAAGAAATAAATAAGCTACAACAAGTCATATGAGCATGTGAGGGCATGGATGGATAGACAAAAACATGTACAACAAGGAATGAACATAGGCCACTCCAAAACATGCATGGATTTGACTAGGGCATCAAGCAAACATAGCATCATGTTAAGACATATTCCAGACTTAGCAGAAATTTCACTAAGTATAAAGCAGTTATGTTGGCATGGCATGTTTACAAGCATGTTTAAGTCACCTCAAGGCATATCATGGAAAATGGTTTGCACCACAGCAAAGACCACATGATGGAGATTCTAAAACATATAGGCATGTGACATGGGGACAAACACATCAATAGCAACGAGGACTTCAAATCAGCATCTCATAACATGTTTCATAACTTAACAGCCACATGCACTTTTGCAACCAAGATTAACATCGCAATATAAACTCTAACAAGGATGCTACAGCAACCAACATGTAGAGTATTTCACAAGGAACATTGTGACATATCATTTGCTTCATTTGGATAAACATGCACCAAGTTATCACATCTCAAACATGGCATGAAAATAACAAGTTGCAGCAGTTTATAACAAGTAGCACTCTTTTCACGAAGATTAGAACATCTAGATGATCTCAAACAGGCATGCCCCAATGGAACAAAATGTAGAGCACATCATCACGATCATTTTGATATATCATATGCACAAAACGGATTTACGAGCACAAAGTTACGGGCATGCAAAGGAGGCAACAAAATGTTGTAGATCTGGGAATTAGTGGTTTTTATACCTCCAAAAGTCAACGCGGGATGGATCTGTGCGGGATGGACGGATCCGGGCTGCGGGGCGGTGTTTGGATGGAGGGAGTGGTGGATCTCGTCCCGATCCAGAGGTTCGCCGGAGAAGTCACCGGAGACGAGGAAGATAGCCGGAGATGACGGGATGACGACGGGGCGGCGAGGAGCAGGACGGAGGCGGCGCTCCAGGGCGGCGGCGCGGCCTGAGGTGGCCGGAGGTGCGGCGGCCGAGGCGCTGCGGCGGAGCTTGAAGGGCCCGGCGGCGGAGCTTGTATGAAGGCCGGCGACGACGCTTGTGAGGCCGACGGCGGTGGTGGTTGGCGACGCCGGCGGCGGTGGTGCGGCCTGGCACAGGCGGCGGGGTGTGGTGCACGCGGCGGAGAAGACCGGCCGGCGGCGGAGAAGACCGGCGGGCGGCGGTGGTGGGATTCCGGCGAGGTGGCGGCGCGGTCCGGCGAGAAATTCGGCGGCCGGCGGGTGAGGTGGCGGTGGAGGAGAGGGATGAGGTGGCGCGACCAATGAGGGGTCGCCACATGGTGGCGGGTCAGACGTGTCCGGCGCGTGGAGCGGGTGGAAAATTAGGGTTGCAGCGGGATTTCAGGGATGGGGACTGTTTTATAGTTTCTGGAGCTAGGAAACTCCAAATGAGGAGCGGTTTTCGGCCATGCGACCACAATTCGACGACCGAGATGATGAGAATGGTTGTGCTGGGTTTGTGGGCTGTTGCGGAGGGGGTCTTGGGCCTTAAAGAAGAGGTTCTTTTAGCCCACTAGGTTAACCGTTGGAGTACCAAACGAACTCCAAACGCGATGAAACTTGACAGGCGGCCTACACGTACCAAAACAACAACACACGACAAGTCACACGTCATTCCGGGAACGTTACATGGCCACACACGAAAGAAGGAATCGGGGTTGCCACGGGCACGTGTGTAAGCGTCGGAACTCGAAACGGACAACGGGAAGAGGCGAGTGCGACCGGGTGCAAGTGACAACACAAATGCAATGCAATGCACATGACAACATGACATGGATGAAATGCACAAACGCACACGACAAAACGAAGAAACCCGAAATGAAAGAATAGCCCAAAATGGAATTGATGAAGTCAAAGTTTCATATATTGCCATATTTGGAAAGTGTTACATCTGGGGCATTACACGTAACTCGTGAATTACATTACTTTACCTCGAGTAAGCGAAACCGAATATGGACAAGACAATAACACTCACTTGAAGTTGTAAGGAAAGGGTATTTTTCCTTTGTTTTGATGTTGTAGGAATGATTTCATTAACTTTTATGACTTCATTTGCTATTTTTCATGCATTTAAGATTTTCTATGAGCTAAATGAACCTAAAATTGAAAAGCAGTACACATGAACCCTGAAAATGTTGAAAGTTGGCATGGTATCATAATTTCAGTCACATAGCACGTGCTAAAAAGTTGGGAGGGTTACGGAAAAAACTAGATGCACGTCATGTACAAAATGGACAATCTCTTTAGAAGTATCAGGGTTTCGGACGAAAACTCATCTGTTACACAAGGCATTTCATTTCTTGACATGTAACTGCAGTGATATTCTAGATCAAAGCCATCATCAGAATAGTTGTGGAGAGAAAGTCTTCACTTTTTCTTTGCATGTTTCCCTTGCTTTTTGCGCCGTAACCATGGATAATCTTCATCATTTAACAGGGTGCTTGGGTCAGCCTTGAATTTGAAGGGAGGAATTTCATGAAACTTTTCATAATCTTCAAACATGTCTGTCTTTCCCCCACTCCCACGTTGTCTCTTTTACCTGAAAGAACTATGTGGCTCTTTGGCTCATAGTATCATGTATTCGGTTCCTTATCTTTTCTTTTTCTCAGTTTGGTAGACATGTCCTTCAGATAGAAAACCTGCGCCACATCATTGTCTAGGACGAGGTTCGTCTGCCCAAGATTGTTGAGATCCACTGTTGTCATTCCGTACTGTGGGTCTACCTGTACCCCGCCTCCTGGTAGATTGACCCATTTGCACCGAAACAAAGGGACCTTAAAATCATGTCCATAGTCAAGTTCCCATATGTCCACTATGTAACCATAATATGTGTCCTTTCCCCTCCTGGTTGCTGCATCAAAGCGGGCACCACTGTTTTGGTTGGTGCTCTTTTTATCTTGGGCGGTCATGTAAAATGTATTCTCATTTATCTCGTAACCTTTGTAAGTCAATAGAGTCGAAGATGGTCCCCTGGCCAACGAGTACAAATCATTTGCAACAGTGTTGTCACCCATGAGATGTGTTTGCAACCAACTGCCGAAAGTCCTTATGTGTTCACATGTAATCCAGTTGTCACACTACTTCAGGTGTTTGGAGCGCAGAATATTATTGTCTTCATCGACATACGGGGTCACCAAGGTAGAATTCTATAGAACTGTTAGTGTGGTTGAGACCAAGAATGCTTGTCCCTACATATTATTGAGTCTAATCCTAGCGTGCCTTTTCCAGTCAGTCTTCCCTAATACCGCGATTGAGGGAGACCAATCTTCTTAAGGTCAAGAATAAAGTCAACACAAAACCCAACGACCTCCTCTGTTTGATGGCCCGTGGAGATGGTTCCTTCTGGCCTAGCACGGTTACGAACATATTTCTTTAAGACTCCCATGAACCTCTCAAAGGGGAACATATTGTGTACAAATACATGGCCTAGAATGGCAAACTCGTCCACTAGATGAACGAGGAAGTGCGTCATGATATTGAAGAAGGATGGTGGGAACACTAGCTCGAAACTGAAAAGACCTTGCACCAAATCACTCATTAACCTTGGTAGGATTTCTAGATCGATTACCTTCTGAGAGATTGCACTGAGGAATGCACATAGCTTCAGAATGGCTAATTGAACATTTTCCGGTAGAAGCCTCCTCATTGCAATCGGAAGTAGTTGCGACATAATCACGTGGCAGTCATGAGACTTTACATTCTGTCGGGGATATACCCCGCGGTATGAACCGGCCGGAATTATAACCCGGCCGGACTTGGCGGTTTACACTTGGTGATTCACTGGCGATCCGTTATCACCAGACGGTTTACAAGCAACCTGCCTAAATGATATTACTCACTGGTAACCCGGCGTATGGATCATGGATGACAAGGCCCAAGGCCCAGAAGGCCGGTTCATATTAGTAGTGGGCCGGTTTATGAATAAAGCGCAAGGAATATTCTCCATAAAGGAAGCAAGACTAGGACTCCTTGTAATAGATCAATCCTAGTCCTACTAGGACTAGTCATGTAAACCCGCCCCTTCAACATATATAAGGAGGGGCAGGGCTCCCCAAAGAGGACAAGTTTTTAGACAAACCACAAGTAGACAAGTTTTAGAGGAGAGGTTTAGACAAGTTTCTAGGGTTAGACACAAAGAGCCGGTTTACCGGCGACACCACGAGGATCATAATGAGATCTAGCCTCAAACAGCATGTAGGGTTATTACCGGATGATGTTTCCCGGGGCCCGAAGCTGTCTAAATCCGTGTCTTGCATCGCGTCTCTCGATTCCGCTCAACCCCTCTCAAGCTACTACATAGATGCGCGGCCTCACCACTAAGTCCGCTAAACCGGACATCTGACGTGTTAATTCCACGACAGTTGGCGCCCACCGTGGGGCCTGCGCATGGTGGTGATGAGTTCTTGGAGGGATGTTTTCCAAGGACCGAGAAGCTCACGATATGTCAGATGAAAGAGAGCCGGCACAAAGCAATCTCGCAGGATAACACGGCATGAAGGGATGGCAGATTCATTGTTTTGTGATTAATCCGGGAGCTAGCATATTCAAAGTTTGAGATGAAAATTAGGATGGCTGTCGTTTACCGCTGCAGGGTCGTCGTAATAGATTTGACGATTTCATTGAAAGACTGCCAAGATGACTGAAGCCATGTCAGAGATGAATCCGAGAAGGATCTTAACTAAAGGTGTTTTTCAACGGAAAGTTTCCAACCAGCCATTGATTTGTTCAGCGTGAAGACCAAGGTCAGACAGATCCATTAAGTGCTTGAGTAATATCCACGTGAGAGCTGAACTTTTGAGTTTAAAAAAAAAGGGGCCACGATCCAGAAACAGAGCCGGCTATGACCCGGACTCTTCGATGGACCGTGCCTGCATCGTTGCCTCGAAGCGCCTGCCTCTGTTGATTCGCAAAACTGGGCCACGACGGGGCCTCGCCGGCCGGGCTTATCTGCAGTGCCCCGCAGAGCTCCTCCTCCGCCTCGTCCCGCGCCTCCCCTCCCTCGACCTCAGCAGCTTCCGCGCCGTCTGCGCCTCCTGGTGCGCTGCCGCGGCCACCTTCGCCGACCGCCCCTGGCTCCTCCTCACAGCAAGCGGCCTCCACTTCGATCACATCATCAAAATTAAATACTACTCGGAGAATTTCAGCTTTGACGCTGCGACTCGCCTTGTCCGAGTCTTCCCCGGATCACATCGTCGCTTCGATTTCGAGCCGCTGTATGATTCGTGATGGACCACACCAAGCCGCCCCTGGCCGAATCCTCCGAACCGCCTGCATCAAACCCCGAGTCGCCAAGCTACCAATGATGAACCGGCCCTGCCGTACCGCTGGCCTTCCACTGACGCCGCCCCGACCTCGCTCTGAGTTGTCGGGCCCCCGCAGCAGTCATCGCCTTCACTGCTCCTGCCGCCTCCGCCCGACCGGAGTCCGTTCAACGCAAGCCGGCCCTGCTGTTTTGCTCACCGCGTCAAACACGCCTTCACCGGGCCACTACTACAGCAGCCACGAGCCGCCGTTCAAAACGCCCGTCCGCCTCCGAGTCGCCATCGAGCCTTTGAATCCCGAGCCGCCGCGCTGTCTTCACAGTTCAACCTCGCGCACGTTCTAACCCAGCAGTCCCCACTGCGGGACGCCTCATCACGGCTTCCACAACCATCCCTCCATCTCCGAGTTACCCTGGCTGTGCTCGCCTCGCCGCCACGTCCAAATCTCGAGCCGCCTCCTCCGCCGACCTGTTCCGTTGTTGAGCCGCTATATCAAGCCATCCCAAGTCGTCGCCGCGGTGTCGCTCCGTCTCCGTGGAGCCATCAGTTCGCCGACCCGCCGCAGCAGGCCTGCCGCCTCGTCTCTGGGCCGCCGCGGCCTGCGCCACCCTCGGCGATGAGCCGAGCCGCTCACTGCAAAGCTGCTGTTGCGGTGGTTCAGTTTTTCAGGTTCTGTACATGGAAAACACTGGCCTGTATGTCAGATAGACCGTATACTGATAACGGTGCAGGAGCTGAAAGCAACATTTGGCCAAACCAGCCTCCGCTTCTCGCGACCTCGTGCTGCCTGGGTCCAAGGAAATCAAAGACTCCAGCTAGCACTCAAAACGCGTAAGGAAAGATCAAATCAGTTTACTACACAAAGGAGAAATCATCTCAAAGGCACAAAGGAGAAATCATCTCAAAGGAGAAATCAGTATTATGTACGGGATAACTCCGGTCATGCACGTACTGTGTGCAAAGCAGGAAATCATCAGTATATTTAATACGAAAGGTCGTCTGCTGGTCTTGTTTACATGGGGCTACACCGGAATACATCACCGGTTTAGAGGTCGTGCTCAACTCCCATGCTTACACCGGCTACCACTGCTGCGACTCGTCAGTCTGTGCCCCCGCGCACTGGTCTCCAACACCACGACCGACTCCCTCGTCGATGGACGAGCGAACGCCGCCGTTTTTACGATCCGGTCTACATCAAACACACAGATGTCTGCACCTGCAATTAAACGTGCCGGCTTGCGACGCCGCTGCCGACTCATCTGTCCTCCAGGCGAATCAGGTGATATCTATCTTATTTATTTTTAATATATATTAATTCATTCAAGCAAAAATACACCGCCCTGCTGTATTTTTTACGCAGGAAAATTATTTATTGTAAAATGATATTATACCACGGAGGTGGAGGCACGCCAAACATTGTTCGACACAAGTGATCGTCGCCATTCCACGGGTTCAAGCGCCAGTTCACAACACCGTGGCCATCTCTTGCGACCGCACCGGTTTACAACGACGCGGCCGTCTCTCGCGACCGCGCCGGCCGGCCCATCTGTTCTTCAAACAAATCAGGTGTTATCTCTCTTATATACTTTATCAGGATATTTTTCCTCTGAGCACCATTACTCTGCCCTATTGGTATTTTCATATACAGGTAAAATCATTGTTACACTGCGGAGATAAACACGCATTGGCCATATTCTACAACGGCGTTTTCCTTTGTGTAACATTACCTGATGAACGGACGGCCGGTTCACGCATCCGCACCGGTTTACAACACGGAGGATAACTCGTTCATCTCCGCCGGCTTACAATACCGCAGACGATTCATATGTCTGCGCTACCTCTGATGCGGCAGTCGTTTACTATCCACCCTGGGATCCGGTCTATTCCACATACCGGTTCAAATTCACTCAGGTGATATCTATCTACAGTATTATTTCTTTTGTTATATATAATTTTTCATTAAGAAAATAAGATGCTTGGATCAGTCTATCTGGTTGTGCAGAAAATATGCGCTCAGAAGCAGTAAAACTCCCTGAAACGGTTCAAAGAAAAGACGCTTCACGATTTACCCACCGGTTCTGGAGGAACCCTGGGGACCCTCTGAAAAGTTGGATAAATCCACGTTCAGTGATTGGTTTACATTGACCCACCGGTTCAGGAGGAACCCTGGAGGCCCTCTGGGAGTTGGTATCATCCACTCCCAGTGATCGGATTGGTTTCATAGTTCTTACGACCCTCTGAAAAGTTGGACAAGTCCACGTTCAGAGATTGGTTTAGATTGACCCACCGGTTCAGGAGGAACCCTGGAGGCCCTCTGGGAGTGTCGGCCAATCCGCGTCCCAGTGATCGGAATAATTTTTACGGTTCTTTCAACCCTCTGAAAAGTTGGACAAGTCCACATTCAGTGATTGGTTTAGATTGACCCACCGGTTCAGGAGGAACCCTGGAGGCCCTCTGGGAGTATCGGCCAATCCGCGTCCCAGTGATCGGAACAATTTTTATATACGGTTCTTTCGGCCCTCTGAAAAGTTGGATAATTCCACGTTCAGTGATTGGCTAGGCCCTCTGGGAGTGTCGGCCAATCCGCGTCCCAGTGATTGGCTGAACCTTGCTTTGAGCCTGGCAGCGCTTTGAAAAAGCCTCGACTACATGGTCTTATTTGCAAAACTTGCATATTTTTGGTGTTTTTGTGTTCTATAACCTATTTAAACCGGAGTGGAACAGCTACACAAGTGGACCACATATCTATAAAATGGAAAGTCTGGGTCATGAATACCAGCATGAATAATAACCGGTGTTCATTATAACCCGGATCATACATCAGGCAACAAGCCACAAATTTCTGAACAAAGTTTCAGAACGAGATAAACTGGTGTCTATTATCAAGACCCGGGTGTATTATTGGATCCATGAAAGATTTTCATCAAGAAATTTTAAAGTTCTACCGGATTAAGAATATCAAGCATACTTGATCGCAGGTATGAAGTACCTTGTTTTTAAATACATATTGGCAGTACATGATCAGTTATAATGACCGGTGTTTATTAAACCGGCCTGGTTTTGACTATAAGTCGCCAGTATGAGGCAAAATAATGACCGGTGTTTATTAACCCGGCCCGATTGTGATCAAACATCATTGGAACCGATCTTCAAACCGGATTATATTCTTCAAATCTTTAAATAGCCAACACGGCTGGATTTTTACTATGGTTATCAATATTATGATTGAGATTTTCAAAGTCGCTTTAAGCGCAATGGATATTATTTCATCAATGAAAGTGAGTTATTCTACAAAGGAAAAGTCCCGAGTCGCTGCAGGCTTACAACCCGGCACTTGGGGGCTACATTATTCAGACTGAGATTACATCAAATACACAAGTCTCAAGCACACAAGCAAGTTGTCTACTTGACACTTGGGGGCTAATGGGCAATTGAAGCAGTAAAACAACAGCAATTCAAAGACAAAAGTCTCAAGCACACAAGCAAGTTGTCTACTTGACACTTGGGGGCTAATGGAAAGATCATTTGCTTCATCTGGAAGTACCGGTTCACCTTCTAAATGTAGCTAAACCGAAACTAGGGGGCTACCAATCGCTCCTGTCAACAATTCAAGGTACACAAGTATTCATCCATTATATTGAAAGGTCCACTGCTCAGTTGGTAAAGCACAAAGCTTTTAACCTTGTGGACGTGGATTCAAACCCCATGATGTAAGTTACATTATATAGTGTTATTTTTAATGATTATATCTACAAAGTCCCTGCTCATTATTGCATAATGACCCGACACTTGGGGGCTACATATGGCTGTTTCAAGTTTACGTGATCATATTTTCAAAGTCCCTGCTCATTATTGCATAATGACCCGGCACTTGGGGGCTACATAATATGGAATATTCAGTTTCATAGTGATTGGGATGAATGATCCGGATTTCTTCAAGATTATACAAGGCTATTTTCAATGAAGTATATACAAAGTCCCTGCTCATTATTACATAATGACCCGGCACTTGGGGGCTATAGGTAATATGCATATAAAGGAGGAACATCTTCAAATTTTCAGTTCTGGCAAATCAGATTAATTGTGTGACCCGGCAATTTTGGAAATCATAAACCGGCAAGTTCTATGTCTTCAAGCTGGCTGGATATCAGTTGAATATTTCAGAAACCAATATTTTTGTCAAGTCAGAGCATTAAAGGCCGATTGAAATGAATTCTTCATTTACAATATTTCTTATGCAAGCAAGTTGATTATGAAGTTGGTCTGTTGACCCGGATTTTCTACAAGAAGGAAAGACAAGGACTTAAGGATGGTCAGATGACGGATTACAAGAAATTTTTAACCCAGAGCACAACCTATCAGATTCGCTATTGTGTTATTTTGGAGCATAAAGTTTACCATGGACACATCCAAGCTAAACTTGGGGGCTAATGTCGGGGATATACCCCGCGGTATGAACCGGCCGGAATTATAACCCGGCCGGACTTGGCGGTTTACACTTGGTGATTCACTGGCGATCCGTTATCACCAGACGGTTTACAAGCAACCTGCCTAAATGATATTACTCACTGGTAACCCGGCGTATGGATCATGGATGACAAGGCCCAAGGCCCAGAAGGCCGGTTCATATTAGTAGTGGGCCGGTTTATGAATAAAGCGCAAGGAATATTCTCCATAAAGGAAGCAAGACTAGGACTCCTTGTAATAGATCAATCCTAGTCCTACTAGGACTAGTCATGTAAACCTGCCCCTTCAACATATATAAGGAGGGGCAGGGCTCCCCAAAGAGGACAAGTTTTTAGACAAACCACAAGTAGACAAGTTTTAGAGGAGAGGTTTAGACAAGTTTCTAGGGTTAGACACAAAGAGCCGGTTTACCGGCGACACCACGAGGATCATAATGAGATCTAGCCTCAAACAGCATGTAGGGTTATTACCGGATGATGTTTCCCGGGGCCCGAAGCTGTCTAAATCCGTGTCTTGCATCGCGTCTCTCGATTCCGCTCAACCCCTCTCAAGCTACTACATAGATGCGCGGCCTCACCACTAAGTCCGCTAAACCGGACATCTGACGTGTTAATTCCACGACACATTCCGAAACTTTTTCTCTGCCATATTTATCAGTCCCTTTATATTGGATGATAAACCAAACGAGACCTTCATACTGAGCAGGCATTCAAAAAAGATTTCCTTAGCTTCTTTGGTAAGAGTGCAGTTGGCTGGACCTTCATACTGCTTTGGATGCATGTCGTCTTTTTCGTGCACACGTTGCTGGTCCTCCCGCGCCTCCGGTGTATCTTTTATCTTCACATACACGCCCAAGAAGCCTAGCAGGTTCACATAAAGATTCTTCATCATGTGCATCTCGTCGATTGCAGAGCAGACCTCTAGGTCTTTCCAATAGGGTAGGTCCCAAAATATAGATTTCTTCTTCCATATGGGTGCGCGTCACTTAGCGTCATTTGAAACAGATATCCACCATGATCCTTTCCAAACATTACATGTAAATCATTGACCATATCAAGTATGTGATCACCAGTACGGAGGGCGGGCTTCTTCCGCTGATCTGACTCACCTATGAAATGCTTGACTTTCTTTCGACATTGATGGTCAGTCGGAAGAAATCAACGATGCCCCAGGTACACATTCTTCCTGCGTCCAAATATATACTTTCGATGTCATCTAAACAATGCGTGCATGCGTGGTATCCCTTGTTTATCTGTCCTTAAAGGTTACTTAGAGCAGGCCAATCTTTGATGGTTACAAACATCAACGCGTGTAAGTCAAATTCCTGTTGTTTGAGCTCATCCAACACGCGTACACCTTTTCCATTCCACAACTGTAAAAGTTCTTCAACTAATGGCTTTAGGTACTGATACGTCTCAAACGTATCTACTTTTCCAAACACTTTTGATATTATTTTGACCTCATTCTTGCATGATTTGAACTAAACTAACCCGGACTGACGCTGTTTTCAGCAGAGCTGCCTGTATGGTTTTATTGTGTGTAGGAAAACGGATTTTTAGGTATCTCAGAAAAATCCACGAAAAATCATAGAAAATCCACACACCCGAAGGAACCAGGAGCCAGAAGGGGGACCAGAGGGGCACCAGGGGGGCCCAGGCGCCCTGGTGGCGCGGCCCAGCCCCTGGCCGCGCCGGGGGGTCGCCTGGGTTGGCCCCACGCCCCCTGGTGCCCTACTTTGACTCGTATTTTTACCCGTGACGAGAAAACCCCAGATCAGAAGTTCTTTTCGCAGTTTTCGTCGCGGAGCCGTCGCCACCCTCTGTTCTTCTTCGGGAGGGCTAATCTGGAGGCTGAATTGGCCTCCGGAGAGGGGAGATCGTCGCCATCGTCATCATCATCACCACTTCATCATCCCTCCATGACTTCTCCTTCCATGTGTGAGTAATCCCCTGCTGTAGGCGAAGGGGATGGTAGGGATTGCATGAGTTAGATCATGTAATAGTTTGTCAGATCGTTGGGGGCATGTTGCCTATCATCTACTATGGTGTTTATCATCTTTGCTTCAACTAGTTATTGTTAATGCTTGATACTTAGGGCCCGAGTGCCATGATTTCAGATCTGAACCATATGTGTTTGCATGAATATATTTGTGTTCTTCATCCTATCTATGAGTTGTTTGCACCTGTTACGGTTCGGAACCGGCGATCCCAAAAGTGACAGCTTGGGACACCAAAGGGGATGGTCCGTAGTTCGAGGATTACATGTATCCATTGAGTTCATTGCTTTGTTCCGGTGCTCTCTGACAGGAGCACCTTAATCTCCATAAGTTCCTTTTGGTCCCGTTCGTAGCGGGATGGTAGGACAAAAGATGTTGTGCAAGTTCTTATTGCAAGCACGCACAACTACCTACGGGATACATGCCTAATGTTTGATATTTGCCTAGATGATCATTACTTTTCCGTGTGCCGTGCCCCAAGTTGGAATCATGATATATCTCATCCATGCAGCGCCCAACCATCCATCTCCCTAGCCTACAGTGTTTTAAATCCTGCTTGTCACTAGTTGCTACTTTTGCCATTTACCTTTACTATTTACTTTTGCTATTTACTTTTACTATCACTATCATCACTATCATATCATTGTTACCATTTATCTTTTGTTGCAAGTAAGTATATTTCAGGTGCGGTTGAATTGACAACTCAACTGTCAAAGCTTATAAATACTCTTTGGCTCCCCGTGTGTCAAATCAATAAATTGGGTTATTCTTACCCGCGAAGACTATCTCGATCCCTTACGGTTGAGGGTTATCAAGTACCGTTTTCTGGCGCCGTTGCCGGGGAGCATAGCAATATTTACAAGTCTACTTGAAGTATCCTACTTGCTGCACTTCATCTGCTATGGGTAAGAAAGGAGACCCCAAGGTTCCGATCTTACTATCCACTACAAGAAGAGGTACTGTTCTGAGCACTAGTGCTACACTTGATTCGCCTTCTGTTATGAGTAAGTTTGCCTCACCACCACCACATGATGCTCCTACTAAATCAGTTACTATGTCCGATACTCTTGATGATGCTTCTACTACTGTTGATGATATTAGTTCACTTGGTTATGCTCTTGAGAAACAGATCGCTGCTGCTGCTAAAAAGTCTGGAATTGAAATTCCTGTTACTCGCTACCCTATTGGTGAAACTTATGATTATCCTGATTTGAGTAAACTCAAGGAGAGACTCCTTGATGATGATTACTATATGCTTGATGAAGATTTATGCAGGGAACTGACAGAGTTTTCTGGCTCTAACCCTGAAGTTATTAAGAAACTGTTTGAAAAACACTCTTTGAAGAACAAAACCCTTCCTGATCCTGAATTTGCTACATCTCCTATATGCATTGATGATCCTGATTATGATTTCTCTGTTGATCTTTCACTTATACCTATGGTTGAAGCTGACCCCTTTTATGGCAGAAAAAATGATGATGCTATTGCACACCTAACAAAACTCGGTGAGTTGGGTGGCCTGTTTACCACAGATGAGAAGATACGATACTTTTATATCACCAAGCTTCTTCCTTTCTCCTTGAAGGAAGGTGCTAAAGCATGGTATGATTCGCTTCCATGCGGTTCCATTAAGAATCCTCAAGACATAGCTCACTCTTTTGTTGATAAGTACTTTCCTGCTCACATGCAACATGCTGCGTTACAAGGAATTTATAACTTTAAACAGTTGCAGGATGAGTCCCTCCCTAAAGCTTGGGGGAGGTACTGCGGTCTGATTCGGGCTAGACCAGGACATGAAGTCCCTAAGAACGAATTGATCGATATATTCTATGCTGGTTTAACTGATGAATCCAGGTCCTATTTGGACAGTTGTGCTGGTTGTGTTTTCAGGAAAAGGACGCCGGAAGATGCAGAAGATTTGATGGGCAGGATTGCCAAAAACCATGAAGATTGGTCCGTCCCTGAACCACCTCCACCACCAAAGAAGAGGGGCATGTTTGTTCTAAGCCCCGAAGATATGCGAGAAGCAAAGAAGTCTATTAAAGAGAAAGGTATTAAAGCTGAAGACGTAAAGAATCTACCCCCTATTGAGAAGCTGTGTGAGCCTACCACTCACCCTCCTATGGTAGAGGTACACTCTCTTTTAGATTTCTACGCAAGTGACATCCCTCATGGTAAGCCTCCTGATCAATGTTTAGACGATTTTGATAATTTTATTACGAAACAAAATCATTTTAATGAGAGGATACAAAGTCAGTTGCATGATAATTCCCTTGCTATCCAAAGTTTGCTTGATGTTCTAGGTAGAACAGTTAATTATGTTCAATGTCTTGTGAAGCATTTTCGTATGGTTAAAACTCAGCTTGACCAAATTTCTAATGTGCAAAATGATTTGCTTGCTAACAATGCCAAACAAGATAATTTGCAGGCTTTTGGGATTAAGTCCCGAGGAGGAACTAGCACTCAAGATCCTCTCTATCCAGAGGGGCATCCGAAGAGAATCGAGCAAGATTCTCAAATGCAGGAAGAAGAAATTGTTGGCTCTCCAAAGAAGAAGAAGAAACATAAGGAGGCTGACAATTCTAATGATCCTATTGCAGAAGAAGAGCCAGCTGTTGATCCAAACATTGTATCTATCTCCGATGCTGAGACTGAAGACGGTGCTGAACCTGAAGGTAAGGATAATGAGAAGAACAATCTGCCTGAAGTTCGAGAAGAAGAAGCACCTGACAAATGTAAGAGGTACACTAAAGAAGACTTCATTGCAAGAAAACATGGGAAGGAAAGAGAACCATGGGTGAGGAAACCCATGCCCTTTCCAGGTAAGTCCATCAAATCCAAAGAAGAAGAGCATTACAATAAGTTTTGTGAGTGGATTAAACCTCTTTTTCTTCAAATTCCTTTGACTGAAGCTATTAAGTTACCTCCTTATTCAAAATATATGAAAGATATTGCCACTAATAAAAGAAAAGTTCCTAACGAAGCAATATCTACTATGCTTGCTAACTACTCTTTCAGTGGCAAGATTCCTGAGAAGCTCGGTGATCCAGGTATACCCACCATTCCTTGCTCCATAATGAATAATTATGTCAAAACTGCTTTATGTGATCTTGGAGCGGGAGTGAGTGTTATGCCTCTCTCTCTTTACGAGAGGCTTTGTTTAGAGAAACTAATTCCTACAGATATCTCCCTTTAGATGGCTGACAAGTCAACCGCCGTCCCGATAGGTATTTGTGAGGATGTTCCCGTAGAAGTTGCTAATTGTTTGATTCTTACTGATTTTGTTGTGCTTGACATGCCCGAGGATGGAAGCATGTCCATTATTCTTGGTAGACCTTTTCTTAACACCGCAGGTGCTATTATTGATTGCAATAAAGGGAAGGTTACCTTCCATGTGAATGATAAAGAACACTCGGTATATTTTCCAAAGAAGACCGACAGGAGGCATGGCCTCAACTCTATAGAAAATATCGAGACCGTGAAGATTGGAGAATGGGATTGTCCACTACATGTGCCTCACAAATACAAAACTATCATGGTGGGGACAATGTCCATAAAGGTAAAGGTTCAGTGATTACTTCGTGAGAGGTGAGACTTTTTGCTCTATATATCGCCTGTTTGTTGGTAAGACTTGATCAACCTTACTAGTAAACATGTTTTATATAGATAAAAAGTTGAGCTTGTTATGTTTTCATTTGTTTTTAGTTTTTTTCCTACTTGCTGTACCAAGTATTTATGTTTTGAAGCTTCACAATACTACTCACTACTTCAAGTTTTCAAAGAGTTTTGCAGCTTTTTGAACTTCGAAAAATTTTCAACAGTGAAGTTTTCAGAAAAATTCCAGAAAAATTTAAATAAAAATTTCCACGTCGGGAGAGACCCAGAGGGACCTCGGGCCAGCCAGGGGGACCCACCAGTGGTCCAGGCGGCCAGCTGGCGTGGCCCAGCCCCTGGCCGCGCCCACAGGGCGCCTAGGGCCCACATGGCCCCCCTCCAGGTATGTCTTCTTCCTCCCTCTCTCTTTTTCTCCAAAAACGTGAGTTCTGCACTTGTTCTTGTGTTCTTGCTGTTCTTGGAGGCGAGTTTTCGATCTCTCTCTACAGCCCATCATTTGAGCTGAGATTTTGAACAAATACTCCCTGGTATGTGACTCCTCCACCCCTCCAATTAGATTTTTGATTGGTGGCTTCATTTGTGAGTATTTAGTAGTTCTTGGTGCTGTATAGATGAGCTTGCATGCATGTGTAGAAAGTTATTTTCCAAGTTTTGATGCAAGTTTATGCCTTGGGCAAGTGAGTTGAGTAGTTTGCCTTAGCTCACCTTGTTTTAATCCTCGTTTTTGTAAATTGCCGAAAATTTCAGAAATGAGTTTGTTAGGAAGGGCAAAAGGGTGGCTTGAGAAGGGGAGGCCTGCACACTACGATCGAGTTACTAGAGCCGCAGCTTCACCCTCGACTGCTAGGTTGAGCTATAATGAAGATCATGTGCCCCTGGAGTTGTTGGAAGACACAAGTCCAGCACGTGCAATGATCTCTCCATGTGATGAATTCCTTGAAGCTGCGGTAATCAAGGATGAGTTTTATAATGTTTGTGCTAATGCAGGTTTGACACGGCTCATCACGTGCCGTGTTACTCAATATCAAAAACTCACCTCCAGTTTCATTAACAGTTTTAGATATAATCCTGATTCAGGTGCTATTGAGTTTAAAATTTACAATGATCTTATCATCATGACTTTGGGAAGGTTTTGTGAAATAATAGGTGTGCCAAACGTTGGGAGGACGGCTAGGATGGCCACTCAGCCCTCCGAGCTGAAAACCGTCGTCAACTCTCTCTGCAGCATGGGTACGAGGGATATTCATCGGTCGAAGATCTCCAGCATCTTATTTCCTCACCTCAGGTATTTTGCATATTATGTTGCTAGAGGGGTGTTAGCTCGTGACAACACGAGCATCATTTCTGCTCGGGATATTGCTATCCTGGCAGCAGCCCTCTCAGGGAGGTCTGATTATAATCTGGGTGCCTTAATTGCTCGACGCCTTGCTATGAACGGTAACAAGGGGGACTTATATGGTGGCATTTATGCCACACTTATCTTAGAACATCTTGGAGGCACCCCACACCCTAATGATAATCCTTTTACTAATTTAAGCTTTGATCTTGCTGCTATGAAAAGGCATAAGTTTGTTACCATGGCTTCTGAGCTGGATAATCTTGTTTATATCTTACGTTTCGGAACTACCGCGGAACGCGAGATCCATCTACCTGCACCTCTTTTGTTTGATTTCTCTCGCAGGAACGGATGGTCCTTTGATGTTGTCCAGTTCGATGAGTTCATGGTCCAGTATCAGTTTCATAACCCCATGGAGGGGGTTGTGCCCGACGAGGAGGAGCACGGTGAGTTACCACCTTTCCAGGGAGATACCGCCACTGAGTTTGGTGAAGGGTCTTCCTCTGCTTGGCGTACGGACCCTTCCTCGTGGGAGACTCCGAGGAGTTCGGTATACCCGCCAGCATCCTTCTACGACCCTTGGTCTCACCACCATACCCCCGGAGCAGGAGGCTCCTAGGGGCAGTAGCTGCTACCAACTTAGGCCAAAAGCCTAAGCTTGGGGGAGTACGTGCCCCTCTCACTTTTCCATTGTATTATCCGTTTTGTTCGCTTTGATCTTTTCGAAGTTTTTGCCCGTTCTTCTTTATTTCTCTCTTTGCAAAAACAACAAAAAGATTTTCTTTTTCTTTTGCTTTCGTTCAACCTTTAAAATAATCCAAAAAGATTTCCTTTTCTCTTTAGTTTGCTTTGTTTTCAGAGTTCAGCTCGAGTCCGTGATGGCATTTAATTATATTTCCTACGTTCGATCGTGCAAGTGACGGGAAGTAATGATGAAGATCGACTGAAGGGAAGCAACAAGGAAGACCGGTATGAACTCTTCTTGTTTCTACTTTTGTACATATGCCTGTACTTATGATCTAGAGACCAGCTTGTAGCGACATAGTGCTATGTTTACAATGCTCCTCTAGTGGTTCATGTTTTCCTTGTGGCTAGTCTCGAATAACTAGAGTATATAATGTGTTATTGAAATGATCTACATGCATTGCATTGTTCATAATTCGGTATACTAAGGTGGTATTTCCCTTTAGAGAATTTTTGGATTGACTTGGCACATGCTTACACATGTTTAAGACTAAAAAGTCTGCTCTGCCTTGATGATCTTTGAGTTTTAGAATAGTTATATCACTTTCATGCCCGATTCAATGTTGCTTTGTCGCTCTGCATGATTATGGCCGTTATTGCTCTCTAGTTGGTCGCTTCCCAGTCTTTTGCTAAACCCCCACCTGTACTAAGCGGACTGACTGCTTGTGCATCCAAAATCCTTAAAACCTATTATGCCATATGAGTCCACCATACCTTCCTATACATGGTATTTACCTGCCATTCCTAACGAAGACTTTCGTGTACCACCTCGAAATTAATCAAAAGCATTTCTCTTTTTGTGCCTATGTTTTAGCTCATGAGGAAGTAGTAGTTAATTCATGATCTTTTTAAGTTGGACAAGTTTCACCCCTGGTATGCATGTCTAATGTGCAAACCCTTAATACGAGAAGGAACTGGCATAGAGTGCGCCCGGCTCAAAAAGATAATATAACAAACAAACTCTCCTTCACGCTTTGTTCATGAGAAATCAGAAAACTTTGGCAGTGATAAACAAAGGAGATTAAGAGGATGTGATCGTCCTCATTCGGGAGCCGTTCCTCGAGACTTGTCCAGCTTAAGAAGTGATTGAGTTATCTGCGCATTCGTTGACGAAATATGCACCTCTCAAAAAAAACGTTTTTTACCTCTGTTTTTAAAACCAAGAGCTCTGGTACATGTTTAGTTTTTGTTTCCGACCACGGGTTTTCAACCTTGCCAACAAAAGCCACGGTTCGAGAGTCTCCACCCTCTTTCTTCAAAGCACTAACTAGGAGAGCATAATTGTCATTCTGAGTGTAATGTGCATGGTCCCAAAGTTTTACATTGTCTTCTGCATGCTTGTGATATGATTTATTCTGAAATCCTTAGTTCTAGTCTCCTTTTAAACTCTGGAGGAGTTTCTGCATTTATGTTTTGCTTCACTCATGGAGGCTAGCGAGATACCACCCTAATATGCTCAAGCTATGTGCAATGTAATCTTGTCTTGATTTTCAGTAATATATTATTTACTTTTAAGTATTTGTGACTGGTCACTTGAAAGAAGGATTGCTCCTTGCATTGTCCTCATAGTACTGTTTCAATACTTGCTAGACTCTTTTCGTAGAACATGCTTATATACATCTAATGAAGCAAAAGAGTTTGTCAACGTTTTCTTTGTCGCGTCCAGTTCGTTGAACTGAATTGCTTGAGGACAAGCAATATGCTAAGCTTGGGGGAGTTGATACGTCTCAAACGTATTTACTTTTCCAAACACTTTTGATATTGTTTTGACCTCATTCTTGCATGATTTGAACTAAACTAACCCGGACTGACGCTGTTTTCAGCAGAGCTACCTGTATGGTTTTATTGTGTGCAGGAAAACGGATTTTTAGGTATCTCAGAAAAATCCACGAAAAATTACAGAAAATCCACGCACCCGAAGGAACCAGGAGCCAGAAGGGGGACCAGGGGGGGGCCAGGCGCCCTGGTGGCGCGGCCCAGCCCCTGGCCGTGCCGGGGGGTCGCCTGGGTGGGCCCCACGTCCCCTGGTGCCCTACTTTGACTCGTATTTTTACCCGTGACGAGAAAACCCCAGATCAGAAGTTCTTTTCGCAGTTTTCGTCGCGGAGCCGCCGCCACCCTGTGTTCTTCTTCGGGAGGGCTAATCTGGAGGCTGAATTGTCCTCCGGAGAGGGGAGATCGTCGCCATCGTCATCATAGTCACCACTTCATCATCCCTCCATGACTTGTCCTTCCATGTGTGAGTAATCCCCTGCTGTAGGCGAAGGGGGTGGTAGGGATTGGATGAGTTAGATCATGTAATAGTTTGTCAGATCGTTGGGGGCATGTTGCCTATCATCTACTCTGGTGTTTATCATCTTTGCTTCAACTTGTTATTCTTAATTCTTGACACTTAGGGCCCGAGTGCCATGATTTCAGATCTGAACCATATGTGTTTGCATGAATATATTTGTGTTCTTGATCCTATCTATGAGTTGTTTGCACCTGTTACGGTTCGGAACCGGCGATCCCAAAAGTGATAGCTTGGGACACCAAAGGGGATGGTCCGTAGTTTGAAGATTACATGTATCCATTGAGTTCATTGCTTTGTTCCGGTGCTCTTTGACAGGAGCACCTTAATCTCCATAAGTTCCTTTTGGCCCCGTTCGTAGCGGGATGGTAGGACAAAAGATGTTGTGCAAGTTCTTATTGCAAGCACGCACAACTACCTACGGGATACATGCCTAATGTTTGATATTTGCCTAGATGATCATTACTTTTCCGTGTGCCGTGCCCCAAGTTAGAATCATGATATATCTCATCCATGCAGCGCCCAACCATCCATCTCCCTAGCCTACAGTGTTTTAAATCCTGCTTGTCACTAGTTGCTACTTTTGCCATTTACCTTTACTATTTACTTTTGCTGTTTACTTTTACTATCACTATCATCACTATCATATCACTGTTACCATTTATCTTTTGTTGCAAGTAAGTATATTTCAGGTGCGGTTGAATTGACAACTCAACTGTCAAAGCTTATAAATACTCTTTGGCTCCCCGTGTGTCGAATCAATAAATTGGGTTATTCTTACCCGCGAAGACTATCTCGATCCCTTACGGTTGAGGGTTATCAGGTACACATCAATGTCGTTGTTGTGTTGCTTAGGGCCTTGGATGAGCACTGGCATCATAATGAACTTTCGCTTCATGCACAACCAAGGAGGAAGGATATAGATACATAGAATCACTGGCCAGGTGCTATGATTGCTGCTCTGCTCCCGAAAAGGATTAATCCCATCTGCACTTAAACCAAACCATACGTTCCTTGCGTCACCTGCAAAGTTCCCCACCTTTTTCCGATTTTTCTACACTACGACCCGTCAGCGGGTTCTCTCAACATCCCGTATTTCTTACAGTCCTCATTGTGCCATCGCATCAACTTGGGATGCTCTTTGTTTCTGAACAGACATTTCAACCCTGGTATTATAGGATCATACCGCATCACTTTCGCAGGAACCCACTTCCTGGGGCGCTCGCCCTCAACATCACCAGGGTCATCTCGTCTAATCTTATACCACAATGCAACGCAAACCGTGCATGCGTTCAATTCCTTGTACTCACCGCGGTAGAGGATGCAATCATTAGGGCATGCATGTACCTTCTGCATGTCCAATCCTAGAGGGCATAGAACCTTCTTTGCTTCGTACGTACTGTCTGGCCATTTGTTATCATTTGGAAGCTTCTTTTTCATTATTTTCAGTAGCTCCCCAAATCCGTTGTCAGATACACCATTGTCTGCCTTCCATTGCAACAATTCATGTGTGGTATCGAGCTTTGTGTTGTCATCTTTGTAATTTGGGTACAACCCTTTTTTGTGATCCTCTAACATGCGATTGAACTTGAACTTCTCCCTTTCACTTTGGCATTGTGTCTTTGCATCAATAATGATCCGGCAAAGATCATCATCGGGCACATCTTCTGGTTCCTCTTAATCTTCAGCTTCCCCTGTCGTAGCATCATCGTATTTAGGGGCGGATAATTGCCATCATCCTCTTCTTCTTCGTCTTCTAACATCATAAGCCCTCTTTCTCCGTGCTTCGTCCAAACATTATAGTGTGGCATGAAACCCTTCTCAAGTAGGTGGACGTGAAGTGTTTTCAAGTCAGAGTAATCCTTCGTATTCTCATAGATAAGGCATGTACAATACATAAAACCATTCTGCTTGTTTGGCTCAGCCACTTCGAGAAATTATGCAGGCCCTTAATGTACTCGGAGGTGCGTCTGTCACCCTACAACCATTGCTGGTTCATCTATGTGCATTATATATAATTAAGTCTGTCAAAAACCATTACAGATCATCATGAATAGAGATGTGACCAAATTAATAGAAGTTCATCATCACATTAAAATCCAAAGTACAATAGTGATCAAATGTTAAAACTGAAAAAATAAATACATAAAGTTATTACATAGTTCTCATTGAACAACATATAGCTCTCTAGAGCATCTAATTAAACCATACATTGAAATTATGTAAAACATTTCAATGCAACAACAAATGATATCATAATCACAACTAAGGTAACAATTGATCCAATGGCATAATGATACCAAGCCTCAGTATGAATGGCATATTTTCTAATCTTTCTTATCTTTAATAGGATTGCATCCATCTTGATCTTGTGATCATCGACGACATCGGCAACATACAACTCCAACTCCATCTTCTCCTTCCTCAATTCTTTTCAATTTTTTCTTCTAGTAAATTTTTTTCAACTAAATTTAACCTCTCGACAAGAGGGTCACTTGGAATTTCCGGTTCATATACCTAAACACTAAATGAAACAAACAATAATAAGAGATAATATACCACATCTGAATCATAGAAAGGACAAGAGCCAACGGGGGCGGATACCAAAACCATGGCACTATATAATAACAAACAATAATAAAAGTAAGAAAATTATGGAAGTATCTATCTAAATCATGCAAGTAATTTTTTTTCTTTTAGAAAGAAGATAAGAACTAGAGGCTCACCACAGTGGTGCCGGTGACGAGATCGGCGCGGGCGATCGACGTCGGTGAGGACGGGGATGGGACAGTAAAGACCGCCAAACCTAGACAAATCTTGAGGAAAATGAAGCTTGGAGGTCGAGCTTGGAGAGGAGAAAGCTTAAGTGTGGCTCTGGCATTTCATCGAATACCTGATGTGCATAGGAGGTGAGAGTTAGATCAACACACACTTGTACATGCCGGTGATAAAAAAAATAGAGGAGTGAGTGGGCAGGGGTTGGGTTATATATGGCCTCAAGCTTTGGTCCCGGTTCCAGCCACCAACCGGGACTAAAGGTGCCGGGCCAGGAGCGAGGCCAATTGGTCCCGGTTCGTGTCTGGAACCAGGACCAGAGGGGTCAGACGAACCGGGACCAATGGCCCCCGAGGCCCGGCCGGCGCCTTGGCCTCACGAACCGGGACTGATGCAACATTTGGTCCCGGTTCGTGAGTGAACCGGTATTAATGCCCTTACCCTGGCCTGAAGCAAAGCCCTGTTTTCTACTAGTGTTATACTGAGAATAATCTAAATTTTGCTCGTGCTTATTGTCGATGATCATGTTGTGCATGATGACACAAGTGTTCATGATGTGCCAAAGGATATTTGATCCCAAAATCTAGCAGGTCATCTCACAATAGCAAATTGGGCTTGCAAAGTCCCAAAAGCACTCTCCACCTATTTCCTAGCCGCCGCCTGAGCATTGTGGAAATCAAGATTTTTCTTACCTTGCCGTGCCATCAACGGCTTCACTAATGAATTTTCGTTCGCGCGGGCTATATATCCGTTTTTTCCAGCACTGGCTTATCTAGCCCATCTGTTGGAGATGCTCTCCAACAGTCGCGCTATAATCACGCGAGCAGTAAACAAGGTTCAGTTTGCTGGGGAAAACGACATCATGCATTGCGTATTTGGTGCGCCCACTAGCGCATGCTAGACAAGCCAATCGTGCACGCGAATCTCACCAACTTCCGTATATGAAACCTCCAGGCGATGGTGCCTCCGCCCGCACCTTCCCCCCGTTCGCTCCGGCAAACCGTCGGTGCTTTCCCTGCATATCCCCGCGCGCCGCCGCTTCCCCTGCTCTCCCGGTGGCCACCATTGCTTCATTCACCATCTCTCCTTGCTGCCACCCCTCGAGCGCACCGTTCCTCGACGAACAACGCCCAGCGACCGTTTGCATCTTGGCACTGATACGTCCATTTTGCATCATGTTTTCTTGCTATTATTTACGTTGTTATTATGCGTAACAATGATGTTTGGAGTAATTCTAATGCCTTTTCTATCATAATTTACCAGGAATGCACCAAGGGGGAGAATTCCGGTAGCTGGAAATCTGGACCTGAAAAAGCTACGTTAGGCCACCTATTCTGCACAACTCCATACAAGCTGAAATTTCACGGAGATTTGTTATGGAATGTATGAAAAATACTGGAGCTGATAACCACTAGAGGGGGGCCCACCAGGTGGGAACAACCCACCTGGGGGCCCAGCCCCCCCCCCCCCCCCCAGGCGCGCCCTGGTGGGTTGTGCTCACCCATGCCCATCTCCGGTGCCCATCTTCTCCATCCCAGAGGGGGAAATAATCGTAGTCATCATCACCAAAAACTCTCCCATCTTGGGGAGGGCTATCTTCATCAACATCATCAACTCACCATCTCATGTCAAACCCTAGTTCATCTCTTGTGTTCAATTTTGTTACCGGAACCATAGATTGGTGCTTGTGGGTGACTAGTAGTGTTGATTACATCTTGTAGTTGATTACTATATTGTTTATTTGGTGGATGATTATATGTTCCGATCCATTACGCTATTTAATAATCCTCTGATCTTGAGCATGTTTATCCTTTGTGAGTAGTTAACTTTGTTCTTGAGGTCACGGGAGAAATCATGTTGCAAGTAATCATGTGAATTTGATATGTGTTCGATATTTTGATAGTAGGAATGTTGTGATTCCCTTAGTGGTGTCATGTGAACGTCGACTACATGACACTTCACCATATCTGGGCCTAAGGGAATGCATTGTGGAGCGGTAATTAGATGGTGGGTTGTGAGAGTGACAGAAGCTTAAACCCCAGTTTATGGGATATTCTGTAAGGGACCGATTGGATCCAAAAGTTTAATGCTCTGGTTAGAATTTATTCTTAATACTTTTATCGTAGTTGCGGATGCTTGCGGGAGCGTTAATCATAAGTAGGAGGTTTTTTCAAGTAAGAACAACATCTAAGCACCAATCCACCCACATATCAAATTATGAAAGTAGAGAACACGAAATGAACCAACATGATGAAAGTGACTAGATGAAATTCCCATGTACCCTCAAGAACGCTTTGCTTACTATAAGAGACCGTCTTGGCATGTCCTTTTATTCAAAAGGATTTGGCTACCTTGCTGTACTTTTGCTACTACTATCGTTACTTCCTCGTTACAAAATTATCTTGCTGTCAAACTACTCTGCTACTTACAATTTTAGTACTTGCAGGTACTACCTTACCGAAAGCACTTGTCATTTCCTTCGGCTCCTCGTTGGGTTCGACACTCTTACTTATCGAAAAGAGCTACAGTTGATCCCCTATACTTGTGGGTCATCAAGGCAATTTTCTGGCGCCATTGCCGAGGAGTGAAGCGCTTCTGGTAAGTGGAAATTGGTAAGGAAACATTCATATAGTGTGCTGAAATTTATTGTCACTTGTTACTATGGAGAACAATCCTTTGAGGGTTTGTTCGGGGTATCTTCACCTCAACCGGGACCATGATAACCCACAAGTGTAGGGGATCGCAACAGTTTTCGAGGGTAAAGTATTCAACCCAAATTTTTTGATTCGACACAAGGGGAGCCAAAGAATACTCTTAAGTATTAGCAGCTGAGTTGTCAATTCAACCACACCTGGAAACTTAGTATCTGCAGCAAGGTAGTTTAGTAGCAAAGTAATATGGTGATTAGAGGTAATAGCAATAAAAGTAACGATAGTGTTTTGTAGTTTTTGTAATAGTGGTAGCGGAAAATTAAATAAGCAACAAGAAATATGTGAAAAGCTCGTAGGCATTGGATCGGTGATGGGGAATTATGTCGGATGCAATTCATCATGTAAAAGTTATAACCTAGGGTGACACAGAACTAGCTCCAGTTCATCAATGCAATGTAGGCATGTATTCCGAATATAGTCATATGTGCTTATGGAAAAGAACTTGCATGACATCTTTTGTCCTACCCTCCCGTGGCAGGGGGGGTCCTAGTGGAAACTAAGGGATATTAAGACCTCCTTTTAATAGAGTACCGGACCAAAGCATTAACACGTAGTGAATACATGAACTCCTCAAACTACGGTCATCACCGGGAGTGGTCCCGATTATTGTCACTTCGGGGTTGCCGGATCATAACACATAGTAGGTGACTATAGACTTGCAAGATAGTATCAAGAACACACATATATTCATGAAAACATAATAGGTTCAGATCTGAAATCATGGCACTCGGGACCTAGTGACAAGCATTAAGCATAGCAACATCAATCTTAGAACACAGTAGATACTAGGGATCAAACCCTAACAAAACTAACTCGATTACATGGTAGATCCCATCCAACCCATCACCGTCCAGCAAGCCTACGATGGAATTACTCACGCACGGCGGTGATCATAATGGAATTGGTGATGGAGAAAGGTTGATGACGACGATGGCGACGATCTCCGTTCTCCGGAGCCCCGAACGGACTCCAGATCAGCACTCCCGAGAGAGATTAGGGCTTCGTGGCGGCTTCGTCTCGTAAAACGCGATAATTCTTCCTCTCTCATTTTTTTCTCCCCGAAAATGAATATATGGGATCCGGAGATACGTCGGTGGAGAACCAGGGGGCCCATGAGGTAGGGGGCGCGCCTTGGACAGGGTGTGGGCCCCTTGGTCTGGATCTTC
>LR738712.1:728607151-728622358 GCA_902687465.1 Secale cereale | reverse complement strand
CGACAAGAGGGTCACTTGGAATTTCCGGTTCATATACCTAAACACTAAATGAAACAAACAATAATAAGAGATAATATACCACATCTGAATCATAGAAAGGACAAGAGCCAACGGGGGCGGATACCAAAACCATGGCACTATATAATAACAAACAATAATAAAAGTAAGAAAATTATGGAAGTATCTATCTAAATCATGCAAGTAATTTTTTTTCTTTTAGAAAGAAGATAAGAACTAGAGGCTCACCACAGTGGTGCCGGTGACGAGATCGGCGCGGGCGATCGACGTCGGTGAGGACGGGGATGGGACAGTAAAGACCGCCAAACCTAGACAAATCTTGAGGAAAATGAAGCTTGGAGGTCGAGCTTGGAGAGGAGAAAGCTTAAGTGTGGCTCTGGCATTTCATCGAATACCTGATGTGCATAGGAGGTGAGAGTTAGATCAACACACACTTGTACATGCCGGTGATAAAAAAAATAGAGGAGTGAGTGGGCAGGGGTTGGGTTATATATGGCCTCAAGCTTTGGTCCCGGTTCCAGCCACCAACCGGGACTAAAGGTGCCGGGCCAGGAGCGAGGCCAATTGGTCCCGGTTCGTGTCTGGAACCAGGACCAGAGGGGTCAGACGAACCGGGACCAATGGCCCCCGAGGCCCGGCCGGCGCATTGGCCTCACGAACCGGGACTGATGCAACATTTGGTCCCGGTTCGTGAGTGAACCGGTATTAATGCCCTTACCCTGGCCTGAAGCAAAGCCCTGTTTTCTACTAGTGTTATACTGAGAATAATCTAAATTTTGCTCGTGCTTATTGTCGATGATCATGTTGTGCATGATGACACAAGTGTTCATGATGTGCCAAAGGATATTTGATCCCAAAATCTAGCAGGTCCTCTCACAATAGCAAATTGGGCTTGCAAAGTCCCAAAAGCACTCTCCACCTATTTCCTAGCCGCCGCCTGAGCATTGTGGAAATCAAGATTTTTCTTACCTTGCCGTGCCATCAACGGCTTCACTAATGAATTTTCGTTCGCGCGGGCTATATATCCGTTTTTTCCAGCACTGGCTTATCTAGCCCATCTGTTGGAGATGCTCTCCAACAGTCGCGCTATAATCACGCGAGCAGTAAACAAGGTTCAGTTTGCTGGGGAAAACGACATCATGCATTGCGTATTTGGTGCGCCCACTAGCGCATGCTAGACAAGCCAATCGTGCACGCGAATCTCACCAACTTCCGTATATGAAACCTCCAAGCGATGGTGCCTCCGCCCGCACCTTCCCCCCGTTCGCTCCGGCAAACCGTCGGTGCTTTCCCTGCATATCCCCGCGCGCCGCCGCTTCCCCTGCTCTCCCGGTGGCCACCATTGCTTCATTCACCATCTCTCCTTGCTGCCACCCCTCGAGCGCACCGTTCCTCGACGAACAACGCCCAGCGACCGTTTGCATCTTGGCACTGATACGTCCATTTTGCATCATGTTTTCTTGCTGTTATTTACGTTGTTATTATGCGTAACAATGATGTTTGGAGTAATTCTAATGCCTTTTCTATCATAATTTACCAGGAATGCACCAAGGGGGAGAATTCCGGTAGCTGGAAATCTGGACCTGAAAAAGCTACGTTAGGCCACCTATTCTGCACAACTCCATACAAGCTGAAATTTCACGGAGATTTGTTATGGAATGTATGAAAAATACTGGAGCTGATAACCACTAGAGGGGGGCCCACCAGGTGGGAACAACCCACCTGGGGGCCCAGCCCCCCCCCCCCCCCCCAGGCGCGCCCTGGTGGGTTGTGCTCACCCATGCCCATCTCCGGTGCCCATCTTCTCCATCCCAGAGGGGGAAATAATCGTAGTCATCATCACCAAAAACTCTCCCATCTTGGGGAGGGCTATCTTCATCAACATCATCAACTCACCATCTCATGTCAAACCCTAGTTCATCTCTTGTGTTCAATTTTGTTACCGGAACCATAGATTGGTGGTTGTGGGTGACTAGTAGTGTTGATTACATCTTGTAGTTGATTACTATATTGTTTATTTGGTGGATGATTATTTGTTCCGATCCATTATGCTATTTAATAATCCTCTGATCTTGAGCATGTTTATCCTTTGTGAGTAGTTAACTTTGTTCTTGAGGTCACGGGAGAAATCATGTTGCAAGTAATCATGTGAATTTGATATGTGTTCGATATTTTGATAGTAGGAATGTTGTGATTCCCTTAGTGGTGTCATGTGAACGTCGACTACATGACACTTCACCATATCTGGGCCTAAGGGAATGCATTGTGGAGCGGTAATTAGATGGTGGGTTGTGAGAGTGACAGAAGCTTAAACCCCAGTTTATGGGATATTCTGTAAGGGACCGATTGGATCCAAAAGTTTAATGCTCTGGTTAGAATTTATTCTTAATACTTTTATCGTAGTTGCGGATGCTTGCGGGAGCGTTAATCATAAGTAGGAGGTTTTTTCAAGTAAGAACAACATCTAAGCACCAATCCACCCACATATCAAATTATGAAAGTAGAGAACACGAAATGAACCAACATGATGAAAGTGACTAGATGAAATTCCCATGTACCCTCAAGAACGCTTTGCTTACTATAAGAGACCGTCTTGGCCTGTCCTTTTATTCAAAAGGATTTGGCTACCTTGCTGTACTTTTGCTACTACTATCATTACTTCCTCGTTACAAAATTATCTTGCTGTCAAACTACTCTGCTACTTACAATTTTAGTACTTGCAGGTACTACCTTACCGAAAGCACTTGTCATTTCCTTCGGCTCCTCGTTGGGTTCGACACTCTTACTTATCGAAAAGAGCTACAGTTGATCCCCTATACTTGTGGGTCATCAAGGCAATTTTCTGGCGCCATTGCCGAGGAGTGAAGCGCTTCTGGTAAGTGGAAATTGGTAAGGAAACATTCATATAGTGTGCTGAAATTTATTGTCACTTGTTACTATGGAGAACAATCCTTTGAGGGTTTGTTCGGGGTATCTTCACCTCAACAGGGACCATGATAACCCACAAGTGTAGGGGATCGCAACAGTTTTCGAGGGTAAAGTATTCAACCCAAATTTTTTGATTCGACACAAGGGGAGCCAAAGAATACTCTTAAGTATTAGCAGCTGAGTTGTCAATTCAACCACACCTAGAAACTTAGTATCTGCAGCAAGGTAGTTTAGTAGCAAAGTAATATGGAGATTAGAGGTAATAGCAATAAAAGTAACGATAGTGTTTTGTAGTTTTTGTAATAGTGGTAGCGGAAAATTAAATAAGCAATAAGAAATATGTGAAAAGCTCGTAGGCATTGGATCGGTGATGGGGAATTATGTCGGATGCAATTCATCATGTAAAAGTTATAACCTAGGGTGACACAGAACTAGCTCCAGTTCATCAATGCAATGTAGGCATGTATTCCGAATATAGTCATATGTGCTTATGGAAAAGAACTTGCATGACATCTTTTGTCCTACCCTCCCGTGGCAGGGGGGGTCCTAGTGGAAACTAAGGGATATTAAGACCTCCTTTTAATAGAGTACCGGACCAAAGCATTAACACGTAGTGAATACATGAACTCCTCAAACTACGGTCATCACCGGGAGTGGTCCCGATTATTGTCACTTCGGGGTTGCCGGATCATAACACATAGTAGGTGACTATAGACTTGCAAGATAGGATCAAGAACACACATATATTCATGAAAACATAATAGGTTCAGATCTGAAATCATGGCACTCGGGACCTAGTGACAAGCATTAAGCATAGCAACATCAATCTTAGAACACAGTAGATACTAGGGATCAAACCCTAACAAAACTAACTCGATTACATGGTAGATCCCATCCAACCCATCACCGTCCAGCAAGCCTACGATGGAATTACTCACGCACGGCGGTGATCATAATGGAATTGGTGATGGAGAAAGGTTGATGACGACGATGGCGACGATCTCCGTTCTCCGGAGCCCCGAACGGACTCCAGATCAGCACTCCCGAGAGAGATTAGGGCTTCGTGGCGGCTTCGTCTCGTAAAACGCGATAATTCTTCCTCTCTCATTTTTTTCTCCCCGAAAATGAATATATGGGATCCGGAGATACGTCGGTGGAGAACCAGGGGGCCCATGAGGTAGGGGGCGCGCCTTGGACAGGGTGTGGGCCCCTTGGTCTGGATCTTCCCGCAGGTATTTTTTATATTTTCCAAGATAATTCTCCGTGAATTTTCAGGTCATTCCGAGAACTTTTTATTTCTGCACAAAAACAATACCATGGCAATTCTACTGAAAACATCGTCAGTCTGGGTTAGTTCCATTCAAATCAGGCAAGTTAGAGTCCAAAACAAGGGAAAAAGTGTTTGGAAAAGTTGATACGTTGGAGACGTATCAACTCCCCCAAGCTTAAACCTTTGCTTGTCCCCAAGCAATTCAGTTGGTAAACTGAAAGTGATAAAGAAAAACTTTGACAAACTTTGTTTGCTCTTGTTGTTGTAAATATGTAAGCCAGCATTTAGGTTTTCAGCAAAGATCATGAACTAACCACATTTACAATAACTTTCAGGTCTCAAGTCTACTCACATCAATGGCATAATCAACTAGCGAGCAATAATAATAAACCTCGGATGACAACACTTTCTCAAAACAACCATGATACGATATAACAAGATGGTATCTCGCTATCCCTTTCTAAGACCACGAATCATAAATGCAGAACACCTTTAAAGATCAAGGACTGACTAGACATTGTAATTCATGGTAAAAGAGATCCAATCATGATCATACTCAATGCAAATTAATAGAAATGCATTCAAATGACAGAGGTGCTCTCCTACTGGTGCTCTTTTATAAGAGGATGATGGCTCAGCATAAAAGTAAATAGATAGGCCCTTCGCAGAGGGAAGCAGGGATATGTAGATGTGCCAGAGCTCGATTTTTAAATAGAGATGAATAACATTTTGAGCGATATACATTCATTGTCAACATAACAACCAAAAATCTCGATATCTCCCATGCTTCACACATTATCGGCGGTTCCCAAACAGAATGGTAAAGTTTATACTCCCCCAACCACCAACAAGCACACTCCAGGCTGGTCCGAAACAACGGGTACCTTCCAAACCAACAACAGCCATGTGGGAGTTTTGTTTAATTATTATGATTTTGAGCATGGGACTCGGCATCCCGGTTACTAGCCATTTTCTCGTGAATGATGAGTCGAGTCCACTCATCGTGAGAATAACCCACCTAGCATGGAAGATATAGACATCCCTAGTTGATACATGAGTTGTTCGAGCATACAAAATAGAATTTCATTTGAAGGTTTAGTGTTTGGCACATACAAATATACTTGGAACGGCATGTAAATACCGCATATAGGAAGGTATAGTGGACGCATGTGGAATAACTTTGGGGTTTATGGAAGTGGATGCACAAGCAGTATTCCCGCTTAGTATAGGTGAAGGCTAGAAAGAGACTGGGAAGCGACCAGCTAGAGAGCAACAACGGTCATGAACATGCATTAAAATTAACCAACAATGAACGCAAGCATGAGTAGGATATAAATCACCATGAACATAAATATCGTGGAGGCTATGTTGATTTGTTTCAACTACATGCGTGAACATGTGCCAAGTCAGACCACTTAAATCGTTCAAAGGAGGATACCACCCCATCATACTACATCACAACCATTTTAATATCATGTTGGCACGCAACATAGACCATTATAAACTCTCAGCTAATAAAGCATGGAATAAGCAACTATGATCTCTAGCTGTCATTGCAAGCATGTTTCATTCATAACAAGCTGAAATCAGGAACGATGAACTATCATATTTACAAAAAACAAGAGAGGTCGAGTTCATACCAGATTTTCTCATCACAATTAGTTCATCATATATCATCCTTATTGTCTTTCACCCGCACGACCAAACGATGTGGATAATAATAATAGTGCACGTGCATTGGACTAAGCTGGAATCTGCGAGCATTTAATACAACAGAGAAGACAAGGTAATATGGCTCAAGGTTAAATCAACAATAAAGCATATGAGAGCCACTAAGAATTTTAATCATGGTCTTCTACTCTTGACCCCCAAAGAAAAGAAAATAAACTATTTACACGGAAAGCTCCCAACAAGCAAAAGAAGAACGAGAAATCTTTTTGGGTTTTCTTTTAATTACTACTACTACAAGCAAGGAAAGTATACTAGCTAGAAGCTACAACTAATATATTTTTTGTTTTTCATAAGGTTTTTTCTAGCACATGAGAAAAATACTAAGAAAAATAATTGAAACTAAGCATGTATAGTACAATGAAAGAGTGTGAGCATCGACAATTAGAATAAGTGTGTGAACATGAATGTAATATCGGTGAGAAACACGTACTCCCCCAAACTTAGGCTTTTGGCCTAGTTGGTCTATGGCCACGGATCGAAGCTACTCCCTCTAGTGTATTGAGATGTGTCCTCTGGGTGCCACTGGTTGGCAAGCTCATCCAGATCCCACCCATAAACAGACTGACGGTAAGGATCGAGTGGTGGCTCCGGCTCAGGCTCTGAAGCTCTTTCCTGGCTTTGGTGCTTGTAGAAAGCATCTGACGTAACAAGATATATGCCTGAAAACAGATCAAACAGAGATGGTGCAGGCAGGGTAACAATCTCACAATATTTTTCATCAAACCTTAATTTATAATTAAGCAACGTATCCTTGTCTTTAACAATAAAATCATGTGCTATCATGCTCTTATAATCTAGATAAACAGGGGCAAGCAATTTTTCTTCCTTCTCATGATGCCTAATAGGTATTCTAAAATGTTCAGCAAGGCGAGAAGCAAAAATGCCTCCAAAGACGGGGCCCTTTGAGCGGTTCAAACTCAGTCGTTTAGCAACGACAGCACCCAAGCTAAAGGTTGTGTCTTGAAAAAAGCATGGCGTAAAATGACAATATCAGGGGCACTAAGATTCCCAGTGTTCCCGCGACCAATTAAACATCTACTAGCAAATAAAGCAAAGTAGCGCAGAACAGAGAAATGTATACTAGTAATTCTTGCTCCTGAGACTTGTCTAGTTTCCCCTACAGCTATCATATCAATGAACCCTTCAACATATTCACGACACGGTTCATCAAGTCTACCTTCAAAGGGTATCTTGCATATTTCACAAAACTCAAATAATGATATTTCCTTAACCACATCATATAAACGAAACTCCACTGTAGGTGGTGTTTTCTTAGCATGAAAATGAAAGTTTTGCGTGAAAATATTAGTGAGTGTTGACACATGAACACGTCATGTGTACCCTCGACGCAGGGGGTGATGCACCGCAGCTCACGTCAAAGGAGGCCCGACCGACAGCGCGATACGCAAGACAGTCGACGGGCGTTTTTGCGGAACCGAAAACCCCACACCCCCGGGAGGGACCCCGTCAGGGAGTGCGGTGGTTATGGGCTGCCCTAGGTGGATTCGCTCGACCTTTTACTCGATCGATAAGTTCTCACTCGACCTTTTACTCGATCGGTAGGTTTTCACTCGACCTTTTACTCGATCGGTAGGTTTTTACTCGGATGGTAAAACTTTTCACTCGGATTTCCCGACTGAAAAGACATCCTGATCTTGATTTGCCTCTCCAGGTTGCATACGACCTCGGATTGAGACAAACTTTATACCAAAATCGAGCGGCTCGACGAGACTAAACTTTTTCATGTTGAACGTTTTTCGATTCAAGTCCGTATTGATGAGCGAATTACTCGCGCAACCTATCAGACCACTGGTGCCTCGCGCCAAATTTCCGTATAGTTTCGGTCTGCAGTGTATTGCCTCTAACTTTTGCATACGAACTCGGATTGAGTTGATTTATATATCAAAATCGATTGCCTCGATGAGACGGAGACAATTTATTTATAGTGCTCCTTCATCCGAGGTCGTCTTTAATACATGATTGGCCAAAAACCACTCGAAACATTGAACTATGTCACTCGGAATATAGTTTCGGTCCCTAAAATAAGGTCGAATGATGATAACCGAAACATCAAAGTCGTTCCACTCGGCGACGTGAATATTTTCATGCTGAAAACCCTCTCAATCGAGACCATCTTCATTGTTTTCCGTATCTTGCCAAAATCAGGTGTCAACACATGCCCCCCTGTTTTTCGACAAAGCTTGTATGCCGAAAAATAATACGCACCGCTTTTGTTCTAAGGACGATGTGAACACTCCATCGGCCATTTGTATTTCTTAGGGCGACAATCATGTATCGGCCATGTTTGTGCTAAGGGCGATAGTCGTATACCGGCCATTGCTTACTTAGGCTTCTTGCCACACACTCGGGAGGTATTTCTTCAAGTACTTGCCATTGAGAGCTCGAGGTAACAATGTCCCTTGTATGAATTCCACCAAATATGAGTTTTCAGGAACTATTCTTGTAATCCTAAAAGGACCTTCCCAACTTGGAGACCACTTCCCGAACTTTCTATCTCTTGAACCAATCGGCGGAATCACTTTCCACACGAGATCACCAACTTGAAAATTCTTCAACTTAACTTTCTTATTGTAAGCTCTTGCTACCCTCAATTTGTCTCTCTCTATGGCCTTTAAAGCAGCCAAACGTTTATCGGCAACCTCATCAATATTGTCCATCATCAAGTTATAAAAATCTATTGCCGATAAATCATTATGTTTGGCTATTCTCAAGGCATTCAAATTTACTTCCACTGGTAAAACAACTTCTTGACCATACACTAGATCATATGGAGTCACCTTCATAGCACCAGGCCTTTAGATTCTATGTGCCCACAAAGCTTCAGACAACAACTCACGCCATCTCCTTGGATTATCCTCAATCTTCTTCTTGATGAGTTTGATTAAAACTTTATTGCTAGACTCAGCTTGTCCATTGGCTTGGGCATAATACGGAGAGCAATTGAGAAACTTTATGTTATAAGATTCGGCAAACTCTCTAACTTGGTGTGACATGAAAGATGAACCTTGATCTGTAGTTTATGTTTGAGGAATACCGAATCTATGAATAGTGTGCTCAGTTATGAATTGAATTACCTTCGTATGTGTCCTGTTCTTGAGAGGTACTGCTTCAGACCACTTAGTGAAATAATCGGTTGCCACCAATACGAACCGATGCCCCTTTGAGGAAGATGGATGAATTTGCCCAATAAAATCTAAACCCCATCCTCTAAAAGGCCACGGCTTGATAATAGGATGTAACATAGTAGCATGAGCTAATTGAATATCACTAAATTTTTTACAAGCTTCACACCCTTTATAATATCTGAAGCAATCATTAATCATAGTCGGCCAATAAAACCCAGCACGTCGCAATAACCACTTCATCTTGGGAGCCGACTGATGAGTGCCACAAATGCCTTCACTAGTAGAAAACAGGGCATTGGACCAGGCCTGTCCAATCCATTAGCCCCGGTTCAATCTAGAACCGGGTCCAATGGGGGCACTGGACCCGGTTCGTGAGCCCAGGGGGCCGGCCGGGCCACGTGGGCCATTGGTCCCGGTTCGTCTGGACCTTTTGGTGCCTGTTGGAGCGACAAACCGGGACCAATGGCTCTTGCTCCTGGCCCACCACCATTGGTCCCGGTTGGTGATATGAACCGGGACCAAAGGCACCCCTTTAGCCCCGGTTCGTAGCACCAACCGGGACAAATGAGGTGCCTATATATAACCCCTCACTCAAGAGCAGAGCTCACTGCTCTTTTTTTTTCTGGCCGAGGGGGAGATGGGTTAGTGGTGCTCTAGCTCACCTCCTATGCACACAACGTGTTTGGTGGAATGCCCGAGCCACACTAGTTAAGCTTTTCTCCTCTCAAAGCTCTATTTTCTCCGAGATTTGTCTAGGTTTAGCGGTCCGTCACGTCCCGTCCCCGTCTTCGCCGCCGTCGATCGCCCCCGCCGATCTCGTCACCGGCACCACCGTGGTAAGCCTCTTGTTATGTCCATGCTTTTCTTACTTTTATTATTGCTTGTTATTATTGCTTTAGATAGATATTTGTCTAATTTTCTTACGTTTATTATTGCTTGTTATTATATAGTGCGATGGTTTTGATATCCGCCCACGTGGGCCCTCGTCCTATCTACGATTCGGATGTGGTATATTATCTTTAATTTATAACTATTTGTTTTAGTGTTTATGATAGTTATGCCGACCAACCTGACATGCATAGATGTTTTATTCTGTCTAGGAGGTAGTTGAACCGGAAATTCCAACCGACCCTCTTGTGGAGAGGTTAAATTTAGTTGAAGAGGAAAACATTTCCTTAAAGAAAAAATTGGAAAAAATGGAGGAGGAGAAGATGGAATTGGAGTTGCATGTTGCGGAAGTCATCGATGATCACAAGATCAAGATGGACCCTATTGTCGAGAGGTTAAATTTAGTTGAAGAAGAAAACAAATTCTTGAAGGAAAAAATAAAAAAAATTGTGGATGAGAAGATGATATTGGAGTTGCATGTTGCGGATGTCGTCGATGATCACAAGATCAAGATAGATGCAATGCGGTTGAAGATTAAAAATATTAGAAAATATGCCATTCATACCGAGGCTTGGTATCATTATGCCGTTGGATCAATTGTTACCTTGGTTGCGATTATGATCGCATTTGTTTTCGCATTGAAATGTTTTACATAGTTTCGATGTGTATGGAGAGCTATATGTTGTTTGATGAGAACTATATATGTATGTACTTTGGTTTTAATGTGACGATGAACTTTTATCCATTTGGTCACTTAATTATCTATTTATGATGTTCTGTAATGGTTTTTGACACACTTAATTATATATAATTCACGCAGATGAACCGACAATGGATGTACGGTGACAGACACACCTCCGAGTACATTAAGGGCGTGCATGAGTTTCTAAATGCGGCTGAGGGAAACAAGCAGAATGGTTTTATGTGTTGTCCATGCACTAAATGGGTGAATACGATGTCTTACTCTAACCGGAAAATCCTTCACTCCCACCTGCTTTACAAGGGTTTCATGCCACACTATAATATTTGGACGAGGCACGGAGAAATAGGGGTTATGATGGAAGACGGCGAAGAAGAAGAGTACGATGACAACTATGTGCCCCCTGAATACGGTGATGCTGCAATGGGGGGAGCTGGTGAAGATCAAGAGGAACCAGACGATGTGCCCAATGATGCTGCAACGGGTGAAGCTGCTGAAGATCAAGAGGAACCAAATGATGATCTCCGCCGGGTCATTGTCGATGCAAGGACACAATGCGAAAGTCAAAAGGAGAAGCTGAAGTTCGATCGCATGTTAGAGGATCACAAAAAAGGGTTGTACCCCAACTGCGAAGATGGCAACACAAAGATCGGTACCGTACTGGAATTGCTGCAGTGGAAGGCAGAGAATGTTGTGGCTGACAAAGGATTTGAGAAGCTATTGAAAATATTGAAGAAGAAGCATCCGAAGGATAACGAATTGCCCGACAGTACATACGCAGCAAAGAAGGTCGTATGCCCTCTAGGATTGGAGGTGCAGAAGATACATGCATGCCCTAATGACTGCATCCTCTACCGCGGTGCATACAAGGATCTGAACGCATGTCCGGTATGCGGTGCATTGCGGTATAAGATCAGACGAGATGACCCTGGTGATGTTGATGGCGAGCCCGCCAGGAAGAGGGTTCCTGCGAAGGTGATGTGGTATGCTCCTATAATACCATGGTTGAAACGTTTGTTTAGAAACAGAGAGCATGCCAAGTTGATGCGATGGCACAGTGAGGACTGTAAGAAAGACGGGAAGTTGAGAGCACCCGCTGACGGGTCGCAGTGGAGAAAAATCGAGAGAAAGTACTGGGAGGAGTTTGCAAAGGACCCAAGGAACGTATGGTTTGCTTTAAGCACGGATGGCATTAATCCTTTCGGGGAGGAGAGCAGCAATCACAGCACCTGGCCCGTGACTCTATGTATGTATAACCTTCCTCCTTGGATGTGCATGAAGCGGAAGTTCATTATGATGCCAGTTCTCATCCAAGGCCCTAAGCAACCCGGCAACGACATTGATGTGTACTTAAGGCCATTAGTTGAAGAACTTTTACAGCTGTGGAATGGAAACGGTGTACGTGCGTGGGATGAGCACAGACAGGAGGAATTTGACCTAAAGGCGTTGCTGTTCGTGACCATCAACGATTGGCCCGCTCTCAGTAACCTTTCAGGACAGACAAACAAAGGATACCACGCATGCACGCACTGTTTAGATGACACTGAAAGTATATACCTGGACAAGTGCAGGAAGAATGTGTACCTGGGCCATCGTCGATTTCTTCCGACCTACCATCAATGTCGAAAGAAAGGCAAGCATTTCAAAGGCGAGGCAGATCACCGGAAGAAGCCCACCATGCGTACCGGTGATCACGTACTTGCTATGGTCAATGATTTACACGTAATCTTTGGAAAGGGCCCCGGCGCACTAGCTGTTCCGAATGACGCTGAGGGACACGCACCCATGTGGAAGAAGAAATCTATATTTTGGGAAGTACCCTACTGGAAAGACCTAGAGGTCCGCTCTTCAATCGACGTGATGCACGTGACAAAGAACCTTTGCGTGAACCTGCTAGGCTTCTTGGGCGTGTATGGAAAGACAAAAGATACAGCTGAGGCACGGGAGGACCTGCAACGTTTGCATGAAAAAGACGGCATCCCTCCGAAGCAGTATGAAGGTCCTGCCAGCTATGCTCTTACGAAAGAAGAGAAAGAAATCTTCTTTGAATGCCTGCTCAGTATGAAGGTCCCGACCGGCTTCTCGTCGAATATAAAGGGAATAATAAATATGGCAGAGAAAAAGTTCCAGAACCTAAAGTCTCATGACTGCCATGTGATTATGATGCAACTTCTTCCGGTTGCATTGTGGGGGCTTCTACCGGAAAACGTCCGATTAGCCATTGTGAAGCTATGTGCATTCCTCAATGCAATCTCTCAGAAGGTGATCGATCCAGAAATCGTACCAAGGCTAAGGAGTGATGTGGCGCAATCTCTTGTCAGTTTTGAGCTTGTGTTCCCACCATCCTTCTTCAATATCATGACACACGTCCTAGTTCATCTAGTCGACGAGATTGTCATTCTGGGGCCCGTATTTCTACACAATATGTTCCGCTTTGAGAGGTTCATGGGAGTCCTAAAGAAATATGTCCGTAACCGTGCCAGGCCAGAATGAAGCATCTCCATGGGCCATCAAACAGAGGATGTCATCGGGTTTTGTGTTGACTTCATTCCTGGCCTTAATAAGATAGGTCTCCCTAAATCGCGGTACAAGGGCAGACTGACTGGAAAAGGCACGCTTGGAAGGGACTCAATAATATGCAGGGACGGATATTCTTGGTCTCAAGCACACTACACAGTTCTACAGAAATCTACATTAGTGACCCCGTATGTCGATGAACACAAGAACAGTCTGCGCTCCAAACACCCGGAGCAGTGCGACGACTGGATTACATGTGAACACATCAGGACTTTCAGCAGTTGGTTGGAAACACGTCTCAGAGGTGACAACACTGTTTGTGATGAGTTGTACTTGTTGTCCAGGGGACCATCTTCGACTATATTGATTTACAAAGGATACGAGATAAATGAGAATACATTTTACACGATTGTCCAAGATCAAAAGAGCACCAACCAAAACAGCGGTGTCCGCTTTGATGCAACAACCGAGAGGGGAAAGGACACATATTATGGTTACATAGTGGACATATGGGAACTTGACTATGGACATGATTTTAAGGTCCCTTTGTTTAAGTGCAAATGGGTCAATTTGTGAGGAGGCGAGGTACAGGTAGACCCACAGTACAGAATGTCAATAGTGGATCTGAAAAATCTTGGATACACTGACGAACCGTTCGTCCTAGCCAATGATGTGGCACAGGTTATCTATGTGAAGGACATGTCTACCCGACCAAGAAAAAGAAAAGATAAGGAAGCGAATACATCATACGATGAGCCAAAGCGCCACATAGTTCTTTCAGGAAAAAGGGACATCCTGGGAGTGGAGGGCAAGACAGACATGTCTGAAGATTATGAAAAGTTTCATGAAATTCCTCCCTTCAAAGTCATGGCTGACCCAAGCATCCTGATAAACGATGAAGATTATCCATGGTTACGGCGCAATAAGCAAATGACACAAGCGAAGAAAAAGTGAAGACTTTTTTCGGCAACTATTATGATGATACCATGCCAACTTTATAACAAACAAGTATGATACCATTGTCCGTTTGTACTATTCAAATTTGCACTAACAGAAAGTTTGTAATTGGTTTAACCAGAAAGAATTAAAAAATAAAGCAAAAAATAAAAGAAAATAAATAATGCATAAAACAAAAAAAACTTGCAAAAAAATAAAAAATAGCAACAATAAGTATTTCATTGTAAGTAGAAACAATATAAAATAAATAAAGCAACAAAGAAAACAAATAATTTCAAATTTAAACTATTCAATTTTGAATACTACTTGCACTAACAGAAAGTTTGTAATTGGTTTTACCAGAAAGAATTAAAAAATAAAGCAAAAAACAAAAGAAAATAAATAATGCAGAAAACAAAACAAAAAAAATTGAAAAAAAATAGCAACAATAAGTATTTTGTTGTAAGTAGAAACAAAATAAAATAAATAAAGCAACAAAGAAAATAATGAAAGTTTATCATTTTTGTGACCTAAAAGAAAAAAGAAATCACTAAAAAAACTATAAGTATTTAGTTCTAACTAGAAATGAAAAAAAATAGAAAAAAGAAAAAAAAATGCCACCTACTTGGCCAGCACGGCCTGAATACGACTAGAAACCCAACCAGGGGCCAGGATTCAGGCCCGCAGCAGGCCTAGTAGGCCCACAGGCATTGCACTATCGAATTAGGCCCGTAAGTCTGCATTTCAGATGAGTTCGAGAGGAGAGAGGCAGCGCAACTTATAAACTGGTGCTGGCCTCTCTCACCTAGCGAGGTGGGACTAAACATCCCACCGCACCGCGCCAGCAATGCCTTTTGTCCCGGTTGGTGGCACCAACCGGGACTAAAGGGTAGTATTAGTCCCGGTTGGTAACACAAACCGGGACTAATACACCCCTTTAGTCCCGGTTGGTGGCACCAACCGGGACTAAAGGCCCCTCCTTCCCGCCCTTTGGGCTGCTGAAAAGGGACCTTTAGTCCCGGTTGGTGGCACCAACCGGGACTAAAGGGGGGTATTAGTCCCGGTTTGTGCCA
>LR738712.1:728480544-728604462 GCA_902687465.1 Secale cereale | reverse complement strand
TGGATCGCTGAGCAGTCGAGGGTCGAGCGGTCGAGAGAGGTTGCCTAGCTAGTGTCAAAGTATTGAAGAAATCCTTGACTTCATCATTTGCTAGAAGTAACCGGGGCATGTTTGTACGAAGTTATGCAAAGTTGTTCTGGAACGAAGTTCCTGATAGGATAATCCGTCTTTTGTTACGAATTATCCTTTCTGGGACTCCGTTTCAAAACCACTTTCGAGAGCTTCGTACCATCATGCGACTGTTACTTTCGCCTAATGATGAAGTATTGGTTTTGTTGAATCCTTTGACACTAGACAAAATGTGACATGAGGGGGTCTAGTGTTGTGGATCGCCAAGCAGTCGGGGGTCGTCCAGGGGTCGAGGGTCGAAGCTAGTTCTACGTTTGCCATTAATATATCCATCTGTCATGTTTGAATAATAATTGGCTTGTTGTAAATATTTGTAGAAACTATGGACGACAACACCCGAGACCTAGCACAAGAAGCGATGTTGATGGACATAATCGCAGACAGACAAAATGCCGTCTTGTCGTTTCTCAACGACACCGATGAGCAGGTGGAAAGAGAGCTGCAGCTAGAAGATCTAGGCTATGATATTGATGGCTCCGGTGACCCAATGCACATGGAAGAAGTAGACCGTGAGGACGGCTCCGGTGACCCAATGCCGGTGCAAGAAGGAGATCATGATGCTGGCTCCGGTGACCGAACCGAGTCCGGCCAGGAGGTATATATATTAGTTAAGCCTGTACTGACTAGTTAATTCATGCATTCATTAACTCTCGTCTTTGTTCCTTTTTCAAGCCCTCCGGATCGAGCAAATCTTCGGTAAAGAGACGAGGCGCGAAGAAAAAGTTGAGGCCGGATGAAAAGTTTGAGATCTCAGAAATCTCGCGCTCCGGCGAGCCGATTGACCCCATCCGGACAAAGAACGCATTTGTTAATCAGTGCGGGGTTCTGGTTAGGGACAAGATCCCGATCAGCATCCATCAATGGTTAAAGACGGCTGCAAATGACGCTCAGGTGTCTTATGTCACTGATACGCAGAAAGAAGATCTTTGGACTGAGCTGAAGTCAAATTTCATCCTACCGCCAGAGGATGATCCGGCGAAGCCAGTTAAAGAGGACTTAATCAAGTCTGCTGCTCTTTTGAAGATGGCAGACCAATTCAGGGCATGGAAGAAAAAACTGAATAAGTTTGTCAAAGATAAAAAGACTCCAGAATTCGTGGGCATATATGAAAAGATCAAAGATGACTGGCCCGCATTTGTGGCCTATAAGACATCGGAAAGAGTCAGAATATGTCGGAGACAAACCGGATAAATGCTGCGAAGAAGAAGCATCACCATCACACGGGGTCAGGTGGCTACCTCAGAGCCCGGCCTAAGTGGGCCAAGGCTGTCAAGGTTGAGAAAGGGATCGAACCAGAGACAATGCAATGGCCAGACCGTTGCCGGACTTGGTTCTTCGGGGCTGGCGGAACCTTGGACCCTGTATCAGGGAGGTGCATTTGGACGGACAAGCAATTGGAAACACCACTCAGGAAGATGCGGCAGTATATCAAAGTAGCGCATGAAGGGACGTTCTTCCCCGACAGAGAGAACGACGAGCTGACAATGGCCCTCGGGAATCCTGAGCACCCTGGACGGACACGAGGCACGCCAGGCTCCCTTCCGTGGCGTGCTGGGTTTCCGGACGCAGGCGGCTACAAAAGCCACGAGAGGAGGAAGAAAATGGAGCAGACCGAACTGCAGGCGCTGCGGGCCAGAATACAATCGATAGAGGAACGGGATGCAAACCGGGACAAAATAATTGCCGAAGCTTCCCCCCAAGCTACCCCGCCATCTCAGCGGAGAAGCAGCGTGGCTTCCACCGAGCTGCTTCAGTCGGAGTCTATCTTGACGTCTACTACCAGGTATCCCGTGGATGCTATCACGGAGGCACAAAATTGCCACCTTATGGCGCAGTGGATGAATCTGAAGGTCAAGGCGGGTGATGGCTCTGTTTATCCTACTGGACCCGGCGACACTTTTCACTGCCGGCCGATTCCAGAAGGATATGCTAGGTTTATGGTGGACGAAATTACGGAGGGATTTGAGGAGCTCTAGCTTGACCACCCTACCAGTGAAGGGGAAACTCGGCTGGGTTCTTCACTGAAGACTCCATGCCTATGGAGGAAGGACCTCATCAACATTCTCAACTGGACGCCTCCGCCTCCTCCTCCTCCTCCTCCGGCGAGTCAGGGCACTCCGCCTCCTCCACCGCCTCCTCCTCCGGCGAGTGACGATCAGGGCATTCCGGCTCCTTCTCCGGCTCGTGGCGGCACTCCGCCTCCTTCGCCGCTGGCGCGTGGCGGCACTCCGCCTCCTTCGCTGCCGGCGCGCCCGAGCAGCCAGCCTGCTCCTCCTTCTCCGCCTAGTCAGCAAGGGCGGAAGAGACCTGCCGCCGCTCCGGCTGCTCCTGCTCCGGTGCATAAGCAAGGAAAAAAGACAGCCGCTTCGTCTGGTCTGGCGACGTCTAGCAGTACAGCCAGAGGCGGGAGGCGATGCTTATTCGGTCCTTCTCTCACGCCTCTAGAGAAGTTACCATATGAGAGGTCCGACGAGGAAAACACGAAGATAGCTCAAGGCGAAGTGAAGGACTGGCTTGAAGGGTTGAAAGCACAGAGACATCCACCTCCGGAGGAGAAGATAGATGCGGTGAAAGCAAAGCGCACTCTTGCTGCCCCGAAGCAACCAGCGAAAAGTAAGCCGAAGGACAACTATGACCGCATGATTCAAAAGTCATTTCAAGCAGCGAAGCGGTCGGGAAGTACGAAAAGTGATCAAAGGTTAGCAGAAGGACGAGCCTGGAAACAAATTGCCCAGCTCGGCGAACAAGCGGACCAATCGTGCCCCCCGCTCAAGGTGTCTAGCGACATGGTCGCTAATTATCCGAGGATGGTGCCCGGTTATACCAATCTTGGAGATTACGTGTCCGAGGATGTACAATATGATTTCTTGGACGTGCAGATAGAAAGATACGAGTACAAAAAGCCTCTCATAAAAAATGAAAGATCTCTATCAACGAATATGCGAAGATTGCATGATTGGTACTTGAAAATCTCCAGAGAGTCTCGGGGCAGGGATAGCTTGTATTTGAGAGTTAAACCGGAGCATGACCTCGTTGGAATTGAACTGTTGCATGTTCCATTTGAGGAGTTCTATTAGTTTTTCAATCAATTGGCCCTCGATAAAACAACGGTCACCTACTACTGTCTGTAAGTAGTACTACTTCTGTCATTAAGTCTCTCTATATAGCTGATCTTCATTGCATGTATTTATAATTATCCTCACTATATTATGCAGATTGAAGATCGTCGAATTGAAGAAAAGACAAGTAGGTGATATTGGGTTCATTAACACATACCTCATAGATGCAACCGAGGTTAAATCGCGTCCCTTAGATACCGAGACCAACTTGCTACGATCGTTGGTGGTAAATGAAAACGAAGATATAATACTCTTTCCTTACAACTTCAAGTGAGTGTTACTGTCTTGTGCATATTTGGTTTCCCTTATATATCAATCAAGGTTATAGTAATGTAATTGATGAGTTCATGCATGCGTGCGCAGCTTCCACTATATTCTCTTAGAGATTAAGCTTGAGAAGGGAGTAGTAACTGTCTTGGACTCTAAACATAAAGATCCCGAGGTGTATGCGGACATGACTCAAATGCTCGACAGGTAAGTTAAATCGATCAATATTATCCACCATGCATATCAGCAACTTCATTTCTGATATCAAGTAATTGTTTTCTTTGTCTGGCAGGGTTTGGAGAAAATTCACCAAAAAAGCTCCGGGACTGCCGAAGAAGCTAGAATTTAGATACCCGAAAGTAAGTACTATATAGTAGCATGTTCCGTGCGCGCATCTCCTATATCTTGATTCAAGCGCTAGTTTCATCAATACCATTTGGCATTCTTGCTTATCAGTTTGATTGACCTCTATTTCTTGTAAAGTGGTTGTGGCAGGAACCCGGGAATGATTACTGTGGATACTACATTTGCGAGTCCATCCGCCACACGACCTGTGAGCGGGGCTACTCTGAAGCACAATTTGAAGTGCGTAAGCAATTAATAATATTCACAATTTTATAGCATCATTTCATGTATTGAACCCCTACTTCAAATTAGATGTTTCGGATGCGGGATGAACTCCTAACACCAGATCGTCTGCGAGCAATTCAAGAGGAATTGGCGGCATTCTTCCTTGAACACGTGATCGCGCCAGACGGAGAATACTATATGGACCATGCGTCCATCCTATAGGAGATTATATTTGTAAGAGATAATTATTGTATATATGTACCCGGAGTGTCGGATAGATATACGAGAACTTGTTGTTCGACAAATCTCTCGGAGAAGGAGAGGTGGTCGATATTACTTCTCTCTGTATATATATATATATATATATATATATATATATATATATATATATATATATATATATGTTGATTATACGATCTTCTGTTTCCTTCGTTTGCTTTACTAGCTAGCTAGCTAGCTAGCGTGTCTAGTCCTCTCTATACGTATGTGTAGTACCACTAGTAGAAAACAGGGCATTGGTCCAGGCATGTCTAGTCCTCTCTATACGTAGCGTTGACCAAGCACGGACATAAGAGAGGACACTTCTCTCTATTAATTAGCTAGCTAACACAATATGAAACACCTAAATTAACCCCCCAAAACCTCCAACCCCCCTCCCCTTTCAAAAAAAAAACAAAAACCACATCCACAGAAATGCTGACGCGTGGATGCCTTTTGGTCCCGGTTGGTGCCACCAACCGGGACCAAAGCCCCTCCTGCCTGGGCTCGGCGCATAGGCCACATGGACACCCATCTGCCCCGGTTCTGGATTGAACCGGAACTAAAGGGTCAGAGCATTAGTACGGACACTTTTGTCCCGGTTTAGGAACCGGGGCTAAAGGCCCAAACGAACCGGGTCTGATGACCCTTTATCTACTAGTGCTTCATGTACTTCTCCCATAGCAACTCTTGCCTGGTCTTCATCCAAGCACTTTAGAAGAACATCATCGACTGTTCGGCGATAAAGACCATCATCTCCCATTGTATACTTGAAAGCCATACGCCGAACAGCCATGTCCACCCTTTTATTCAGATTGCTCAAGTAATCAATAATGGGCTTCCTCCAGTGAGGATTGTCACCTGCATTAGACTTTTTGTTAATGGCCGAACCAGTGGGTTCAAGTTCGGCCTCTCCCATATTGGCAAGACAAGACATCGTTCTTTGAGAGATATGAAACATGCCATGATCAACATGATATCCAGATGCTTGTTGTGCCAACTCATTTGCTTTCCAATTGTCATGCCTAGATATATGAGCAATGCTAAAACTGTCCAAAATAGAGATTATATCTAGACATTTATCAAGATAAACATTAAGCGATTCGTCCAAACACTGAAAGACTTTGGATATTTGATGCACCACTAGTAACGAATCACGAAAAGCCTCAATATGTGTAACACCTATAGCAACTAACATCTCTAGGCCAAATAACAAAGCTTCATATTCGGCCTGATTATTTGTGCAAAAGTATTCTAAGCGGCATGAGGCCTCAAAAACAACACCATGAGGAGATATATAAACAATACCAACACCTTGACCATTGCTACAAACTGAACCATCAAAATATAATCTCCAAGGTACTAAAGAGACAAGGTTTATATCAATGTCATGCTCGTCATTAATCTGATGCTCAACAATAAAATTAGCAACGATTTGGACTTTCATGGATTTTAGAGATTCATAAGCCAAATCATACTCAATCAAAGCATAAGCCCACTTGCCATTTTTGCCACTAAGAATTGGCCCATGCAACATGTATTTAATGACATTAGTTTGACAAGCTACTACGCAAGCACTCAGCACTAAATAATGTCTCAATTTTGTGCAAGCATAATATAGGCATAGACATAGTTTTTCATTAAATGTATACCTTGTCTCGGCGTCCAATAAGCGTCTGCTCAAATATGTAATAACATGTTCTTTTCCTTCGGTTTCTTGAGTCAAAACAGCACCAATAACACCTTCTTCTGCTGTTATGTAAAGCTTAAAGTGCTCCTTATGCTTGGGTGCTTTCATCACCGGAGGAGTGCACAAATAATTCTTGATCGTATCAAACGCTTCTTGCTGTTTTGCCCCCCAAGTGAAATCGACATCATTCTTTAACCGAAGGATAGGAGTAAATGCATCAACTTTCCCTGAAAATTTAGCTATGAACCTTCTCAAATAATTGACCTTGCCAAGGAACTTCTGCATAACTCTCTTGCATGTTGGAGCTTCCACTTTCTGTATAGCTTCTATCTTTTTGGGATCAATCTCTATACCCTCTTCATGAATAATGAAACCCAAAATCTTACCAGCTGATACGCCGAATGCACACTTCAAAGGATTCATCTTCAGTCTATACTTTTTCATTCTTTCAAAAGCTAAACGCAAATCGGCCAAATGAGATTCAAAAGCATCCGATTTGACAACAATATAATCAATATAAACTTCAAGTATGACACCAAGTAAATCATGAAATATCAAATTCATAGCCCTTTGATATGTGGGGCCAACATTTTTTAATCCGAATGTCATCACCGTCCATTCGAATAAACCAAGGAAACCAGGGCATCGGAAAGTCGTTTTGGACATGTCCTCTTCGGCCATAAAAATTTGGTTATACCCCGCATTACCATCAAGGAAACTAATGACTTTATGTCCAGAAGCATCATTAATAAGCATATCGGCTATTGGCATGGGATACTCATCTTTGGGTGTAGCCCTATTCAAATCCCTGAAATCAATTCATACCCTTAACTTGCCGGATCCCTTTTTCTCCACTGGGACAATGTTAGAAATCCACTCGGCATACCTGCAAGGTCGAATGAAATTAGCTTTAAGCAGTCGACCGATCTCTTCCTTGATCCGGTCATATGTTTTTGGATTAAACTTTCTGGCCGATTGTTTATATGGTCTAAAACCAGCCTTTATAGGTAACCGATGCTCCACTAGCTCTCGGCTTAAACCTGGCATCTCATGATATTCCCATGCAAAGCAAAAAACGTCGGTCAAGTGACTGAACCATCTCCAATATCTATCTCTTCTAATGGATCGGCCGATGTAAAACATTGTCCAAGTTTATCCATGTCATCTAATTCCTCTATCGATTCAAACATATCGTTCTCGCCGGACCAATATTTTACAAGACGTTTTTGTAATCCATTTTAACATATCATACCTTGGAGCCGACTGCATTCAGTCGGCTTTAAAGAAATGGGGATGAAACCATTCTTGGTCGCACTGAGAAAATCAAACTCTGACAAGTCACGTCCCGTCAAGCAAGTAGCATTGGGATGTTTCCAATCCACCGATGCGTTGGCCAGAGCAACACAGGCCGAGTTATCCGCATGAATCACTTCCACTTCATCATCAACCCACTGGATCAAAAATTGGTGCATAGTGGATGGCACGCACTGGTTTGCATGAACCCAATCACGGCCTAGTATGACATTGTAGTTACCTTGCACCTCTGTGACAAAGAATGCAGTAGCCAAAGTTTTGCTTCCGACTGTAAGTTCCACATACATCACATCTTTGGCTTCAGTTTTCTCTTTGCCTTCAAATCCATTGAGCACCATATTCGTCTTTATCAACTCTTCATCGGCCAAAACCAATTTCTTGAAGACCGAATAGGGCATCAGATTTACCACAGCACCACCATCAACAAGCATCCGAGTGAGCGGTGATCCGTTGATATGACCTCTGAGATACAATTGTTTTAGATGCGTTACCGGGTCTTTTGGCTTCTCAAATATTGCATTTTAGGGCCAAAATCCAGCTGAGCCACCTCCCCTTCCTCATCTACAGCACGAAACTCAGCAATCAAGTAATAAACCATATTGATATCCATACCTTCATGAACCGGTGTCGACTCATAATCTAACATATCATCCTCTGCCTCAAGTGCATCCACCGATCCTGAAATCTGTCCGAGTGAAGGAGAAGTAAGAAGTGTTGCAGACGATGTGATGGTTGTTGCATCATCCTCCTTTGGTGGTGTAGGGGTTGCTGTGATAGATGTAGAGGCTGATGTATCTTGTATTTGTTTAGGCCTCCATACTCGTTTTGTTGGAACCATGGGTCGAGTGTTATTGAATAACTTATCACTTTGCTTCTCAGCCTCCTGTTCTGCCATCTCTTGACTCCTTAACCTCTGTAGTTTCCTCTTTTGTTTTTTTTTTAGCCGTGGAGGACACCACTTTGGCTGAGTGTATTTAGGATCTTTCGCCTTTACTTGGGTGGTGCTTGCTTCATGATCATTAGCCGAGTGCTTTGGCGCGATAGAAAGTATCGGCTTAGTCGAGTGGTTATGCACAATCGGCTGTTGTACGGGGAATGTTTTGGTGCCCAAGATAAGTGAGTCGACATCCCTTTTCTCCTTGCCTTTTCCTGACTCGACCGCTGCAACACTTGGTGATTTAATACGCCATTCTTTTCGATTTTCTGGATGCATGAAATTTTCACTCGGGCGCACCTTTTTACTCGGATGGATGTCACTCGGATGGAATTCACTCGGATAGAATCTACCTGGCCACATTTTTTCACTTGGATATTTTCCACCTGTGTGCATTCTTACACTTGGATAGTTTCCGTTCGGCCACATATTTTGACCATTCGACTGATGACCACTGATGTTCAGTCGGCCATTATATGAGTAGTCGAGTCGATCCCAAACAGGTTGCCTTTGTTCCTCTCGAAACAGTGCCCTTGGTCCAGCCGGCCTCACATACTGACTAAACTTATTAGCTGGTGGTGACCTTGGTCGCTTCAGGTCTGTTGGCCGGTTAGAGCTAGAACCGGTTGACTGATTGGCATACTTGGACAGCAACATATCAAAAGTTGGCTTGATCCGCTTACGCTATACTTTAGCCTCGTTCCTCTTCCACTTGCCAACTTCTAGACTCGTGGGCTTAACAAATTTAATACGGGCATTTTCTTGCACTTGTGGTTGCCCCCCGAGTGTAGGATTCTTGATGGTGATCTTGATTACTTCCTTGCCATCGGGTTGCTTGTCAATCACAATCTGCCTCCCCAAGATCTTGCTGTCCTCCTTGTCTTTCCTGGGCTCACCAACAATGACAGTAGCTTTATTAGCAGATTCGACTACCTCTGGCCGAATGAGTAACTTCTTCCCCTCCATACCCATGGTATTCATTGGAAAGGGTTGTTTATCAACTTGCATCTCAGAAAAGTTCAATCGACCGTCATTAATGGCTGATTGTATCTGTCGTCGAAAAACATTGCAATCGTTAGTAGCATGAGAAAAAGAATTATGATACTTGCAATAAGCGCGCCGTTTAAGCTCTTTAAACGGTGGTAAAGTGTGAGATATTCTAATAATTTTAGCTTGCAGCAAAGAATCAAATATTTTATCACACTTGGCAATGTTAAAAGTAAACTTCATCTCTTCATCACGATTCTTATGAATCGGTTTCAGATCATTGCAAGTAAATGGTTTGGCCTTAGATGGCCAAAAAAATTCAGTAGCATACATGTCACCCTCATCCTCCAAGTGATCATTATCATATTAAACCATATTCATCTTTGGACGATCAGCTTTGTACCTATGCACTTCTTTGAGATCTTTGCATCGGCTTTCCTGAGACAAAGCCCTTTGTAAGACTTGGTTAATATTTAAGAACTTGTAGCCTTCTAGCGTTTCTCTAATGGGAGTCCTTAAACCACTCAGCACTAGGTCTGCCAAGTCTCTCTCAGTTATCACCAAACTATAACAACGGTTTTTTGTTTCTCTAAATCTCTTGACATAATTGGAAACCGATTCGTCATGCTTCTGTTTAACCGATGTTAGATGTGATAACTTAAGTTCATTGTCACCGCTATAAAAGTGATCATGAAATTTCTGCTCTAGCTGCGACCGAACCCGAATGGAACCATGTGGTAAAGAAGAAAACCATGAAAATGCGGTAACAGTTAATGATAAAGGGAACAAACGCACTTTCAATTCATTCAATGAGCCTGCCTCATCCAATTGTGCTAAATATTGACTAACATGCTCCGATGTGGTTTTTGTTCCTTCTCCATTAAACTTAACAAAATCTGATGTGGTTTTTATATCCTGGAGGGCACTGGATGGCATTGAAGTACTCGGGGTACGGCTTTTGGTAAATCCGATTCCAAGGTAACACAACTCCAAAATTCTCTCGAAGCATCTTAGCCATCTCCTCTCTAAGATTAGCTACACCATCATCCATAGTGGACGATGAAGCTTGTGGCAGTGGCATAGGAGGAGTAGGGTTACTAGCGGTGGGTTGGAACTGAGGCATGTATGTCGACTCATAACTTGGTAGTGGTCGAGTGGTTGTAGCTGTAGGTAGGGTTTGGTTCGGCGTTGCCACCGAACCTGGCATGCTCATGATAGGACTAATTGGTGCAGCCACAATCCGATTTGTTTGTGTAGGATAATAAGTCATCGGCTTGGGAGGTGCCGATGAAGTAGGCAGAGTCAGATTAGGGTTTCGCACATTAGTAGCTATACCACCATTACCACTAGACGATTGAGATATATTCTTCTGAGCATTAGTATTTTCTATGAAAGTTTGATAGACTAGATTGTTACCATCAGCAACACGACTCTCAATCTCAGCCCACTGCTCAGGAGAAAAGGTAGTACTCATATAGGGTTTAACATGCTCGGCTTGAAGAGGAGGGAACTTGATTTCTTCAATCGGAGTGATGTTGCCGTGTCGATCCTTCTTGAACTTTGCAAGGAACTCCTGCAACTCCTTCTCTTCGCACGCCTTCTCATACTCCTCATAGATTCGGCGATGATCGGCCGATATCTCATCAAGACTGGGCTTAATGATATTATCGGCGTCTACCTCAGATGGCTTGGGAAGATCAGACATGGTGGATGATGATAATTGACCTTCAGTCCCAAGCGGAGTAGCCAAAAAAGTGTGTTGACAGACGAACACGTCACGTGTACACTCGACGCCGGGGGTGATGCACCGCAGCTCACGTCGAATGAGGCCCAACCGGCAGCGCGATATGCAAGACAGTCGATGGGCGCTTTTGCGGACCCGAAAACCCCACACCCCCGGGAGGGACCCCGTCAGGGAGTGCGGTGGCTATGGGCTGCCCTAGGTCGATTCGCTCGCCCTTAGAGCCTCGAGATTCGCAGCTCTCAAACACGAAGAACAGCGAAGAACGAGAGAGAAAAAAGATGGAGGGATAAAACGTAGACTGGAAAAAAATTAGTATATTGATTTGTTCGATTGTGTGTTGTTCAATCGGCCGTCACCCCCAACATATATAAGAGGCGGCTTGACTTCCCGTACAAGTAAAGGATTCATCTAGGATTTTCTTACAAGAAAATTACATCAATTCACGTCCTAGAGTCCTAGTTTTACTCCAACCCAGATTCAGCCCGAATCTGGTCCAAACTTCTGTCCTGCTTCTTGCGCAGGCCGCCGAGCTTGCATACGATCTCCGATCAAGACGGACCAAATATCAAAGTCGTGCGCCTCGACGAGACGAACAGTTCTTATGTTGATCACTTTTTCAAATAAGGCCATCTTGAATACCTTTTGAGGTTATCTTTACCTTCCAGTCAGATTCGTTCTTGAAGCAGACTGGATTTATCCGAGTCTCGTAGTGAATTTGCATGCCATATACTATCTCTGATGAGGATGACTCCAAAACCAAATTTCACTGTTTTTACGATACGCACAACTTCCGTACTGAACACTTCTCCACCCGAAATCATCTTGATAAACTTTTGGGCACATGTTCAGTTTCACTCGGATTCGAGCTCATCCACTCGGATATTAGAGTCGTTCACTCGGATGGTCCGACTGGACTTTTTCACTCGAACGTTTAGAATTTTCCAATCGGATGACTATATTTTCACTCGGAAGACAATCTTTCACTCGGATGATGACCACATTTTCAGTCGGAAGATAATTTCACTCGGATTACTATATTTTCAGTCGGAAGCCAATCTTTTACTCGATCGATAAGTTCTCACTCGACGTTTTACTCGATCGGTAGGTTTTCACTCGACCTTTAACTCGATCGGTAGGTTTTCACTCGACCGTTTACTCAATCGGTAGGTTTTTACTCGCATGGTAAACCTTTTCACTCGGATTTCCCGACTAAAAAGACAGCCTGATCTTGATTTGCCTCTCCAGGTTGCATACAACCTCGGATTGAGACAAACTTTATATGAAAATTGATAGGCTCGACGAGACGAAACTTTTTTATGTTGAAGGTTTTTCCATTCAAGGCCGTATTGATGACCGAATTACTCGAGCAACCTATCATACCACTGTCTGGTGCCTCGCGCCTTATTTCCGTATAGTTTCGGTCTGCAGTGTATTGCCTCTAACTTTTGCATACGAACTCGGATTGAGATGATTGCCTCGATGAGACGAAGACAATTCATGTAGAGTGCTCCTTCATCCGAGGTCGTCTTGAATACATGATTGGCCAAAAACCACTCAGAACATTGAATTATGTCACTCAGAATATAGTTTCGGTCCCTAAAATAAGGTCGAATGATGATAACCAAAACATCAAAGTCGTTCCACTCGGCGACGTGTATCTTTTCATGCTGAAAACCCTCTCACTCGAGACCATCTTCATTGCTTTCCGTATCTTGCCAAAATCAGGTGCCAACAGTGAGTAGGAGATACTTTTCACGCTGGTCGTGGATGAAGTTGGTGAGGCCTACATTATTTGCCAACAAATAAAAATCTTTGTAAATCCCGGCGGTTCTCATGAAATCATTACAAGGCCATTCACACGGCCGAACTTCCGCCATGTGAGGGAGATTATATTTGGCCTTCTTATTTTCTTCCTTCTTCTTCTCCTCTAAACTCTTACCGGAGGAGTCCCTCAACAATTTCTTTATCATTTTCCTCCTGTGAAAATTTCTGAAATTTTTAGTAACTCAAAATGAAAGTTAACCAAACTCAACAAGATTGATAGCAACAACTCACAAGTGCCTAGAGACTATATCATGCATTAGAACTACTTGGGACCAAAGAACTTTGACATGCAAGCTCAAGAACAAGGTCACCACAGCAGCAAAAATTTGCAATAAATAAAGCACTAGAACAAAAACTAATTGGACCAATGGAGGAGTCACATACCAAGGAACAATCGCCCCAAACAGTTTGGTGAATGGTGTTTTGAGCAAGGAGATCGAAAATGGCAGCAAGATGAGCTAGAACTCATGCTTGAGCTGGTTGGTGATTTTTTTAGGAGGAAGGAGAAGGGAATGGGTGCAGGAATAAGTGGAGGGGAGCCACGTGGGGCCCACGAGGCAGGGGGCGCGCCCTGTGAGAAAAAAAATCTTTATACATCCCCCGAACATGTTAACCACCGTATCGCGAAGAAATCTTCTATTCTATTTTCTTGTTGTTTGTGCGTAGTTCTGGAAATATGTCATCTCAGGACTCCAATGGAGAGAGCTATGTCTCTCATCTAATTGCTGACACAAAGTGTTATGGGGACTTATCTCCCCATGGACGGACTACGGATGACGAGGAGTATGCCCACTTGATGAGGATTGATGATTCAAGCTCGGAGGAGGAAGATGTCACTCTACCTCAACAAGGGGATATGCACGTGGATTTTAAGAAGTCAAGTCTTCTTATGAGAACTAACCAAGATAAAAACCAATCTATTCCTTCTTGTTTTCGGCAGAAGAGCAAAGGGGATTTATGCGACATGATCTTAAAGCTGGAGCTAGAAGTTGATGATTTAAAGGAAGAAATTCCCCTTCTCGATTACAATATGAAAAAGCGGAAGGCACAATTATCTTCTCCTCCACCACCATCTTCTTCATCACCGAAAGAAAATTGAGTATCGGGTATGGGCACTCCCCTTGGCTTTCGCCAAGCTTGGGGGAGGTGCCCCGGTATCGTATCATCCCCACTATCCTTTTGCCTTTAATTATTTTAGTTCAATCTTTTGCTTTAAGAATAAATGAAATTTTAGTTCGATCCTTTCTTTTCACGAGTTTTCTTAGTGATCTATCTTTGTAATCGTGTGCGAGATAAATAATAAAGTTTAGTTTTGAGTTTTTGCTTTCTTTACCTTCCTGTTGCATTAAAAGGAAAGGTTATAATTGAATGAATAAAGGAACTGAAATAAATTAAGAAGATATATTCTAATCTTATGGTAGGTGATGGCACCACATAAGGAAAAGTATAAGTAGAAAGTTTTATTAGAGATTGACAAACATAGAATTGGTCAATGATGCAACTCATGCAAGAATTAATAGGGGAAGAGAAGATTCACATATAAATATACTATCCTAGAAATCTTTTGTGATGGTGAGCACCCATCAAAATATTATATGCCAAATTTGTTAACGTTGGACAAGGGACAACTTAATGATTTATGTTTGTTCATATTCACATAGAAGTCATATTGTCATAGATCCTTTAACATGTGGTGCTTGATAAATATCTTTTCTAGCCAAAAACTCCGCATTAAGTAGAGATACTTCTTGTGCATCGAAAAACTCTTAAACCCAAACCTTTTTCGAGAGTCCACCATACCTACATATGGATTGAGTAACATCCTTCAAGTAAGTTGTTATCGACGCAATAAGGCAATAAAAATTGGTTCTAGAAGTGTGAGATCATTTAGTGTAACACAAAATTGAGCGTTGCACGAACTTGTGATGGTAAAGAATAAAAGGGATAGACTGCATAATAGAGGTTGCTACCACAAGGGGTAATGCAACGTGATGTTCTTTTGCAGCAAGGGGTTGAGCATACAAACAAATGAGCGCATGGCAACCTCTGATTCCCTCTGCAAAGGGCCTATCTTTGACTTTTATGAAAAGAGTCAAAGTTTTATCTATATTCCTTTTTTATTTTATCCTTTGGCAAACATCATGTGGTGATGAAAGATCTAGGAACATATGTCCAGTTGAATATGGATGACATGAGTTATTATTGTTGACATCACCCTTGAGGTGAGTACGTTGGGAGGCAAAACCATAAGTGCTACTTCTCGAGCTTGCTTCGTATTCCCTCGAAGAGGAAAGGGTGATGCAGCCTAGTAGCGTAAGTATTTCCCTCAGTTTTTGAGAACCAAGGTATCAATCCAGTAGGAGGCCACGTGCGAGTCCCTCGCACCTGCACAAACATATAAGAACTTCGCAGCCAACGCGATAATGGATTGTCAATCCCTTCACGGTCACTTACGAAAGTGAGATCTCTTAGATAGGATAGGATAATATTTTTGGTATTTTTGGTATAGAAACAGAAAGTAAATAGAGCAAATAAATAACGGCGGCAGAAATTGGCAAGTTGAAGGGAATGTAATATGACAAAGATAGACCCGGGAGCCATAGGTTTCACAAGTGGCTTCTCTCAGGATAGCAGAATTCTACGGTGGGTGAACAAATTACTGTCGAGCAATTGATAGAAAAGCGCATAGTTATGAGAATATCTAGGCATGATCATTATATATAGGCATCACGTCCGTAACAAGTAGACCGAAACGATTCTGCATCTACTACTATTACTCCACACATCGACCGCTATCCAGTATGCATCTAGAGTATTAAGTTCATAAGAACAGAGTAATGCGTTAAGCAAGATGACATGATGTAGATGGATAAACTCAAGAAATATGATATAAACCTCATCTTTTTATCCTCGACGGCAACAATACAATACGTGCCTTGCTGCCCCTACTGTCACTGGGAAAAGACACCGTAAGATTGAACCCAAAGCCAAGCACTTCCCCCATTGCAAGAAATATAGATCTAGTAGGCCAAACCAAACCAATAATTAAAAGAGACTTGCAAGCATATTATAATCATACATAAAAGATTTCAGAAAAGAATCAAATATTGTTCATAGATAATCTTAATAATAAACCCACAATTCTTCGGATCTTGACAAACACACCGCAAAAAGATTACATCGAATAGATCTCGTTGAAGATCGAGGAGAACTTTGTATTGATATCCAAAGAGTGAGAAGAAGCCATCTAGAGAATAACTATGGACCCAAAGGCCTGTGGTAAACTACACACAACTCATTGGTGAGGCTATGGTGTTGATGTAGAAGCACTCCATGATCGATCCCCCATCCGGCGAAGCTCCGGAATAGGCCCCAACATGGGATCTCGCGGGAACAGAAGGTTGTGGCAGTGGAATTAGAGTTTCGTCTTTTGCCTCGATGTTTTTAGGGTACGAGGATATATATAGGAGGAAGAAGGGCAACAGGGGAGCCAAAGGGGGCCCACGAGGGTGGGGGAGCGCCCCCTGCCCTCGTGGCCGCCTCTCTCGTTCCCTCGCGTGTACTCCAAGTCTTCGGTGTTGATGCGGCTCAAAAAATAACTCTCCCGAAGGTTTCATTCCGTTTGGACTCCGTTTGATATTCCTTTTCTGCGAAACACTGAAATAGGCAAAAATAATAGCAATTTGCACTGGGCCTTGGGTTAGTAGGTTATTCCCAAATACAATATAAAAGTGTATAATAAAGCCCATTAAACATCCAAAACCGAATATATAATAGCATGGAACAATCAAAAATTATAGATACGTTGGAGATGTATCAAGCATCCCCAAGCTTAGTTCATGCTCGTCCTCGAGTAGGTAAATGATAAAAACAGAATTTTTGATGTGGAACGCTAACCAACATAATTCTCAATGTAATTCTTTTTATTGTGGCATGAATGTTCAGATCCGAAAGATTCAAGACAAAAGTCTATATTGACATAAGAATAATAATACTTCGACATACTAACAAAGCAATCATCTCTTCTCAAAATAACATGGCCAAATAAAGTTATCCCTACAAAATCATATAGTCTTGCTATGCTTCCTCTTCATCACATCAAATATTTAAATCATGCACAACCCCAGTTACAGCAAAGCAATTGTTTCATACTCAAAAAAATTCAAACCTTTCAACTTTCACGCAATACATGAGCGTGAGCCATGGATATAGCAGTATAGGTGGAATAGAGTGGTGGTTGTGGAGAAGACAAAAGAAGAAGATAGTCTCTGATCAACTAGGCGTATTAATGGGCTATGGAGATGCCCATTAATAGATATCAATGTGAGTGCGTATGGATTGCCATGCAACTGATGCACTAGAGATATAAGTGTATGAAAGCTCATCAAAATAAACTAAGTGGGTGTGCATCCAACTTGCTTGCTCATGAAGACCTAGGGAATTTGAGGAAGCCCATCGTTGGAATATACAAGCCAAGTTCTATAATGAAAATTCCCACTGGTATATGAAAGTGACAAAACAAGAGACTCTCTATCATGAAGGGGGCATTGTCCCTTCTCTCTTTTCTCTCATTTTTTTTCTTGGAGGGGGCTTTTCTCTTCACTTTTTTTTAAGCCCCCCTCTTTTTTTTGGGCCATCTTTTTTTTAATTTGGCCTTTCTAACACGGGACAATGCTCTAATAATGAAGATCATCAACCTTTTATTTACTTACAACTCAAATATTACAACTCGAAGCTAGAACAAAATATGACTCTATGTGAATCCCTCCGGCGGTGTACCGGGATGTGAAATGAATCAAGAGTGACATGTATGAATGAATTGTGAATGGTGTCCTTGCCACAAATACAATGTACACTACATGATCATGCATGGCAATATGACAATATGAAGCATGTCATATGAACGAAATGGTGGAAAGTTGCATGGCAATATATCTTGGAATGGCTATGGAAATGCCATGATAGGTAGGTATGGTGGCTGTTTTGAGGAAGGTATATGGTGGTTGTTTGGTACCGGCGAAAGTTGCGCGGTACAAGCGAGGCTAGCAATGGTGGAAGGGTGAGAGTGCATATAATCCACAGACTCAACATTAGTCATAAAGAACTCATATACTTATTGCAAAAATCTATGAGTTATCAAAACAAAGTATTCAATGCAGGCTACTAGGGGAAGGGTTGGTAGGAGTTAAACATCGCGCGATCCCGACCTCCACACAAAGGATGACACTCAATACATAAATCATGCTCCAACTTCACATAACGGTTCACCATACGTGCATGCTACGGGAATCACAAACTTTAACACAAATGTTTCTCAAATTCACAATTACTCCACTAGCATGTCTCTAATATCATCATCCTCATATCTCAAAACAATCATCAAGTATCAAACTTCTCCTACCATTCATTGCACTTGTATGAAACTTTTTACTATACTCATCTTGGATGCCTATCATATTAGGACTAGTTTTATAATCAAAGTACATTACCATGCTTTTCTAAAAGACTCTCAAATATATATAAGTGAAACACGAGAGATCAATAATTTCTACAAAATAAAACCACCACCGTGCTCTAAAAGATATAAGTCAAGCACTAGAGCAAAACTATCTAGCTCAAAAGATATAAGTGAAGCACATAGAGTATTCTAATAAATTATAAACCATAATTATCTCTCTCAAAAGGTGGGTCCAGCAAGGATGATTGTGGCAAACTAAAAAGAAAAAACTCAAATCATACATGACGCTCCAAGCAAAACATATATCATGTGGTGAATAAAAATATAGTCCCAAGTAAAGTTACCGATAGACGAAGACGAAAGAGGGGATGCCTTCCCGGGGCATCCCCAAGCTTAGGCTTTTGGTTGTCCTTAAACTTTACCTTGGGCTGCCTTGGGCATCCCCGAGCTTAGTCTCTTGCCACTCTTTGTTACATAGTCCATCAAAGCTATACTTAAAACTTGAAAACTTCACAACACAAAACTTAGGCAAAAATCTCGTGCGCTCCGGTAGTATAAGAAAACAAACCACCTCTCAAAGGTACTGTAATGAACTCATTCTTTGTTTATGTTGGTGTTAAACCAACTGTATTCCAACTTCTCCATGATACATACCCCCCGATACTACTCATAGATTCATTAAAATAAGCAAACAACACACGAAAAAACAGAATCTTTCAAAAACAGAATAGTCTGTAGTAATCTTTAACTTTTGAATAATTCTGTAACTCTAAAAAGATTGAAATAAATTGGTGGACGTGATGAATTTGTCTATTTATCATCTGCAAAAAAAATCAACTCTCCAGTAAAAAATGACAGCCCATCTCGTGAGCGCTAAAGTTTCTGTTTTTTACAGCATGATCATATAAACTTCACACAAGTCTTCCCAAAGGTTCTACTTGGCACAAACACTAATTAAAAAACAAAACCACATCAAAACAGAACCTATATGCAATATTTATTCCTAAACAGAAGCAAAAAAAAAATTGGGTTGCCTCCCAACAAGCAATATTGTTTAACGCCCCTAGCTAGGCACGATACAAGAATAGATCTAGGTATTGCCATCTTTGGTAGGCAATCATAATGGCTCTCATAATAGATTCATAAGGTAATTTGATTTTCTTTCTAGAAGAGTGTTCCATGTCTTTCCTTAACGGAAATTGGAATCTAATATTTCCTTCCTTCATATCAATAATTTCACCAATCGTTCTAAGGAAAGGTCTACCAAGAATAATAGGACATGAAGGATTGCAATCTATATCGAGAACAATGAAATCTACGGGCACATAATTCCTATTGGCAACAATAAGAACATCATTAATCCTTCCCATAGGTTTCTTAATGGTAGAATCCGCAAGATGCAAACTTAAAGAACGATCATCAAGTTCATGGAAACCTAACAAATCACACAAAGTTTTTGGAATTGTAGAAACACTTCCACCCAAATCACACAAAGCAAAGCATTCATGATATTTAATTTTAATTTTAATAGTAGGTTCCCACTCATCATAAAGCTTTCTAGGGATAGAAACTTCTAATTCAAGTTTTTTTCATAAGATTGCATTAAAGCATCAACTATGCGTTTTGTAAAAGCCTTATTTTGACTACAAGCATGCGGAGAATTTAGCACAGATTGCAACAAGGAAATACAATATAGTAAAGAGCAATTATCATAATTAAATCACTTGAAATCCAAGATGATGGGTTCATCGCTATGCAAAGTTTTGATCTCCTCAATCCCACTTTTAACAATTTTAGCATCAAGATCTAAAAACTCCGAATCATTGGGACGCCTTTCAACTGAAGTAGACTCATCTCCAGTACCATCTTTATCAAGATTCATACTAGAAAATAAAGATTTAATAGGAGACACATCAATCACTTTAAGATCTTCATCTTTATTATCATGATAATTAGAAGAACATGCTTTCATAAACAATATCTTTTAGCACGCATCCTAGCGGTTGTTTCTTTGCACTCATCAATGGAAATTTGCATGGCTTTGAGAGACTCATTGATATCATGCTTAGGTGGAATAGATCTAAGTTTCAAAGAATCAACAACACGAGTAATTCGATCCATGTTTCTAGCCAACTCATCAATCTTAAGCAATTTTTCTTCAAGTAAGGCATTGAAATTCTTTTGCGAATTCATAAACTCTTTGACACTAGTCTCAAATTCAGAGGGCATCTTACCAAAATTTCCATAAGAGTTATAGTAGGAATTACCATAATTATTAGAGGAATTACTAGGAAAAGGCCTAGGATTAAAGTTTCCTCTTTAAGCATTGTTACCAAAATTATTCCTACCAACAAAATTCACATTCAAAAATTCATTATTGTTTTCAATCAACGTGGATAAAGGCATATCATTAGGATCAGAAGAAGCACTCTTAGCAGCAAATAATTTCGTAAGTTCATCCATCTTTCCACTCAAAACACTAATCTCTTCAATAGCATGCACTTTTTTACTAGTAGATCTTTCGGTGTGCCATTGAGAGTAGTTAACCATAATATTATCTAGGAATTTCCTAGCTTCTCCTAGTGTGATTTCCATAAAAGTGCCCCCATTGCCAAATCTAAAATATTTCTAGAGGCAAAATTCAAGCAAGCATAAAAGGATTGTATAATCATCCATAAGTTCAAACCATGAGTAGGGCAATTACGTATCATTAATTTCATTCTCTCCTAAGCTTGTGCAACATGCTCATGATCTAGTTGCTTAAAATTCATAATATCATTTTTAAGAGAGATAATCTTAGCGGGAAGAAAATACTTAGAGATAAAGGAATCTTTGCACTTATTCCATGAATCAATACTATTTCTAGGCCAAGAGTGAAACCATGTTTTAGCACGATCTCTAAGTGAAAACGGAAATAGCTTCAATTTAACAATATCATTATCCATATCACTCTTCTTTTGCATATCACACAAATCAACAAAGTTGTTTAGATGGGTAGCGGCATCTTCACTAGGAAGGCCAGAAAATCGATCTTTCATGACAAGATTCAACAGAGCAGCATTGATCGCACAAGATTCAACGTCAGTAATAGGAGCAATAGGCATGCTAATAAAATCATTATAGTTGGTATTGGAAAAGTCACACAATTTGGTATTATCTTGAGCCATAGTGACAAGCAAGCAATCCAACACACAAGCAAACGAGAGGCAAGCGAACGGGAAACTCACGGAAAAAAGAAGGGCAAATAAAACGGCAAGGGTGAAGTGGGGGATGATACGTCTCCAACGTATCTACTTTTCCAAACACTTTTGCCCTTGTTTTGGACTCTAACTTGCATGATTTGAATGGAACTAACCCGGACTGACGCTGTTTTCAGCAGAACTGCCATGGTGTTGTTTTTGTCCAGAATAAAAAGTTCTCGGAATCGCCTGAAAATCAACGGAGAATTATTTTAGAAAATATAAAAAATATCTGCAAGAAGATCTGCCCCGGGGGGCCCACACCTTGTCCTCGAGGGTGGTGGGCGCACCCCCTGCCTATAGGGCCCCCCGATGCTCCACCGACGTATCCCCAGGTCCTATATATTTCGTTTCATGGAGAAAAAAATCAGGGAGAAAGAATTATCGCGTTTTATGAGACGGAGCCGCCGCCAAGCCCTAATCTCTTCCGGGAGGGCTGATCTGGAGTCCGTTCGGGGCTCCGGAGAGTGGAGATCGTCGCCATCGTCATCATCAACCTTCCTCCATCACCAATTCCATGATGCTCACTGACGTGTGTGAGTAATTCCATCATAGGCTTGCTGGACGGTGATGGGTTGTATGGGATCTATCATGTAATCGAGCTAGTTTTGTTAGGGTTTGATCCCTAGTATCCACTATGTTCTGAGATTGATGTTGCTATGACTTTGCTATGCTTAATGCTTGTCACTAGGGCCCGAGTGCCATGATTTCAGATCTGAACCAATTATGTTTTCATGAATATATGTGTGTTCTTGATTCTATATTGCAAGTCTATAGTCACCTACTATGTGTTATGATCCGGCAACCCCGAAGTGACAATAATCGGGAGCAATCCTGGTGATGACCATAGTTTGAGGAGTTCATATATTCACTATGTGTTAATGCTTTGGTCCGGTACTCTATTAAAAGGAGGCCTTAATATCCCTTAGTTTCCAATAGGACCCCGCTACCACGAGAGGGTAGGACAAAAGATGTCATGCAAGTTCTTTTCCATAAGCACGTATGACTATATTCGGAATACATGCCTACATTGCATTGATGAACTGGAGCTAGTTCTGTGTCACCCTAGGTTATAACTTCTACATGATGAATTGCATCTGACGTAATTTCCCATCACCAATCCAATGCCTACGAGCTTTACCTATATTGCATGTCGCTTATTTAGTTTTTCGTTGCTACTATCACAAAAACTACAAAAACTCTATCTTTACTTTTATTGCTGCTACCGCCACTATCATATTACTTTGCTACTAAACTACCTTGTTGCAGATACTAAGTTTCCAGGTGTGGCTGAATTGACAACTCAGCTGCAAATACTTAAAAGTATTCTTTGGATCCCTTGTGTCGAATCAATAAATTTGGGTTTAATACTTTACCCTTGAAAACTGTTGTGATCCCCTACACTTGAGGGTTATCAAGACTATTTTCTGGTGCCGTTGCCAGGGAGCATAGCTCTATTCTTTAAGTCACTTGGGATTTATATCTGTTTATCACTATGAAGAATTTGAAGGACTCAAAAACCAAGATCTTACCCTCAACTACGAGGGGAGGTAAGGAACTGCCATCTAGCTCTGCACTTGATTCTTCTTCTGTTATGAGTAAACTTGCGACACCTACTCCTGCTATTGAATCTGATATATCGTATGTTCTTGATGATGCTACTTCTGCTATGTATGATGAAACTACCTCTATGCATGATACTGTGCCACTAGGTGAATTTCTAGATGAACAAATTGCTAAGGTTAGGGAGAGTGCAAATGTTGATGATATTTATGAAAGTGATAATGAAACTACTCCCAATAGATATGAATTGCTTGTTGTGCCTGAGAGTTCTGTTATGGATGAAGAAACTGCTAGAGGCTTTCTTGCTTGCAATGATAGATATGATCTTAAGAAATTATTAGCTAAGTTGAAATAAAAGTAATTGAATGCTAGAATGAAACATGACCCTGCTTTTGCTACTTCGCCTATATGTGTCACTGATAAGGATTATGAATTCTCTGTTGATCCTTAGTTAATTACTTTGGTTGAATCTGATCCTTCCCATGGCTATGAGCCTGAAACTGTTGTGTCACATCTTACTAAGTTGAATGATATAGCCACCCTGTTTACCAATGATGAAAAGATTCGCTACTATTATATCCTTAAGTTGTTCCCGTTCTCATTAAAGGGTGATGCTAAGACTTGGTTTAATTCTCTTGATCCTAGTTGTGTGCGTAGTCCCCAGGATATGATGTATTACTTCTCTGCTAAATATTTTCCCGCTCATAAGAAACAAGCTGCCTTTCGGGAAATTTATAACTTTGCTCAAATTGAAGAAGAGAGTCTCCCAGAAGCTTGGGGAGGCTTCTCCAGTTACTTAATGCTTACAGAGACCACCTCGATAGTTGTGCTGGTTATGTTTTCAGGGAAAGAGCAGTTGAATAAGCTGAACTACTATTGAATAATATGCTAGCCAATGAAAATAATTGGACGCTTCCCGAACCAGCCCCTAAGACAACTCCGAAGAAAAGAGGTGTTCTATTTCTCAGTCCTGAAGGTATGCAAGGGGCAAAGAAATGTATGAAAGAAAAAGGTATTAAAGCTGAAGATGTTATGAATTTACCGCCTATTGAAGAAATACATGGTCTTGATAACCCGGCACAGGTAGTAAAGGTAAATTCTCTTTATAGATTTGATGAAGGTGATATTCCTCGTTATAAGTCTGCTAGCCAATGCTTAGATGAGTTTGACAATTTTATTGTGAAACAAGAAAATTTCAATGCTTATGTTGGTAGACAACTAGAACACAATGCCTATATGATTGAACACTTGAGTGATTATCTGTCTAGTGCTAAAGATGAATTGAAACTCAATAGTATACATGCTTCCATGGTTACCACTCAAGTAGAACAAGTACTTAAGGCTCAGAATGATTTGCTCAATGAATTAAATAGTAAGAATAATGACTATGCTGTTAGAGTTGCAACTAGAGGTGGTAAAGTAACTCAGGAACCTCCGTATCCTGAAGGCCATCCTAAGAGAATTGAGCAAGATTCTTAGTGAGCTAATTTAGATGCACCTAGTTCTTCTAAGAAGAAGAAAAAGAAAAATGATAAGACTTTGCATGCTCCTAGTGAACCTGTAGCTCACCCACCTGAGAATCCCAATGATATATCTATTTCTGATGCTGAGACACAATCTCGTAATGAACATGAACCTAGTGATAATATTAATAATGATGTTCATGATGATGCTCAACCTAGCAATGATAATAATGTAGAGATTGAACCTGCTGTTGATCTTGATAACACACAATCAAAGAATCAACGTTATGATAAGAGAGGCTTTGTTGCTAGGAAGCACGGTAGGGAAAGAGAACCATGGGTTCAGAAACCCATGCCTTTTCCTCTGAAACCATCCAAGAAAAAGGATGATGAGGTCTTTGAGCGCTTCGCTGAAATGATTAGACCTATCTTTTTGCGTATGCGTTTGACTGATGTGCTTAAAACAAATCTTTATGCTAAGTACATGAAAGATATTATTACCAACAAAAGAAAGATACCTGAAGTAGAAATTTCCACCATGCTTGCCAATTACACTTTTGAGGGTGGAATGCCTAAGAAATTAGGAGATCCAGGAGTACCTACTATACCTTGCTCCATTAAGAGAAACTATGTTAAAACTTCTTTGTGTAACCTTGGAGCTGGTGTTAGTGTTATGCATCTCTCTTTATATCGTAGACTTGACTTGAGTAAGTTGACACCTACTGAAGTATCTTCGCAAATGACTGATAAATCAACTGCTATACCTGTCGGTATTTGTGAGGATGTGCCTATTGTGGTTGCAAATGTTACTATTCTAACGGACTTTTTTATACTTGTATTCCCGAGGATGATAGTATGTCTATTATTCTTGGAAGACCCTTTTTTAATACTGCAGGGGCTGTTATTGATTGCAACAAAGGCAATGTCACTTTTCATGTCAATGGTAATGAGCATACGGTACACTTTCCGAGGAAACAACCTCAAGTTTATAATATCAATTATATTGGAAAAACATCAACTATTACTATTGGAGGTTTTGAGTTTCCCATTCCTGCTATCAAGAAGGCATATGGCATACTTACTGTTGGGGACATACATATCCCCATTGAGGTATGATAGTGTTATTCGAAAATTCTCCGGTTTCATCTTACTCGGAAAGAGTTTATTAACAAGACCTGATCAACCTTGTTAATGGATTCCTTTTGATAAACATGGGATAGGTGAATCTAGATAGCACAAACCTTCTGCATCCCCCTTTTACTTTCTGTTAATTAGGTTAAATAAAAAAATAGCATTATCTGTCTGTTTCCAGACTTATCCTTGCAATAAAAAAATATCCCGAAAATAAAAGTTCTCCAAATTCCATGAAAATGAAAAATGATTTTTTCTAGAATATTTAAGAAAATATGGCACTGAACACACAGCGAGTGGAGCCATCACGTGGCCTCGAGGGCACAGGGCGCGCCCCCTTCATAGGGCGCGCCCCCTGCCTCGAGGGCCCCACGTGCCCCCCCCTCCACTTATCCATTCACCCATGCTCTTCTTCTTCCTCCCAAAAAAATCCCCAACCAGCTCAAACCCGAGTTCTAGCTCATTTTGCTGCCATTTTCGATCTCCTTGCTCAAAGCAGCATTCACCAAACTGTTTGTGGAGATTGTTCCTTGGTATGTGACTCCTCCATTGGTCCAATTAGTTTTTGTTCTAGTGCTTTATTTGTTGCAAATTTGTGCTGCTGTGGTGACATTGTTCTTGAGCTTGCATGTCAAATTTTCTTGGTCCCAAGTAGTTCTAATGCATGATATAGCCTCTAGGCACTTATAGGAGTTGTTGCTATCATATCTTGTTGAGTTTGGTTAACTTTTATTGTGAGTTACTAAAAATTTCAGAAATTTTCAGAAAAGGAAAATGTTAAAAAGATTATTGAGGGGCTCTTCCAGTAAGAGCTCAGAGGAGAATAAGAAAGAAGAAAATAAGAAGCCCAAGTATCATCTTCCTCGCATGGCGGAAGTTCGACCGTGCGAATGGCCTTGTAATCATTTCATGATGTCTACCGGTTTTTACGAAGACTTTTATTGGATGGCGAATAATGCAGGCCTCGCCGACTTCCTCAACGACCAAAAAGAACAGTATCTCTTACTCATCAATATTTTCACGCAAAGTTTTCATTTTCATTCTAGGAAAACACCACCTATGGTGGAGTTTCGCTTATATGATGTGAGTAAGGAGATATCATTGTTACACTTTTGTGAAATATGCAAAGTACCCTTTGAAGGTAGACTTGATGAACCAAGTCATGAAGACGTCGCATGGTTTATTGATATGATAGCCATAGGTGAAACTAGACAAGTTGCAGGGGCAAGAATCACTAGTATACACTTCCCTGTTCTGCGCTACTTGGCTTTATTTGCTAGTAGGTGTTTAATTGGTCGCGGGAACAGTGGAAATCTCAGTGCCCCCGATATTATCATTTTACGCCATGCTTTGTTTCGTGACACAACTTTTAGCTTGGGCGCCATCGTTGCCAAACGATTGAGTCTTAACCGCTCAAGATGGCCCGTCTTTGGAGGCATCTTTGCTTCTCGCCTTGTTGATTATTTTAATATACCCATTAGGCATCATGAGAAGGAAGAAAAATCGCTTGCCCCTGTTTATCTAGACTACAAGAGCATAGTATCTCATGACTTTATTGTTACAGAAAAAAATATGCAACTCCATTATAAATTAAGGTTTGATGAAATATACTATGAAATTGTTACTTTGCCTGCACCTTCTTTGTTTGATCTATCTACAGGCATTTTCCTCATCACCTCAGATGCCTTCTACAAGTACCAAGGCCAGGCACAAGCTTCAGAGCCTGAGCTAGAACCACCACTTGATCCTTCCCGTCAGTCTGTTTATGGGTGGGAGCTGGACGAGCTCGCCAACCAGTGGCGCCCAGAGGACACATCTCAGTACACTGGAGGGAGTGGCTTCGATCCGTGGCCATAGACCAACTTAGGCCAAAAGCCTAAGCTTGGGGGAGTACGTGTTTCTCACCGACATACATTCATGTTCACACTTATGCTAGTTGTCGGTGCTCACACTCTTCCACTGTACCATCCATGCTTAGTTTAAATTTTATTTTTCTTAGTCTTTTACTCGTGTGCTAGAAAAACCCAGAAAACAAAAAATTTAGTTGTAGCTTCTATCTAGTATACTTTATTTGCTTGTAGTAGTAACTAAAAATGAAAACCCAAAAAGATTTCTGGTTCTTCATTTTTTTCTTGTTGGGAGCTTTCCCGTGTAAATAGTTTCTTTTCTTTCCATTAGGGGTTAAGAGTAGAAGACCATGATTAAAATGCTTAGTGGCTCACATATGCTTTGATTGTTGATTTAACCTTGAGCCATATTACCTTATCTTCTCTGACGTATTAAATGCCTGCAGATTCCAGCTTAGTCTAATGCATGTGCACTATTATTATTATCCACACCGTTCTGTCGTGCGAGTGAAAGGCAATTAGGATGATATATGATGAACTAATTGAGATAAGAAAAGCTGGTATGAACTCGACCTCTCTTGTTTTTGTAAATATGATTGCTCGTCCTTCTTGATTCAGCTTGTTATGAATGAAACATGTTTGCAATGACAATTAGAGATCATAGCTGCTTATGCCATGCTTAATTAGCTGAGAGTTTATAATGGTCTATCTTGCGTGCCAACATGATACTAAAATGGTTGTGATGTGGTATGATGGGTGGTATCCTCCTCTGAACGATTTAAGTGACTTGACTTAGCACATGTTCACGCATGTAGTTGAAACAAATCAACATAGACTTCACGATATTTATGTTCATGGTGATTTATATCCTACTCATTCTTGCCTTCATTGTTGATTAATTTTAATGCATGTTCATGACCATTGTTGCTCTCTAGCTGGTCGCTTCCCAGTCTCTTTCTAGCCTTCACATGTACTAAGCGGGAATACTTCTTGTGCATCCACTTCCATAAACCCCAAAGTTATTCCACATGAGTCCACCATACCTTCCTATATGCGGTATTTACCTGTCGTTCCAAGTAAATTTGTATGTGCCAAACTCTAAACCTTCAAATGAAATTATGTTTTGTATGCTCGAACATCTCATGTATCAACTAGGGATGTCTATATCTTCCATGCTAGGTGTGTTATTCTCGCGATGAGTGGACTCCGCTCATCATTCACGAGAAAAAGGGGCTGGTAACCGGGATGCCCAGTCCCATGCTCAAAATCATAATAATTAAACAAAACTCCCCCAGGGCTGTTGCTTGTTTGGACGGTGACCCGTGGATTCGGCTGGTCGTGGAGTGTGCTTGTTGGTGGTTGGGGGAGTATAAACTTTACCATTCTGTTTGGGAACTGCCTATAATGTGCGTATCGTGGGAGATATCGAGATTCTTGGTTGTTATGTTGACAATGAAAGTATACCGCTCACAATGTTATTCAATCTCTATTTAAAAATTGAGCTTTGGCACCTCTACAAATCCCTGCTTCCCTCTCCAAAGGGCATATCTATTTACTTTTATGCAGAGTCATCACCCTCTTATCAAAAAGCACCAGTAGGAGAGCACCTCTGTCGTTGCATGTATTACTATTAATTTGCATTGAGTCTCAGAAAAGGCTAGCGAGATACCATCCTGTTATATCATATCATGATTGTTTTGAGAAGTGTTGTCATCCGAGGTTTATTATTATTGCTCGCTAGTTGATTATGCCATTGATGTGAGTAGTCTTGAGACCTGAAAGTTATTGTGAATGTGGTTAGTTCATGATCATGTTGAAAGCCTGAATGCTAGCTTACATATTTACAACAACAAGAGCAAACAGAGTTTGTCAAAGTTTTTCTTTATCAATTTCAGTTTATCAACTGAATTGCTTGGGACAAGCAAAGTTTTAAGCTTGGGGGAGTTGATACTTCTCCAATGTATCTACTTTTCCAAACACTTTTGCCCTTGTTTTGCACTTCTCTAACTTGCACGATTTGAATGGAACTAACCCGGACTGACGTTGTTTTCAGCAGAACTGCCATGGTGTTGTTTTTGTGTAGAATAAAAAGTTCTCGGAATCGCCTAAAAATCAATGGAGAATTATTTCAGAAAATATAAAAAATATCTACAAGAAGATCTGCACTGGGGGGCCCACACCCAGTCCTCGAGGGTGGGGGCGCGCCCCCCTGCCTCGAGGGCCCCCCGATGCTCCACCGGCGTATCCCCAGGTCCTATATATTCCGTTTCAGGGAGAAAAAAATCAGGGAGAAAGAATTATCACTTTTTACAAGACGGAGCCACCACCAAGCCCTAATCTCTCTCGGGAGGGCTAATCTGGAGTCCGTTCGGGGCTCCGAAAAGTTGAGATCGTCACCATCGTCATCATCGACCTTCCTCCATCACCAATTCCATGATGCTCACCACCGTGTGTGAGTAATTCCATCGTAGGCTTGCTGGACGGTGATGGGTTGGATGGGATCTATCATGTATTCGAGCTAGTTTTGTTAGTGTTTGATCCCTAGTATCAACTACGTTCTGAGATTGATGTTGCTATGACTTTGCTATGCTTAATGCCTGTCACTAGGGCCCGAGTGCCATGATTTCAGATCTGAACCTATTATGTTTTCATGAACATATGTGTGTTCTTGATCCTATGTTGCAAGTCTATAGTCACCTACTATGTGTTATGATCCGGCAACCCCGAAGTGACAATAATCGGGACCACTCCCGGTGATGACCATAGTTTGAGGAGTTCATGTATTCACTATGTGTTAATGCTTTGGTCCGGTACTCTCTTAAAAGGAGGCCTTAATATCCCTTAGTTTCCAATAGGACCCCGCTGCCACGGGAGGCTAGGACAAAAAATGTCATTCAAGTTCTTTTCCATAAGCACGTATGACTATATTCGGAATACATGCCTACATTGCATTGATGAACTGGAGCTAGTTCTGTGTCACCCTAGGTTATAACTTCTACATGATGAATTGCATCTGACGTAATTTCCCATCACCGATCCAATGCCTACGAGCTTTACCTATATTGCATGTCGCTTATTTAGTTTTTCGTTGCTACTATCACAAAAACTACAAAAACACTATCTTTACTTTTATTCCTGCTACCGCCACTATCATATTACTTTGCTACTAAACTACCTTGCTGCAGATACTAAGTTTCCAGGTGTGGCTGAATTGACAACTCAGCTCCAAATACTTAAAAGTATTCTTTGGATCCCCTTGTGTCGAATCAACAAATTTGGGTTTAATACTTTACCCTTGAAAACTGTTGCGATCCCGTACACTTGTGGGTTATCAGGGGAGCGGAAAACTTTTTGGTATTTTTGGTATAGAAACAGAAAGTAAATAGTGCAAATAAATAGCGACGGAAGAAATTCACAAGTTGAAGGGAAAGTAATATGATAAAGATAGACCCGTGGGCCATAGGTTTCACTAGTGGCTTCTCTCATGATAGCAGAATTCTACGGTGGGTGAACAAATTACTGTCGAGCAATTGATAGAAAAGCGCATAGTTATGAGAATATCTAGGCATGATCATTATATATAGGCATCGCGTCCGTAACAAGTTGACGGAAACGATTCTACATCTACTACTATTACTCCAAACATCGACCGCTATCCAGCATGCATCTAGAGTATTAAATTAATAAGAACAGAGTAACACCTTAAGCAAGATGACATGACGTAGAGGGATAAACTCAAGCAATATGATATAAACCCCATCTTTTTATCTTCGATGGCAACAATACAATATGTGCCTTGCTGCCCCTATTGTCACTGGGAAAGGACACCGCAAGATTGAACCCAAAGCCAAGCACTTCTCCCATTGCAAGAACTATAGATCTAGTAGGCCAAACCAAACCAATAATTCGAAGAGACTTGCAAGGATATTATAATCATACATAAAAGATTTCAGAAAAGAATCAAATATTTTTCATACATAATCTTGATCTTAAACCCACAATTCATGGATCTCGACAAACACACCGCAAAAAGATTATATCGAATAGATCTCCTCGAAGATCGAGGATTGATACGTCCAAAACGTATCTATAATTTCTGCTTGCTCCATGCCTCTTTTGGGTGATATTGCTATGATATTTATACACTTCCATACACTTTTGATCATATTTGGACTAACCTATTAACTCAGTGCACCCCAGTGCCAGTTTCTGTTTTCTGCTGTTTTTGTATTTCAGGTTTTCCCATTACGAGAACTGCCCGAAAAATCCCGGAAAAATTATATAAAAAATCAGCGTTCCAGAAGCTTCCCGGTAGCCAATGTAGAGCTGGGGGGGGGGCACCAGGGCTACAGGCGCCCTGGTGGCGCGGACCCCCCCCCCCTTGGCCGCGTCGGGGGGGCGCCTGGGCCCCCCGAGCCTCCGCTGATGCCCCCCTTTGGCATATATTTAAGACGTGTCTGATGGCTTCTCGCCCCTCGTTGGTTACCCCAAGTGGAAAGTTAGAGATGTAGTGTAGCGGAAGTTTTCCCTTGGCAAAGATACCAAGGATCGATTTCCCGTCAGACTCCCAGTTTCAACAAGAAGGTGTCAACTGCTAACGGCGCCAGATATTAGCAATCAACGTGGACCTGCACACAGATACAAATAACTTTGCTCCCAACGAGTACAGAGAGGTTGTCAATCCCTCCGGCCTTGTAGTTTACAAAGGATCAAACACAAGTGATAGTAGTGATAGACATTGTTGCAATAGTAAGTTAAAGCGTAAAGTAAATAGCGGATGTGATCAATGATGGTAATATGGACCGGAGACTCATGATGTTCACTAGTGATGTCTCTCTCCCAAAAGACGATAAAACAGCTATGTGAGGTAAACGAATTACAGCTGGGCAATTGACAGAACCATGAACGCAAACCAATGCTAACTACATTGCAAGAAAGGTTGAGGTTCAAAGCATGGGCGGTACGCCGAGGTAAGTAGACCAAAATCCATCAATATCTACTACTAATCATCCACCTTGAGATATCTATCCAGAACATCTCGCTGGTATTAAGTTGCGAGTCCCACCCATAGTGTAAACTCAAAGCAACAGACAACTGCATTAAAAGAACTTTGCGTAAAGTAAACAATCCTTGCACCCGCGGGCACAAGCATCGTTGTTTTCCCCCTTGTGGCAACAACACATCCCCTAGACTCATGTTTCTGTCACTCAAGCTAGTCATCGAGGGGCATGAACCCACAATCAAGCATAATGTTCCCTCTTGGAGTCACTACCTATTACTTGGCCAAAGCAATAAATAACAACGGAGAACATGCAAGAATTACTTACGACCGTAAATATAAAAGAGGTGAATCAAATATATTACTCAAGCACAATCTGAACATAATCTCATAATCCGTCGGATCCCAGCAAACTCATCATAGCAACAGCATAAGGATTACATAGGTGCCTCAATCATGTAGGGCAGCTCACGAGGACTAATTAGTGAAGCACAAGAACGGGAGGAGAACATCGCATAGCTACTGGTCATGAACTCATGGTCCAAGGGAGACTACTCACAACTCATCCGGGAGGCGTCCATGGTGGTGGAGAAGCTCCCGGTGGTGATCCTCCCCTCTGGCAGGGTGCCTGGAAGAGTTCTCCTGGTGCTCCCGATCTTGGAAGCGGCGGCGGCGGCGGAATAGAGATGAGATCGCGAAAAAAAGTTCCCGTCTTGAGGGTTTCGGGAGACGCTTTAAATATATGCCAAATGGGGGCATCAACGGAGCCTCGGGGGGCCCAGGCGCCCCCCCCCGGCGCGGCCCAGGGGGGGTGCGCCGCCAGGGCGCCTGGAGCCCTGGTGCCCCCCCCCCCCGGCTGTACTTCGGGCGCAAGGTAGCTTCTGGAACGCTGATTTTTTATATAATTTTTCTGGATTTTTCCTCGCAGTTCTCGTAAAGTGAAAACCTGAAATACAAAAACAGCCGAAAACAGAAACTGGCACTGGGGTGCACTGAGTTAATAGGTTAGTCCAAATATGATCAAAAGTGTATGGAAGTGTATAAATAACATAGCAATATCACCCAAAAGAGGCATGGATCAAGCAGAAATTATAGATACGTTTTGGACGTATCAGCGTCTCGAAACCCTCGAGACGGGAACCCTTTTTCGCGATCTCATCTCTGTTCTGCCACCGCCGCGCTTCCAAGATCGGGAGCACCAGGAGAACTCTTCCCGGCACCCTGCCGGAGGGGAGGATCACCACCGGGATCCTCTCCACCACCATGGACGCCTCCCGGATGAGTTGTGAGTAGTCTCCCTTGGACCATGGGTCCATGACCAGTAGCTATGTGATGTTCTCCTCCCCTTCTCGTGCTTCACTAATTAGACCTCGTGAGCTGCCCTACATGATCGAGGCACATATGTAATCCTTATGTTGTTGCTATGTTGAGTTTGCTGGGATCCGATGGATTGTGAGATTATGTTCAGATTGTGTTTGAGTAATATATTTGATCTACCTCTTTTATATTTATGCTCGTAAGTAATTCTTGCATGTTCTCCGTTGTTATTTATTGCTTTGCCCAAGTAGTAGGTAGTGACTCCAAGAGGGAACGTTATGCTTGATTGTGGGTTCATGCCCCTCGATGACTAGCTTGAGTGATAGAAACATGATTCTAGGGGATGTGCTGTTGCCACAAGGGGGAAAACAACGGTGCTTGTGCCCGCGGGTGCAAGGATTGTTTACTTTACGCAAAGTTCTTTTAATGCAGTTGTCTGTTGCTTTTTGTTTACACTATGGGTGGGACTCGCAACTTAATACCAGCGAGATGTTCTGGATAGATATCTCAAGGTGGATGATTAGTAGTAGATGCAGATGGATTTTGGTCTACTTACCTTGGCGTACCGCCCATGCTTTGATCCTCTACCTTTCTTGTAATATAGTTAGCATTGGTTTGCGCACATAATTCTATCAATTGCCCAGCTGTAATTCGTTTACCTCACATAGCTGTTTTATCGTCTTTTGGGAGAGACACATCACTAGTGAACATCATGGGACCACGTTCCATATTACCATCACTGATCACATCCGCTATTTAGTTTCTGTTTTACTTATTATTTGCAGCAATACCTATCACTATTATCACTTGCGTTTGATCCTTTGTAAACTACAAGGCCGGAGGGATTGACAACCTCTCTGTACTCGTTGGGAGCAAAGTTATTTGTATCTGTGTGCAGGTCCACGTTGATTGCTAATATCTGGCGCCGTTAGCACTTGACACCTTCTTGTTGAAACTGGGAGTCTCAGGGGAAATCGATCCTTGGTATCTTTGCCAAGGGAAAACTTCCGCTACACTTCATCTCAAACCTTCCACTTGGGGTAACCAACGAGGGGCGAGAAGCCATCAAGCAAAGTTTTCTGGCGCCGTTGCCGGGGAATCCACTCTTCAAGATAGGGGAGTTGCACGCTATCTTTTATCTTTGCTTTTTAGTCTTGTTAGTTTACCTTTCAGTTTTCTTTATGTCTTTTCACTAGTTTTGCTTAATGGAAAACAACAAAAATATGAGAGAGCTTTATAAGCTCTACCTTGCTTTGGGACATGATGTGTTTGAAGAGAAAATTAAAAAACCTATGGAACTTTATTATTTGCATAACAATCATGATGGTGGTGATCTTATTAGTATGCTTTCTTTGAATATCAATATTGCTAATGACATGGAAAGCTCTAAGCTTGGGGATGACACGTTTGATGAACATGATATTTTTAGTCCCCCAACTTTTGAAGAGAAAATTTACCTTGATGATACTTTGCTTCCTATACATGATGGTTATGATTGCTTTACTCTCACTATCCCTAATAAGAAAGATTTTGCTTATATGAAGAGTAATGATACCTTTTTGCATGTGGATCGATATGGTAACAATGCTTTATGTGATGCTTATATTGTTGAGTTTATTCGTGATCCCACTGAAAATTATTATGAGAAGGGAACATATGCTTATAGATACTTCAATGATATCAAGTTCCCTCTCTTTATGTTGAAGGTTTTGAAGCTACACTTGTTTTGCCTTCCTATGCTTATTGCTTTGTGCTTCAATGAATTATTCTATTGCAATATTCCTCTGCATAGGAAGCATGTTAGGCTTAAATGTGTTTGGTATTTGCTTCTTGATGCTCTCTTTTGTTCTTCAACTCTTATTCCTACGAGAGCATCATTAAAGTCTCATGCCTAGCTTAAAGGCATAAAAGAAAGCGCTTTTGGGAGGCAGCCCACAATGAATAAATTTTTATTTTTCTTTTGTTGTGTCTTGATGTTGTTACTACAGTAGCATCATCATTGTATCTTTACTTTTCAACTTTGTGCCAAGTATAGCCTCTGATTGCAAGAAAGTTCAAAAGTTGTGACGTGCTGTCCAGGAAACAGATTCTGTTCTTGGATAGAAAAATTCGTATAAAATCACCAGATCATCTTTTTGGTCTGAATGTTTTCGACAGCGTGCTCTATAGAATTGTCTTTCGGGCGTCTGTTCTGAGTTTTTTTATTAGAGTTGCAGAAGTGCCCCGAAAAAATCATTTACTACCTGTTGTTCTGTTTTTCACGGATTCTGTCCTGTTTTGCCTTTCCTTCATTTTTCAAACCTTGAGCTTGCATTTTATTTGCAAAAACCTTTTGGCAATCTTGAGAAACAGTAGACCTTCAAGAATATCTTTATTTTTAGCAAGGAACAATTATTTTATTAAGGGTACTAACCTCGCTAATCAGTTTATGATGAGTTATGTATGAAGGGAGTTTTCAAGTGTGCGAGGGAAGATGATAAAAAGATTCAGGAGTGTCAAACACTCAAGCTTGGGGATACCCCCATGCACCCCCAAGAAATATTCAAGGAGACTCAAGCGTCTAAGCTTGGGGATGCCCCCGTGCATCCCCGTCTCCATCAACATTATCAGTTCGTCTTTCGTTCCACTATATTTTTATCACTTCATGTGTTATGTGCTATGCTTGGAGCGTCTTGCTTTTAGTTTCCTTTTTAGTTTTCTTTAGCTTTTCATAATGATTCGGAACTCAGCATTTCATTGTGTGGGAGAGAAACACGCTCCACTTCTACCTAGAACATAACATAGAATTTTCATGTCTATCTTTGTTGTATGTGTTCTTTGTCTTTCAATAGCTACTATCATGTTTCGCTCTTAGTTTTCATGCTTATCTTTTTAAAAAAGAGCTTTTGTTTAGTTGGTTGCTTGAACTCTCTTTAGTTATCTTGCTTATCTTATTAAGAGAGTTTGCTTATGTTGCATTGGTCGATATGTCTATGATAAAAATGCTACGTGCATAATGGTGCTTAGTAGTTCATGTTTTCTTATGGTTAGTCTCAAATAGCTCGGGGTTTCCCAATGTGTTATTGGAGTACCAACATGATTTGTTTGCCTATGATGTGGTATGGTTTAGTAATATCTTCCTTCAAGAATTTATTTTGATGGACTTGGCGTATGCTCACGCATATTTAAGACTGTAAAGAAAGTCTGTCAAGCCTTGATGATCTTTTATTTCTGAGTAGCGATATAACTTCCATGCCTGATTCAATGTTGCTTTGTCGCTCTGCATGATTATGACCGTCATTGCTCTTTTAGTTGGTCGCTCCCAGTCTTTTGCTAACCTTCGCCTGTACTAAGCGAACTGACTGCTTGTGCATCCAAAATCTATTAAACCAGTTATGCCATATGAGTCCACCATACCTTCCTATACATGGTATTTACCTGCCATTCCTAACGAATACTTTCATGTGCCATCTCGAAATTATTCAAAAAAATGCATTTCTATTTTGTGCCTCTGTTTTAGCTCATGAGGAAGTAGTAGTTAATTCATGATCTTTTTATGTTGGACAAGCTTCACCCCGGGATTGCATGTATAATGTGCAAACCCATAATACGAGAAGGAACTGGCAATGAGTGCGCCCGGCTCAAAATTAATATAACAAACAAACCCTCCTTCACGCTTTGTTCATGAGAAATCAGAAAACTTTGGCAGTGATATACAAAGGAGATTAAGAGGATGTGATCGTCCTCATTCGGGAGCCGTTCCTCGAAACTTGTCCATCTCAAAAAGTAATTGAGTTATCTGCTAGCATTCGTTGACGAAACATGCATATACAAAAAAATAATTATTACTTTTGTTTTTAAAACCAAGAGCTCTGGTACATGCTTTGTCTTTGTTTCCGACCACGGGTTTTCAACCTTGCCAACAAAAGCCACGGTTCGAGAGTCTCCACCTTCTCTTAAAGCACCAACTACTGAGAGCATGATTGTCATTCTGAGTGTAATGTGCATTGTCCCAAAGTAGCATTATCTTTTGCATGATTATGATATCGTTTATTTTGAAATCATTGTATCTAGTCATCACTTAAACCTTGGAGGTGCCCCTGCATTTATGTTTTGCTTCACTAAAGGGGGCAAGCGAGATATCACTTTATCATATTGGCACACCATGCTCATTACAAATCTATTTGATGTTTCAGTATCATATTGTAAAACTTTCAGTTCTTTGTGATTTTCTCATGAGGTAACTTAATTACTATAGATTCATTGTCTCAGTAAGCTTTTGTCATATGACTATGAAAAAGTCCTATATGGTTAATAGCATGTCACCACAGAAATTATTCTTGTTATCATTTACCTACTCGAGGACGAGCAGGAATTAAGCTTGGGGATGTTGATACGTCCAAAACGTATCTATAATTTCTGCTTGCTCCATGCCTCTTTTGGGTGATATTGCTATGATATTTATATACTTCCATACACTTTTGATCATACTTGGACTAACCTATTAACTTAGTGCACCCTAGTGCCAGTTTCTGTTTTCTGCTGTTTTTGTATTTCAGGTTTTCCCATTACGAGAACTGCCCGAAAAATCCCGGAAAAATTATATAAAAAATCAGTGTTCCAGAAGCTTCCCGGTAGCCAAAGTAGAGCCGGGGGGCCACCAGGGCTCCAGGCGCCTTGGTGGCGCCCCCCCTCCCCCCCGTAGCCGCGCCGGGGGGGCGCCTGGGCCCCCCGAGCCTCCGCTGATGCCCCCCTTTGGCATATATTTAAGACGCGTCTCGAAACCCTCGAGACGGGAACCCTTTTTCGCGATCTCATCTCTGTTCTGCCGCTGTCGTGCTTCCAAGATCGGGAGCACCAGGAGAACTCTTCCCGGCACCCTGCCGGAGGGGAGGATCACCACCGGGAGCCTCTCCACCACCATGGACGCCTCCCGGATGAGTTGTGAGTAGTCTCCCTTGGACCATGGGTCCATGACCAGTAGCTATGTGATGTTCTCCTCCCCTTCTTGTGCTTCACTAATTAGACCTCGTGAGCTGCCCTACATGATCGAGGCACATATGTAATCCTTATGCTGTTGCTATGTTGAGTTTGCTGGGATCCGATGGATTGTGAGATTATGTTCAGATTGTGTTTGAGTAATATATTTGATCTACCTCTGTCGGTGTACTAAGGAAGGGGTACCTCAGTACCCCAACTTGTGCACGGGCGGTTGCAGCTTCCCGCGGCAGGGTTAACCACGTGCTCGCCGGAGACTTTCCTGCTCCATATCAAACCATTCAAAAACAAAGTATACAAGACAGAAGATCGAGACCCCGGCAAGCGGAGCTTGCCGGGAAGGCCGTTCCAGGCTCAAGGTTACCCCACTCACGCAAGGCCCTGGCAAGAGGAGCTTGCCAGGAAGACTAGAAGATTACATCATAGAAGACACGCCTCGGCGCTATATGCGTCCCGGCGAGGGCCCGGGGAGCGACAAGCTTCAGAGCCCGGCAAGCTCCCGGGCCCGGCAAGATCAAGACCCCGGCAAGGTGCTTGCCGGGAGAGTTGCGCTGTGTGCCCGCGCTCCAGCTCATCGGCCCACGCGTCACCCTGGGGCCATCCCAGGGACGCGTGGCGGATGGTTGTGCAGCCTGGGGGACACGGTGGCACTCCACGGTGGTGAAGCCATCGCCGTGGCGAACGGAGACGCGAGGGTGGGAGCTTTTGGGGTCGACGGCGACGGGCATTAAATTCCCTTGTCCCCCACTGTCAAAGTAGGTGGCGACCACTGTTCGCGCACTGTAGCTCCACTATTCCCGCACTGTTACAACTACCACCTCTTTTACATTTTGACCCCTTTCTCCTACGTTGACACCTGTCGGTGACCCCTTGCACTATAAAAGGAGGCCCATGCACAACGTGGGGGGGGTTCGGAACCTAGATCACTTATACGCTCGGTGTAGCTGCTTCTTCAAGCTCCCGAGCTCTCCAACTCAATACACAACTAAGCAGGAGTAGGGTTTTACGCGTCTATCGCGGCCCGAACCTGGGTAAAACTGCCCGCGTGCTCGCTACGATCTGCTCTTCGTGCTCCCTCCGCCCTCGTACCGCACAGACAAGGGGCTCCGGTCCCATAGGTGTTCGTGGTGGACAGTTTCCCCCGACATCTTTGGCGCGCCAGGTAGGGGTGCGTCGAGGTTGTGCGAATCTGATCCGGCGTTCGCGCGGGCGCATTCTTCATCAACCTCTCCAGTTTCATCAGCAACTTCATCAGGAACAGCACCATGGCCCCGAAGAAGAAGGCTTCGGAGGTCGGAGGCCCGTCTGCGTCTCATCCGCCGCCACCAGAGCCAACGGTGGGCGGGGGAGACGCCGTCGGAAGGGTGGTCGCCGGTGAAGACACTCGCGGCGCCACCAAATCCAAGGACAGGACGGACGACCGAGCCTCGGTCTCCGTGGACGCGCCGCGTCCATCTCAGCACACGACAACCCAGCAGCGCCATGTCACAGGAGGTGGCATCCGCTTGTTGGGCCAAGGACAAACCGGAGGCTCGCGGGATGCCTCGGACCACCGTCTGGGCACAAGCAAAGCGAAGGCGCCGGCGCGGGACCCTGCTCCTTCTAACGTTGTTAGGAGTCCGAGCATATCCCGCTCCTCGCACCGCTCGCCCCCGTTCCCCTCCACTCCAGCAGAAGCGCTCGCAAGGGCGCAACTGCTCCTCGATTTCCCTCCAGCGGCAGACAAGGCCGAAGACTGGAGGGCCACCATCCAGAGCCTGATAGCCTTCGCCAACAACGATTCTCCACAGCAGTCGGCGGCCTCGCGGCCGCGACAAGCTGAGAAGACGAAGGCCGACGGCGACAAGACCGCCGGGGGTGCGACAAGCGTGCACTCCCCGCCGCGGAAGCAGAAGACGCCACCCCGCCGGAACAACGCCGACGACGGCTCCACGGCATCGTTGGATCCGCGGGCCCGTCGGGACCAGCGCCACGTCCTCGACGACCGGCGACAAGAAGACGCTCGAACAACCATCGAGCGCCGCCGAGAAACTCGGCGACAATCAGACCAGAGAGCTGGGAACACTGTCGACGCGCGCGCGCCCGGTGAACCAGGCGACTTGCCGTACGCGGCAGGCTGCCCTGCGTTCACCCGCGAGCTGCGGCGCGTCCAGTGGCCCAACATGAAGAATTTCAAGCCCGACGTACCGGAGAAGTACGACGGCAAGACGCACCCCTCAGAATTCCTCAGCGTTTACACCATCGCGGTGCAGGCTGCCGGGGGCGCGACGAGAAGATCTTGGCAAACTACTTCCCGCTCGTGCTTAAGCCGAACGTCCGTTCGTGGCTTATGCACTTGCCGGAGGGTTCCATCTCTTCTTGGGCCGACCTTTGCCACCAGTTTGTTGGCGCCTTCACCGGCGGCCACAAACCCCACGGCCAGGAGAGCGATCTCCACATTCTGGCCCAGAAGGAAGGAGAGTCCCTGCGCAAGTACATCCAACGCTTCAGCCGTGTACAGCACAACATCCCCGACGTCCACCCTGCTGCGGTTATCAACGCGTTCCACCAGAACGTGCGTAACCGCCGCATGCGTGAAGAAATGGCGATGACCAAGATTCGGGATGTCAGCGAGCTCTATGCTCTGGCTGACAAGTGCGCACGCGCAGAAGAGGGGAGGAGACTCCCCGGGGAGGATGCTGGCGCAGGAGGAAGCGACAGTGACGACGCCGCCCCGGCAAAGAAGAGCCGGCGGCAGAATAACAGAAGGAAAGGCAAGAATGAGGTGCTTGCCGTCGAGAAGTCCGGCAAGGAGGCTCCCGCCAAGCAAACACAGGCTGGCGGCTCCGGCAAGGAGTCTGCCCCTGTAGCGGCAGCCGACAAGCAGGACGGCTCCGACAAGCAATACTGTAAAATCCACCGCACCAAGGGCCACGACCTCTCCAACTGCAAGCGCGTCGAGTATCTCGTCGAGCAGCAGAAGGCTGAGTACGAGAGGCGCGACAAGGAGAAGGCCCAAGGTGGCGGCGGAGAGCCAAGCAAGAAGCGGCCATTCAATGGCCGGGGAGGACGCCGCGGCAAGGCCAAGCAGCGGCAAGGTGACCGACCTGACCGGGGCCGCGACAAGGATGAAGAAGACGACGACGAAGACATGGAGGACGAGGATAACAGCGAGTAGGAGTTCCAGAAGGCCACGGAGGTCCTGTGCGTCGACGGTGGCGCCTCTCTGCACACCTCCCACCGCCAGCTAAAGCAGTGGGTGCGTGAGGTGAATGCAGCAGAGCCGCCCGTGGAGTCGCGCAGGCTCCTCAAATGGTCCAGCACGCCCATCATTTTTGATCTTGAGGATCACCCTGACCGCACCACTGTGGTCGGGTGCTTGCCGATGCTGGTCTCACCCACCATCCGCAACCTCAAGGTCACCAAAATGTTGGTTGACGGCGGGGCCGGGCTGAACTTGATCTCCTCTGTTGTGATCAAGAAACTCCAAATTCCAGATGGCGAGCTCGAAGAGACCGGTTCTTTCCAAGGAATCAACCCGGGAAGGAGCAAGCCCAAGGGGAAGATCACTCTGCCGGTGACCTTCGGCGGGGAGCTCAACTTCAGAACTGAGCGTATCACTTTCGACGTCGCCGATATTCCATTACCATACAATGGAATACTCAGCCGTCCTGCCCTCGCCAAGTTCATGGCGGCTTCCCATTACGCCTACAACGTACTCAAGATGCCGGGGCCGATAAGCGTCATCACTGTCCACGGCGACAAGAAGGATGCGCTTGTCTGCGCCGACAAGATCTACCGGGATGCGGCAGCTGCGGCCGAGAAGGATACACTTGCCGCTGAAGCTCCCGGGGGGAAGAAGACGAAGACCAAGTCCGGCAAGTGCTCTGGGGCCCACTCCGGCAACCGCACCTCTTCGGAGTGCTGCACTGCCGTCGAGGACGTTCCATCGAGCTCCACCGGCAAGTGTAAGAAAGGGATGGCCGCTCCTCCGGCAACCAAGAAGGTGTCCGCCAAGGAGGACGGCGCTGGTGGTACCTTTACCATCAGTGCCACGCTTGACAGCAAATAGGAAAGCGCGCTCGTTGCCTTCCTGCGGGCAAATGTCGATGTGTTTGCCTGGCAACCATCTGACATCCCCGGTGTTCCCAGGAAGGTAATTGAGCACAAGCTTGCTGTCTGTCCTCATGCGCGGCCCATCAAACAGAAAGTGAGGAAGCAAGCCGTGGAGCGCCAAGAATTTATCAACGAGGAAATCAAGAAGTTAGAGGCAGCAGGCCTAGTTAGAGGTGTGATCCATCCGACGTGGTTAGCAAATCCAGTCGTCGTGCGCAAGGCCAACGGGAAGTGGAGACTGTGTATAGACTTCACCGATGTGAATAAAGCATGTCCCAAGGATCCATTCCCTTTGCCGCGCATTGACCAGATTGTTGACTCCACTGCCGGATGTGAGCTACTCTGTTTTCTTGATGCATATTCAGGCTACCATCAGATCTTTATGGCCAAAGAGGATGCAGAGAAGACTGCATTTATCACTCCTTGTGGCACTTACTGCTTCATACGCATGCCATTTGGATTGAAGAATGCAGAATCAACGTTTGCAAGGGTAGTGTACACTGCTTTCGAGCCACAGATCCACAGAAATGTAGAGGCTTACATGGATGACATCGTGGTAAAAAGTAAGAGCAAAGAAACCCTAGTCCAAGATTTGGAAGAGACATTTCAGAACCTGCACAAGATACAGCTCAAGTTGAACCCCGAGAAGTGCGTCTTTGGAGTTCCCTCCGGCAAGCTTCTCGGATTCTTTGTGTCACAGAGGGGTATTGAAGCCAACCCCGACAAGATTAAAGCCATTGAGCAGATTGAGGCCCCGAAGCGCGTCAAGGATGTCAGAAGGCTTGCAGGTTGTGTGGCTGCCCTCAGTAGGTTCATTTCGAAGTCTGCAGAACGCGCCCTACTCTTCTTCAAAATCTTGAAGAAGGCAGGTCCCATGAAGTGGACTCCGGAAGCGGAGGCAGCGCTACAAGATTTGAAACGATACCTATCCTCCACTCCAATACTTGTCGCACCTAGACCACAGGAAAAGTTGTTGCTATACCTAGCGGCAACCAACCAGGTGGTTAGTGTTGCGTTAGTAGCGGAGAGGGAGTCCGACGAGGAGGCTACACCACCGGCAAGCGAATCCAGCGACAAGCAGGGGGCTGCTCCAGCAAGCTCTGGCCCCGACAAGGACAACTCTGCGCAGGAACAGGATGAAGTGCGGAAGAAAATGGTGCAGCGCCCAGTGTATTTGTGAGTTCCCTTCTCCAGGGGGCTAGATCAAGGTACTCTGGTGTGCAAAAGTTGCTTTTCGGCCTCCTCATGGCCTCGAGAAAGCTGCGCCATTACTTCCAAGCACATGAGATAACAGTGGTCACTCGCTTTCCGCTGAAGAGGATATTGCACAACCCAGAAGCAACAGGCAGGATCGTTGAGTGGGCACTGGAGCTGTCGAGCTTTGGACTCAAGTTTGAAAGTACTTCAACCATACAGAGCCGAGCTTTGGTAGAATTCATAGCTGAGTGGACCCCAACACCCGATGAAGAAGTCCAAGAAACAAGTGCACCCGTACAAGAAGCGACAAGTGAATGGGTAATGTATTTTGACGGTGCCTTCTCGCTGCAAGGCGCCGGTGCTGGCGTGGTACTCATCGCGCCCACCGGAGAGCACCTCAAATATGTTATCCAGATGCACTTTCCCAGGGAGCAAGCGACAAACAACACTGCTGAATATGAAGGCTTGCTTGCCGGCCTCAGGATTGCGGCCGAACTTGGGATCAGGAAGCTGATTGTGCGGGGAGATTCTCAGTTGGTGGTCCGGCAAGTCAACAAGAGCTATCAGAGCCCTTTGATGGAAGCTTATGTCGATGAAGAGAGGAAGCTTGAGGAACACTTTGAAGGTCTGCAGATGGAGCACGTCCCGAGAGCTCAGAATGAAATTGCAGATGGCCTTTCAAAGTGTGCTTCGATGAAGTTACCTGTGGAACCAGGGACCTTCTTGCTCAAGCTGACTCAACCATCCGTTACACCGTCAATTGGGCAGTCCAAGAAGAGAAAGTTGGTCTCCGGCGACTACTTGCCGGCGGATCTTCCCGAAACCGCCGCCAAGGTCCCCAAGATCGACAACCACAACGCTGAGGAACAGTTTGCTCCTGCAGATCCTCGGGTCTGTACAGTTGAAGCAAGTGTTCCCGACAAGCCTCGCCCCGGCGAGCTTGCCGGGGGACCTTCAGCTCTGGCAGAGCCAGAGGTTCTTGCCGCAGAAGCCGAGGTCCCCGCAGCGGCACTCATGCCTTTAGTCCTTGCCGTTGAGCCCCAAGCTCCGGCATGGGCGCAGCAGATTGTCCGTTTTCTACAAACTGGAGAACCTCCCGACGACCCAGAAGAAATAGAGAAGATAACCAGGCAGTCAAGTATGTACCAGTTCGTGGATAACGAGCTGTACAGAAGAAGGCTCAATGGTGTCAGACTGAAGTGTATCTCCAGGGAAGATGGACAGAAGCTGTTGGCAGAAATACACGGAGGCATATGCGGCCACCACATTGGCGCAAGGGCGCTTGCCGGGAAAGCTTTCCGGCAAGGGTTCTTTTGGCAAGAAGCCCTCCAAGATGCAACTGCACTAGTAACCAAGTGTGAAGCGTGCCAGTTCCATGCAAAGCAGATTCATCAGCCAGCTCAAGCTCTCCAAACAATTCCTTTGTCCTGGCCCTTCTCGGTCTGGGGGCTTGATATCCTCGGCCCCTTCCCCCGAGCCGTCGGGGGCTTTGAGTACTTGTACGTTGCAATCGACAAGTTCACAAAGTGGCCAGAAGTGGAGCCAGTGAGAAAGGTGACAGCACAGTCAGCGGTCAGGTTCTTCAGGTCGATTGTTTGCCGTTTCGGAATCCCTAACAGGATCATCACTGACAACGGTACACAATTTACTAGTCGCACCTTCATGCAGTACGTCCAAGACCTTGGCGCCAAGGTCTGTTTCGCTTCTGTTGCTCACCCGAGGAGCAACGGTCAAGCGGAGAGGGCCAATGCTGAAGTGCTGCGCGGACTCAAGACAAGGACCTTTGACAGGCTGCGCAAGTGCGGAAGAAATTGGATAGAGGAGCTACCTGCGGCTCTTTGGTCAATCAGAACGACACCAAGTCGAGCCACCGGACAGACACCCTTTGCTCTAGTCTATGGAGCAGAGGCAGTTCTCCCCACGGAACTCGTATACGGATCTCCTCGAGTGCTCGCTTATGATGAGCTCGAGCAAGAGCAACTGCGACAAGATGATGCATTGCTCCTCGAGGAGGGACGTCTCCAGGCTGCTGTACGAGCTGCTCGATACCAGCAAGCCTTGCGTCGCTACCATAGCCGCAAGGTCAAGGCCAGGAGTCTCGAGGAAGGCGACCTTGTTCTTCGGCGTGTTCAGTCCGCCAAGAATTCCAACAAGTTGATGCCGAAGTGGGAAGGCCCTTATCGGGTGAGACAAGTCACGAGGCCCGGCGCTGTCCGCCTCGAGACCGAAGAAGGCTTACCGGTGAGCAACTCCTGGAACATAGAGCATCTTCGCAAGTTTCACCCATAAGGCGCGGTTGCCGCGATCCGCTCCGGCAACCACCTTTTGTACGAGCTTTGCCGCTGTTGCATGTAACCCTTTGTACAAAGCCGGGCGCAGACCCCGTGCATCAGTAAAGATTTTGTGTTTTGCGCTATTTGCTTTTCGCATGCTTTTCTTTGCTATTTGCATGTGTTATTTGGCATCTTGTGCAACATACGCATCCGGTAAGCATTAGCACGCCGAAAGACCATGTCTTGTTTCCCTCTTCTTTTCCTTTGCCTCTTAAGCAGAAGGAACGTTCCTCGCGCACAAGTTTGCCGGGGGGGAAGGAGATGGAGGAGGAACCAAGTGCTGTTCAAGAAAGAAAGGCCTTACCGAGAAGGAAGCAATATATGAAAGCTAAGTTATTAGAATTTGGCCAGATCAAATTTTTAATTTTTAGTTGTCTTCCTTGAACAATCACACTTTGTATGGAAAACCTGTGCGCGGAGGAACCTACCCGTAGCTAGCCGCACCCTTATCTTGTTTCCGAGTACGCTCAACGATCTAAGTGAGCTGCGACAAGTGTCGCGCCCTTGCTTCGTTTGCGAGTTCGCTCAGCAAGCTAAGTGCGTTGCGACTAGCTGCGGCAAGGTTGCTTGCCGGTGAGACCTCGGCCAGCAGGCTGCTCAGAGTCCAGCACTCAGCGCTCGCGGCAAAGGCCCCTTGCCGGCAAGCTCCCCGGGAGCGTAGGGTGAAAAGCATACAAAGTAAATGACCAAGACAAGGAAGATAACATTGCACTGATTGATCAAAATGAGATAAATATCTTACAAACGATAACTTGTCGCAATGATTAATGAGTTCACAAACGTCCTATGCAGCAACAAAAAGGGATAAAGATAATGGAGGCCTAATCCACGCGGTCGCCCTCAATCCTGGAGATCTTGTTCACCTTGGCGATGATGTGGGCGACCTGCTCCTTCAACACCTCCATGTTTGCGTCGGCCGGCAGGCTGCGAAGAACGTTGGTGAGGTTTATGCCGGGATTGCGGTATACAATCTTCGTCAGCACGCGCTCCAAGGTTCCCGTGCAGAGCAGGCACGACTCCTCGGCCAGCTGCGCGGGAATCTTGTTCCGAAGACCTGCAAGAGCCGGCGCGATCCCTCTGAAGAAGAGGCTGAGCTTGGCGCTGTGAGGGAGGTTCGGATCCGGGGAGTAGATGAGATGCTCGACTTTCAGCGCCAGCAGCTCCTGGTCGATGTTGGACGCAGAAGATACCAAGTCCTCGGTCCATACCTCAATGGTACGGCGGAAGTTCTCGGCCGCCTTGTTGGCGCTGTCCACCAAGGCTCGCTCCTTGCGGAGCTCCTCCTTCAACTTGGTCTCCCGATCCCGGGCGGCGTCAAGCGAGTCCTTCAGTGTGGAGACCTTCAGCTCCAGATCCTCGATGGAGTCCTTGGCAGCCTTCAACTCGTCGCCCCTCTCAGAAAGACGCACCTGGAGTTCTGAGTTAGTGTGGGCGTCCTTCTCGCGCTCTATATTGAGCGCGGCGACCTTCTCCACGCTCGCCTTCAGCGACTCCTCCAGCTGCGCGACCTTGGCGGCAAGCTCTTCCTTGGCGGTCTCCGCGGTAGCCGCGGCAGTTCTCGCCTCCTTCAGCTCCCCGCCAAGGGCCTGCTGCCGAGCGGCGAGTTCTTCCTCGTGGGCGTCGAGGTTGACCTTCCGCTGGGCGAGTTCTCCTTCTCGCCGGGACAGCTCCACCCCGGCGAGCCGCTGCTGCTCTTCGGCCTCGGCCTTCTCCAGCACCCACTCTTGGTATTCTCCGGCGAGTCGCTCGCGCTCCTCCGCCACCTCGCGGAGAGCCGCCTGGTTGGCGGCGCTGAGCTCCGCCGCGCGCTTCTCCATCTCCGCGGCGGCCTTGGCGGCGAGGGCCTCCCGACAAGCAAGCTTCGCCTGCCTGGCCCGGTAAAGGGCCAGGAGCTGGTGAAGCAGCTTCTCCTCCTCGGGCCCTTCACTTCCGTCGGGCGCCTCGACAATCTTCAAGCCCGCGGAGGCGAGGACCTCTCCATCAAAGGCCTCGCCCTCCGCGGGAGCTCGCGACGAAGAACCCCACGGCACCTGGATGAAGACGCCGTTGGGGGCTTCGAGATAATAGCCGGCCTGCTCCTTTTCGGCGGAGGGGTCGGCGGCCGGCGCAGCACTTGACGCTCCCGCCGCCTCCGGGCCGGCGGTGCGGTCGCCGTCCCCCTCCCCGGCCGCTGCGTCCGCAGCCGAAGCGGTCTCCTGCGCAGCCGGCTCGGCGGCTCCCGCCGTGTCCTCGGCGACAGGGGCGTCGCCGCCGCCGTCCTGCGCGGCCTCCTCCTCGATGATGATGACTTCCGTCTCCATCGGCTCGGGGGGAGGAAGATCTAGAAGAAGAAGAAGAAGCAAAATAAGTTCAAGCAAATATCCAAAAAGAGACAATGCCGAGAAGACAAAATTACAAGACCTACCTCGGCGGACGTCGTCAGCGGCGGGCTCCCTCGCCGGGGAGCTCTGCCTTGGCGGAGTGGCCGCCCTCGCCGGGCAGCTCGCCCTTGGTGGGGTACTCGCCCTTGGCGGAGTACCCGCCCTTGGCGGGGCGCTCTCCCTTGCCGGGGAGTTCGGCCTTGGCGGGGACGGCGGGGCCTGCGGCTCCTCGGGGGCGGCCTCCGGACGCCCCTGCGGCTGTGGCTCCACCTCTGTACAAGAGAAGACAAAAGCATCAAGATGTTAGAGCAAGACCAAAATCCCCAAGCGCACCCGACGAGTGGAAAGATGGAACCCAGACTTACGCTGGGGGCTGCCCTGGGGGCTGCTCCTCGGAGCAGCGCTCGGGTCCGGGAGGCTTGGCTCCGGCACGTCCCCAGTTGCCGCGGTGGGCGAGTCATCCGTGACCTCGACCACGGGCACCTTGGCTTTCCTCGCCGCGCGCTGGGCCAAGGTCCTGAAATCAAAGCAAAAAAACAAGATTAGCATCAACAATAATCAAGACGAAATTTGAGAAGATGAAGGATATCGAGCGCTTACTACTGCTCCTCCTCGTCGTCGTCGCTCAAGGCGGAGAAGTCGAATTCCACCTGGGGCGCGTCTGCGCGAGGAGCGGGAGGCGAAGATTCCCTCGGGCGCTTGGCGGTCCCTGGGGCTGGGGGCTGCGAAGACCCAGCCCCTGTGGTAGCCGGGGCCCGAGGAGCGGGCGGAGCCGCCGCTCCGCCCCGTGAAGACTCCTATCGGCTCGACGCCGGCCTGCGAGGCGCCTCTGTTGTGGCCTGCTTGCGGGGTGCCTCCGTCGTGGCCTGCGCGCGGGCCGCCTCCGCTGTAGCTGGTGCGTCGGTCGCCCCCGGCGCAGCTTGGCTCCCCCGGGGAGCTCGCGCTGCCCGGCGAGCTGGTTGTTGCCGGGGCGCCTGCGCCCCCTCCCCCGTCGCCGTCTTGCGGAGACGCTTCAGTGGAGACCACCTAGGGCTTGCCCGGGGCGGGGAGGTCTCCGACGAGGAGAGGTCGTCGGCGTAGAGCTCCGTAGACCCGCCGGAGTCCTCGGCGGCCTCGGCGTCCTCCTCCTCCTCCTCCTCGGCTGGCTTGCTGGGCCCAGCGCCCTGCGCCGCGGCCTCCTTCCCTTCGGCGCCTCCGCTCCCTCCGGCGCCTCCGCTCCCTGCGGCGCCCCTGTTCCCTCCGGCGGCGTGGCCTCTCGCCGCGGCCTCCGTCTGGATCTCGATGATCCCGGAGTGCCTCAAGGATGGAACTCCGGCGAGCGCGTCGGGAGGCAGCTGCAGTAGCCTGCGGATCTCCGCCTCCTCCGCTTGGCAGGACGCCTCCGCAGCATCTGCCTCGTCGGGCGTGTAGCCGAACTCTCCTGCCGCTACGGCTACGGCGGCCTCTTCAACCCGAGAAGCGATATACGCAATCTCCTGGTCGGTGGTGTCCCGCGTCAGCTCCCGGGTCTCGTTCTTGTTCTTCGCCACCTCCACAAGGTTGTCGAAGAAGCTGAGGATGTCTATTGACTTGGGTGGAATCCACGTGTGGTCCACGCCGTGCGAATCACACGCGGGCATCATGGCGCGGAGAGGATCACAAGCTGTGCTGTTGCAAAGGGGCACCACTCCCCGGGGCCCCCTGAACCATTCCGGGTGGGCTGGGTCGTGCTTAAACAGCTCCCGGACCATCCCCTTCAGCTCCAGCGACGTGAAGTTGTAGTTGAGCCCGGGCCGCAACCTCATAATATCCGCCGAGTTGCCGTACTCCCAGGCCGGTCTTTTCCTGTCTTGGAGAGGGGCGATGCGGCGGCGGAGGAAGTCTGTGCCTACTTCTGGGACAGACAGCCTAGCGGTCCGGAGATGCAGAATCCTGATGAGGGCGACGTTGAGCTTGCCGTCGTCCGAATCCAGCTCGCTCCAGTCCCTGCCGCGCACGATGGGCGTTGTGCGCGGCGCGGTGAAGGATTGCGGCTGGTCCTCGACAATCCAGCACCATTCCGCACGCCACTCCTCCCACTTGCCGCGGAGCTCCCCCGGCAAGTAGGACTCCTTCTTGTTCAGACGGAAAACCCAAGAAATTCCTCCGGAGAGAGGGGCGCCGGCCTCTACTCTAGGGGTGAAGAAATGCCTAAACAGCGCTACGTTTGGGTGTATTCCTATATAGTTTTCGCACATGTGTGCGAAAACCGCCATTGTGAGGATGGCGTTGGGGGTGAAGTCAAGAAGATGGAGGCCGTAGGTGTGCATTATGTCACAGAAGAAATCAGAAAAAGGAGGGCAAAGACCGCAGTGGAAGAAGGCTGCGAAGAAATAGTACCCGCCGGGGTAGTTGTCCTTGGCGGCGGCCGGATAAGCTCGAGTGCGGGGGTGCGCCTTGGTTCCCTTGGACCAGAACAAGCAATACTTGTTCCAGAGCTCCCGCGCGCCGAGCTTCGGCGGGAAGACGAGGTTCCGCTTCCGATACGCGGTAAGCTTCGCCGCTTGCTCCGAATTTTCCTTCTCGGCCTTCTCCGCCTTCGCCTTCTCGGTCTTCGGGGCCATGGCGGAGGCGGCGGAGGAAGGGGGACGAAGAGCCCGGCGGCGCCGGAGATGCAGACGGCGGCGGCGGAAGTATGGAGGCGGAGCGCAAAGGGGATCTTTGGAGGAAGAAGAGGATGCAATGAAAGCATAAGGAGGGGAACCGCTCCTGCTTCCTCTGCTTTTATGGGGGAGTGGGGGGCGTTTCGCCCTTTCCATTGAAGGAACGTGGGCACGTCCCATCCCACGACGCCGCAATCGACGCGTGCCGTTACGGGGGGATGCGGCGGATACGGAAATGGATTCGGCGCGCCGTGGGCCGCGTGTGCCCGTGCACTGTTTTGGGCCTGGCCCAACAGCGCTCGGCACCGTGTGTGGCCCAGGCCCGGGGGCTCCTGTCGGTGTACTAAGGAAGGGGTACCTCAGTACCCCAACTTGTGCACGGGCGGTTGCAGCTTCCCGCGGCAGGGTTAACCACGTGCTCGCCGGAGACTTTCCTGCTCCATATCAAACCATTCAAAAACAAAGTATACAAGACAGAAGATCGAGACCCCGGCAAGCGGAGCTTGCCGGGAAGGCCGTTCCAGGCTCAAGGTTACCCCACTCACGCAAGGCCCTGGCAAGAGGAGCTTGCCAGGAAGACTAGAAGATTACATCATAGAAGACTCGCCTCGGCGCTATATGCGTCCCGGCGAGGGCCCGGGGAGCGACAAGCTTCAGAGCCCGGCAAGCTCCCGGGCCCGGCAAGATCAAGACCCCGGCAAGGTGCTTGCCGGGAGAGTTGCGCTGTGTGCCCGCGCTCCAGCTCATCGGCCCACGCGTCACCCTGGGGCCATCCCAGGGACGCGTGGCGGATGGCTGTGCAGCCTGGGGGACACGGTGGCACTCCACGGTGGTGAAGCCATCGCCGTGGCGAACGGAGATGCGAGGGCGGGAGCTTTTGGGGTCGACGGCGACGGGCATTAAATGCCCTTGTCCCCCACTGTCAAAGTAGGTGGTGACCACTGTTCGCGCACTGTAGCTCCACTCTTCCCGCACTGTTACAACTACCACCTCTTTTACGTTTTTACACCTTTCTCCTACGTTGACACCTGTTGGTGACCCCTTGCACTATAAAAGGAGGCCCATGCACAACGTGGAGGGGGTTCGGAACCTAGATCACTTATACGCTCGGTGTAGCTGCTTCTTCAAGCTCCCGAGCTCTCCAACTCAATGCACAACTAAGCAGGAGTAGGGTTTTACGCGTCTATCGCGGCCCGAACCTGGGTAAAACTGCCCGCGTGCTCGCTACGATCTGCTCTTCGTGCTCCCTCCGCCCTCGTACCGCACAGACAAGGAGCTCCGGTCCCATAGGTGTTCGTGGTGGACAGTTTCCCCCGACAACCTCTTTTATATTTATGTTCGTAAGTAATTCTTGCATGTTCTCCGTTGTTATTTATTGCTTTGGCCAAGTAGTAGGTAGTGACTCCAAGAGGGAACGTTATGCTTGATTGTGGGTTCATGCCCCTCGATGACTAGCTTGAGTGACAGAAACATGAGTCTAGGGGATGTGCTGTTGCCACAAGGGGGAAAACAATGGTGCTTGTGCCCGCAGGTGCAAGGGTTGTTTACTTTACGCAAAGTTCTTTTAATGCAGTTGTCTGTTGCTTTGAGTTTACACTATGGGTGGGACTCGCAACTTAATACCAGCGAGATGTTCTGGATAGATATCTCAAGGTGGATGATTAGTAGTAGATGCAGATGGATTTTGGTCTACTTACCTTGGCGTACCGCCCATGCTTTGAACCTCTACCTTTCTTGTAATATATTTAGCATTGGTTTGCGCACATAATTCTATCAATTGCCCAGCTGTAATTCGTTTACCTCACATAGCTGTATTATCGTCTTTTGGGAGAGAGACATCACTTGTGAACATCATGGGACCCCGGTCCATATTACCATCACTGATCACATCCGCTATTTACTTTCTGTTTTACTTACTATTTGCAGCAAAACCTATCACTATTATCACTTGCGTTTGATCCTTTGTAAACTACAAGGCCGGAGGGATTGAAAACCTCTCTGTACTCGTTGGGAGCAAAGTTATTTGTATCTGTGTGCAGGTCCACGTTGATTGCTAATTTCTGGCGCCGTTAGCAGTTGACACCTTCTTGTAGAAACTTCCGCTACACTGCATCTCAAACCTTCCACTTGGGGTAACCAACGAGAGGCGAGAAGCCATCAAGGATAAGTTTGTATTGAGATCCAAAGAGAGAGAAGAAGCCGTCTAGCTAATACCAATGGACCCGAAGGCCTATGGTAAACTACTCACAACTCATTGGTGAGACTATGGTGTTGACGTAGAAGCACTCCATGATCGATCCCCCCTCCGACGGAGCTCCGGAACAGACCCCAAGATGGGATCTCACGGGAACAAAAGGTTGCGGAGGTGGAATTAGGGTTTCTTCTATTGCCTTGATGTTTTCAGGGTACGAGGATATATATAGGAGGAAGAAGGGCACCGGGAGAGCCAGAGGGGGCGCACCTACCCCCCTGGGCGCGCCCCCTACCCTCGTGGCCATCTCTCACGTTCCCTTGCGTGTACTCCAAGTCTTCTGTGTTGATATGGCTCCAAAAATTACTCTCTCGAAGGTTTCATTATGTTTGGACTCCGTTTGATATTCCTTTTCTGCGAAACACTGAAATAGGCAAAAAACAGCAATTTGCACTGGCCTAGGGTTAGTAGGTTAGTCCCAAAAATAATATAAAAGTGTATAATAAAGCCCATTAAACATCTAAAATAGAATATATAATAGCATGGAACAATAAAAAATTGTAGATACGTTGGAGACGTATCAATAAGCGCCTATCTTTCTACGCATCCGGTTTGAAACGTTTTGCTCATGTGTATGCGGTGAGTGTTAGCAATCATAGAAGACCATATGATGGTTGAGTATGTGGACTTGCCAAAAGGCTCCAATACGTGACCCTTCCTAAAAAGATGATGAATTGTAGTTGCAAAGTTGACTAAAAACACAGTTTGTTGGTTTCTAATAGGGTTTATGCTTTATACTTCAATTGTGTGCTGAACTATTACTTGTTCACGAGAAGTCTATGATACAAGTCCTTCAATAAAAGTCTTATGTTTAAATTTGTTGCTGTTATAATGCCATTTCTCTCATAATTTGCAAGGAATGCACTGATACGTCCATTTTGCATCATGCTTATATGTTGATATTTATTGCATTATGGGCTGTTCTTACATGTTTTGTCACAATACTTATGCCTTTTCTCTCTTATTTTACAAGGTTTACATGAAGAGGGAGAATGCCGGCATCTGGAATTCTGGGCTCGAAAAGGAGCAAACTCTGGAAACCTATTCTGCACAACTCCAAAAGCCCTGAAACTCAACAGAACGTCATTTCAGAAAATATAAAAAATATCTGGCGAAGGAAGTCCACGATGGGGGCCACCGGCTGCCCACGAGGGTGGGGGGCGCGCCCCCCTGCCTCGTGGGCTAGACGGAAGGCCCCCGGTACCCATCTTCTCCTATATGAGGTGTTTTGACCTGGAAAAAATAAGGAGGAGGCTTTCGGGACCAGACGCCGCCGTCTCGAGGCGAAACTTAGGCGGAAACCAATCTAGGGCTCGGACAGAGCTGTTCTGTCAGGGAAACTTCCCTCCGGGAGGGGGAAATCGTCACCGCCGTCATCACCAACAACTCTCCCATCTTTGGGAGGGCTATGTTCATCAACATCTTAACCAGCACCATCTCCTCTCAAAGCCTAGTTCATCTCTTGTGTCCAATCTTTGTACCCAAACCTCAGATTGGTTCTTGTGGGTTGCTAGTAGTGTTGATTACTCTTTGTAGTTGATGCTAGTTGGTTTATTTGGTGGAAGATCATATGTTCAGATCCATTATGCATATTTATACCCCTTTGATCATGAACAATATTATGTCTTGTCAATAGTTACTTTGGTTCCTGAGGACATGGGAGAAGTCTTGCTATTAGTAGTCATGTGAATTTGGTCTTCGTTCGATATTTTGATGAGATGGATGTTGTCTCTCCTCTAGTGGTGTCATGTGAACGTCGACTACATGATTCTTCACCATTATTTGGGCCTATAGGAAGGCATTGGGAAGTAATAAGTAGATGATGGGTTGCTAGAGTGACAGAAGATTAAACCCTAGTTTATGCGTTGCTTCGTAAGAGGCTGATTTGGATCCATATGTTTCAGGCTATGGTTAGGTTTACCTTAATACTTGTTTTGTAGTTGCGGATTCTTGCATTAGAGGTTAATCATAAGTGGGAGGCTTGTCCAAGTAAGGGCAGCACCCAAGCACCGATGCATACACATACTAAATTATCAAAGTACCGAACGCGAATCAGATGATCGTGATGAAAACTAGCTTGACGATAATTCCCATGTGTCCTCGGGAGCGCTTTCCTTTATATAAGAGTTTGTCCAGTCTTGTCCTTTGGTACAAAAAGGTTTGGGCCACCTTGCTGCACCTTCTTTACTTTTACCTTTTGTCACTTGCTACCAATTACCTTATCACAAAACTATCTATTACCTATAATTGCAGTGCTTGCAGAAAATACCTTACTGAAAACTTCCTATCATTTCCTTCTGCTCCTCGTTGGGTTCGACACTCTTACTTATCGAAAGGACTACGATAGATCCCCTACACTTGTGTGTCATCAAGACTCTTTTCTGGCGCCTTTGCCGGGGAGTGAAGCGCCTTTGGTAAGTGGAATTTTGTAAGGAAAAATTTATATAGTGTGCTGAAATTTATTGTCACTTGTTACTATGGCTCAAAATCCTTTGAGGGGCTTGTTTGGGGTATCTTCACCCTGACCAGAAGAGCGAAGAGTTGCTCCTCAACCTACTGCACCTATTTAAAATGTTTTCTTTGATATTCGTTCGGGTATGATAGAGAAACTGCTTGAAAATCCCTTTACAGGAGATGGAACACTGCATCCTGATTTACATCTAATCTATGTGGATGAAGTTTGTAGATTATTTATGCTTGCAGGTATGCCCGAGGATGTTATCAAGAAGAAGGTCTTCCCTTTATCTTTGAAGGGAGATGCATTGACATGGTTTAGGCTATGCGATGATATGGGATCATGGAACTATAATCGTCTGAAGATGGAATTTCATTAGAAGTTATACCCTATGCACCAGGTTCATCGTGGTCGTAATTATATTTATAATTTCTAGCCTCGCGAAGGAGAAAGCATCACTCAAGCTTGGGGGAGGCTTAAGTCAATGTTATATTCATGCCCCAATCATGAGCTCTCAAGAGAAATGATTATTCAAAAATTTTATGCTTGACTTTCTCTTAAAAATCGCTCCATGCTCGATACTTCTTGTTTTGGCTCTTATATGATGAAGACTATTGAAGTCAAATGGGATTTATTGGAAATAATTAAACGCAACTCTGAAGATTGGGATCTCGACGAAGGTAAGGAGTCAGGTATGACCCCTAAGTTTGATTGTGTTAAAGCTTTTATGGATACCGATGTTTTCCGTGAGTTTAGCACTAAATATGGACTTGACTTTGAGATAGTAGCTTCTTCCTGTGAATCTTTTGCTACTCATGTTGATCTCCCCAAGGAGAAGTGGTTCAAATACCATCCCCCTATTGAAGTAAAAGTAGTGGAACCTAGTAAAGTTGAAGAAAAGACTATCACTTATAATGTTGATCTTGTTATTCCTATCGCTTATATTGAGAAACCACCTTTCCCTGTTAGGATAAAGGATAATGCCCAAGCTTCAACTGTAGTCCGTAAGAGTAATACTAGAACACCTACACCCTCTGAGCAAATTAAAGTTGAACCTAGTGTTGCAATGGTTAAAGATCTCTTGGTAGAAGATTTAGATGGACATGTTATTTACCTCCAAGAAGAGTCTGCTAGAATAGCCAAACCCAATGCTAAGAATAAACATAAACCTACTGTAGGCTTGCCTGTTATCTCTGTCAAGATAGGAGATCATTGCTATCATGGTTTATGTGACGTAGGTGCTAGTGCGAGTATAATCCCTTTTGATTTGTATAACGAAATCATGCATGACATTGCACCTGTTGAGTTAGAAGGGATTGATGTTACTATTAAGCTTGCTAATAGAGACACTATTTCACCAGTTGGGATTGTTAGAGATATTGAAGTCTTGTGTGGGAAGGTTAAATACCCTGCTGATTTTCTTGTTCTTAGTTCCCCAAAAGATGAATTTTGTCCCATTATATTTGGTAGACCCTTCTTGAATACTGTTAAGGCCAAGATAGACTGCGTGAAAGATATTGTCACTGTGGGATTAGGGGATATGACTGATGATTTTAACTTTGCTAAATTACGTAGACAACCCCTTGATAAGGCACCACCCATTAAGGATGAAATTATTAGTCTTGCTTCTATTGCCGTGCCACCTAATGATCTGTTAGAACAATACCTGCTAGTCCATGAAAATGATATGCATATGAAAGAGGGAAGGGAAATAGATGAAATATTCCTTACACAGGGACCCGTATGGAAAAACAACTTGCCTGTTGAAATCCTAGGGGATCCTCCACCACCCAAGGGTGATCCCGTGTTTGAACTTAAACCCTTGCCTGATAATCTTAAGTATGCTTATCTTGATGAAAAGAAGATATATCGTGTTATTATTAGTGCTAACCTTTCAGAGCATGAAGAAGAGAGATTATTGAAAACTCTGAAGAAGCACCGAGCTGCTATTGGATATACTCCGGACGATCTTAAGGGCATTAATCCCACTATATGTCAACACAAGATAAAATTGGAAGAAAATGCTAAACCAGTTATTGATCATCAGCGACGGTTAAATCCTAAGATGAAAGAAGTGGTAAGGAAGGAAATTCTAAAGCTTCTAGAGGCAGGTATTATCTATCCTATTGCCGATAGCCAGTGGGTAAGTCCTGTCCATTGTGTTCCTAAGAACGGAGGTATGACTGTAGTCCCTAATGATAAAGATGAATTGACCCCACAAAGAATAGTTACAGGCTATAGGATGGTAATTGATTTCCGTAAGTTAGATAAAGTTACTAAGAAAGATCATTACCCCTTGCCATTTATTGATCAAATGCTAGAAAGGTTATCCAAACATACTCATTTCTGCTTTCTAGATGGTTATTCTGGTTTCTCTCAAATACCAGTGTGAAAAGGGGATCAAGAAAAGACCACTTTTACTTGTCCTTTCGGTACCTTTGCTTATTGATGTATGCCTTCTGGTTTATGTAATGAACCTGCTACCTTTCAAACATGCATGATGGCTATATTCTCTGATTTTTGTGAAAAGATTGTTGAGGTTTTCATGGATGATTTCTCCGTTTACGGAACTTCCTTTTGATGATTGCTTAAGCAACCTTGATCGAGTTTTGTAGAGATGTGAAGACAGTAATCTTGTCTTGAATTGGGAGAAATGCCACTTTATGGTTAATGAAGGCATTGTCTTGGGACATAAAAGTTCTGAAAGAGGTATTGAAGTTGACAAAGCTAAAGTTGATGCTATTGAAAAGATGACATGCCCTAAGGACATCAAAGGTATACGAATTTTCCTTGGTCATGCCGAGTTTATAGGAGGTTCATTAAGGACTTATCCAAAAGCTCCAGGCCTTTGACTAATCTCTTACAAAAATATATTCCTTTTGTCTTTGATGATGATTGTCTTGAAGCATTTGAAATACTTAAGAAAGCATTGATCTCTGCACCTATTGTCCAGCTTCCTGACTGGAATTTACCCTTTGAGATTATGTGCGATGCTAGTGATTATGCTGTAGGAGCTGTTTTAGGGCAAAGAGTTGATAAGAAATTGAATGTTATCCAATATGCCAGTAAAACTCTAGATAGTGCCCAAAGAAATTATGCTACTATACTGAGAAAGAATTTTTAACAGTTGTATTTGCATGTGATAAGTTTAGACCCTATATTGTTGATTCTAAAGTAACTATTCACACTGATCATGCTGCTATCAAATACCTTATGGAAAAGAAAGATGCTAAACCTAGACTTATTAGATGGGTTCTCCTGCTGCAAGAATTTTACTTGCATATTATTGATAGAAAAGGAGCTGAGAACCCCGTTGCAGACAACTTGTCTAGGTTAGTAAATATACTTGATGACCCACAACATTTGATGATAGCTTTCCTGATGAACAACTAGCTGTTCTAAATACTTCTCGTACTGCTCCATGGTATGCTGATTATGCTAATTATATTGTTGCTAGGTTTATACCCCCTAGCTTCACATACCAGCAAAAGAAAAAGTTCTTCTATGATTTGAGACATTACTTCTGGGATGACCCACATATTTATATAGAAGGAGTGGATGGTATTATTAGATGTTGGCTACCAGAGCATGACCAGGAACAAATCCTACGCAAGTGCCACTCCGAAGCTTATGGAGGACACCATGCGGGAGATAGAACTGCACACAAGGTATTGCAATCCGGTTTTTATTGGCCTACTCTCTTCAAGGATGCCCGTAAGTTTGTCTTATATTGTGATGAGTGTCAAAGAATTGGTAATATTAGTTGACGTCAAGAAATGCCTATGAACTATTCACTTGTTATTGAACCATTTGATGTTTGGGGCTTTGATTATATGGGATCTTTTCCTGCCTCTAATGGGTACACACATATTTTAGTTGCTGTTGATTACGTTACTAAGTGGGTAGAAGCTATTCCAACTAGTAGTGCTGATTGATGACCCTCAACCGTAAGGGATCTGTTGCAGCGTTTCCGATAAGTAAGAGTGTCGAACCCAACGAGGAGCAGAAGGTATTGATAATCGATTCTGAGCAAGAAATTACTGCAAGCACTGAAAGATAACTTTTAGGGGTTTTCTCGGTATAAACAACAGGAATGTAAAGGCAAGTCATGTAAAAGGTACTGAGAGTAACAAGTGGCCCAATCCTTTCTTAGCAAAGGAGAGGCCTAGCAACTTAACTTATAAAGACTAAAGCGTTCTTGAGGACACACGGGAGAGGTAGTCATGTGCTTTTGCCATATTCTGTATCGATACTATGTTATGTGTTGATAAGTGTTGAGTGGGTGGATCTATGCTAGTGCACTCTCTAGACTAAGATGAATGCACTCTTATGATTAAACACCTTGCAAGCATCCGCAAATACAAGATAGAATTTAAGGCAAAAGCCTAACCATAGCAATACGATCGAGGATCCATTACTCCCTTATGCAAAAGCGTGCGAACTGGGGTTCAGGTTTCTGTCACTCCCGCAACCCACCATAAGCATTCTATATACACAATGTATTCCCCTAGGTTCTTAATAAGGTGAAGTGTTGGGTGTTCGACTCACACAACACCACTAGTAGAATGACAACACAACTTAAATATCAAACAACACATATTACTTCAACGGCATATGACTACTAACAACAAGACTTTCCCCATGTCCTCAAGAACTAAGGTAACTACTCACAAGACATAAAAGAGGTCATGATCAGCGGGGATAAATATGTGATAAACAATCTGGACATAATAATATTTCTCCAACAAAACTCAATAGCATTCACCACAAAGTAGTAATCAACACCGATGGAGTAGAGAGGATAGATAGTACGAGTTACAGCACGAGTTGCGATTGTAAGATGAGATTTGGATGAAGATGGAGATGGTGCTGGTGTTGGGGATGATGTTGATGATGATCTCGATGATGCCCGTGACGATGGTGATGACGATGGCGACGATCTCCCCTTCCGGGAGGTGATCTCCCCGGCGGAATCTGCCCACCGGAGATGCCCTTTTCTTCTCTGTAAGTTTCCGCTTCGAAGCGGCGGCGGAACTCCATAAAAAGTCCCGTGCCTAGGGTTTTCGGAGGATGGAGAACATATATGCAAAAGGGGGCGACCAGAGGTGGGCCATGGGCTCCAGGCGCCCCCCGGCACGGCCAGGGGGGGCGCCCCCAGGCCGCCTGGGCACCCTGTGGCCCCCCTCTGACTCCCCTTTTGCGTGTCTTCGTTATTCGTCTGAAAAATACCTCCCATCAATTTTCATGTAATTTGGAGGTGTTCTTCTTCAGCAACTCAGCATCCACTTTTTCGTGCTGAATCCTGCGTCTGCTGTTCCGGTATCGGAAAGTTGCAAACTGTGTAAAATAGACCAAAACAACATAAGAACATCATGATAACGTGAAATATATCAATCAATAAGGATAAATTATGATACAAAATAGTGATGCATTTTGGACGTATCAACACCCCCAAGCTTAGACCTCGCTTGTCCCCAAGCGAATATGAACTCGGTAAACCTGTCCACAAGTTTAGAGAGTGAAGTGTCGATAAATAGAATACGGACAGGAAGCATCATAGTCTCTTTACCAACTCAAATATCCTCAGCAGCAATCTTCAGCTCATAAGGCTCTTATGAAAGAGTGTTTATACTTATATTCGAAAGTAGGACTAAGGAAACTCATTATATCATGGCAAACATGTCCTTTGGTCAAAGAACAACAAATAATTTTAACTTTTGCTCTTATATTTTCATGGGATTAATTGAAGCATTTTGAAATAACATGTTAATAAGCAAGAAGTGAAGGTGTTAACACAAAGGAAGATATTTGCCTTAGCTGGGCATGACAAACAACTTACTTATCAAATGATAATGTCAACAATGATATGATATGACAAATCTTAATGCAGCTTTATATGAATGAATCCTTATCAACATCAAACGTCTGCTCTCTTTGAGAAATAGAGGGAAGTAGGAATAACTGACTCAATTTAAAATTAAAAGATAGGCCCTGCTCTAGGGTAGTAGGGAAAACTCATGTGCTATCCTCAAATCAAACATAATGAAAACAAGTTTTGAGAGGTGCATGATTTGTCAACGAATGCTAATAAATAACTCAGTTGCTTCTTGAACTGGACAAGTTTCGAGGAACGGCTCCCGTATGAGGACGATAACATCCTCTTATTCTCCTTTGTTTATCACTGCCAAAGTTTTCTGATTTCTCATGAACAGGGCGTGAAGGAGGGTTTGTTTGTTATATTATTCTTAAGCCGGGCGCACTCCTTGCCAGTTCCTTCTCGAATTATGGGTTTGCACATTATACATGCAATCCCGGGGTGAAGCTCGTCCAACTCAAGAAGACTATGAATTAGCTATTACTTCCTCATGAGCTAAAACAGAGGCACAAAATAAAAGATTTTGAACATTTAAGGATAACACATAAATTATATACTTAGGGAGTGGTAGTGAAGTACCACAAGTAGGTAGGTATGGTGGACTCATATGGAAGGTATTGGTCTTAGGGGTATGGATGCACAAGCAGAATACCGCTTAGTACAGAGTTAGGCTAGCAAAGGTTTTGAGAGAACAGACAATTGATGTTGACTAAGATGCAAAGCAATATAAAGCATGAACATTGAAATAAGCATAACACATCAAGTTGTCTTCCTTGTCAACATAACACTTCAAGCATAATAACATAAAGGTTTTGGCTATGTCGATACTTTAAGAAAATCATGCTTGTTGTTATGACCAAAGCTATGTTTGCCAAAATTAAATAAAGTTTCATAGCCATACCTGACATAAGGTCAAAACTCCCCATAAGAATCATCATGTAAGGTCGATTGCGTGAAGAGAATACCGAGTGCAGCAAAAGGAACCGATAAACTTCTCATTAATATTCCATCATAGACGACTCCACACTCACGGATTCAATTCTTCACCGAAGGGGTGATAGACCTCAATGCACATACCTATCTCATATAATAACTTCCCTAGACATGATACGACTCTACTTGACTTCTAAAAGACAAAAGGTAAAAGATAAAGATACCGAGCACTCCCCAAGCTTGGAACAAGCCAAGGGAATGCCATTACCCAAGGAGATTTCACTCATCATCCTTGTTGACGTTGATCAAGTAGTCCTTGGCGAAACGCTTCCATGGAAGGGGTTCTCCAGTCTCATATGAGAAGCTCGTCTCCTGGATCCTGCATTCAGCACCCAAACCCATGCGCAGAAACCTTAGTTCATACTCACAGTTTTGGTTATGTAGATCATTAATTTTCCCTTGGAGTTCTATAATTCTGTCTTCAGACGCGGCGATTATTTCCCACATCTCCTTCATCTCCTTCAGGAAGTAGTTCTTCAGCTCGTTGGTGATGTCAAATTTAGCTTCGACACCACGCTTGGTCATCTTCTTGTACTCGAAGACTTCCTGCTGCACCTCTTCCAGCCTGGCCTGGATGCTCCCCTCCTTGATAGGTCCTTCAGATCTTCTTGATGAAGGACACCGTCCTCCATCCGAACAACCTGAGGGTGCTTCTTCACCTCGGCGAGGTAAGGGTTGATGGCGTTGACGACGAACGCGTCCTTGGGGGAACTTGGAGAAGCCATGGCACCTAAATTCAGCTGAAAGATTTCCTGGCAGAAACAGATCGAAGAGAAAACACGCGAAATCGCAAGATATGTTGCCGGAACAATCCAGGCAAATATATAGGAACAATTTATGCACAGAAAGGAAGGTAACGGACCAAAGCGGGGTCGGAGGCGGACTCCCGGGTGTCCACGCGGCCTGCCGGCGCAGCCTAGGGGGGGCGCCAGGGGGGCACCTGGACTCCCTGGAGGTCGTCTCCGGCTCCACTTCGACTTGGAATTTTACTAATTTTACAAAAACTCGTAATACGGAACTTTTATGATGGTTTGCGGTGTTTTCTTACCATACTACATACCTTTTCTCTATTCTGCTTCTGCTGGTGTCTGAAACAGGGCTGCAACATGTTCTTCGTGGGTTGTTGTGTATATTATATTCACATCAACATCGACAGGGTCTCCTGCTATGTAATGTTTATGTCTTTGCCCATTCACAACTTGAGGTTTGGTGCCAACAAAATTATTAATCTTAATTGCACCAGACCGATAAACTTCTTCAATATGAAATGGTCCTTCCCACCTGGAAAGTAGTTTACCTGGAGAAAACCTGAAACGGGATCTAAACAACAAAACTTTATCACCAACATTAAATTCACGTTTCAGAATCTTCCTATCATGCCACTTTTTTACCTTTTCCTTAAACATTTTAGCGCTCTCGTAAGCTTCACTTCTCCATTCATCTAGAGAGGTCAAGTTCATGAGACGCTTCTCACCAGCTAGTTTTGGGTCAGCGTTAAGCTCTCTAACAGCCCAGAAAGCTTTGTGCTCTAGCTCCAATGGCAAATGGCAAGCTTTTCCATACACCATCTTATAGGGGGACATGCCCATGGGGTTTTTGTAAGCAGTTCTATATGCCCACAAAGCATCCCCTAACTTGTTTGACCAATCTTTCCTATTTCTGTTTACTGTTTTCTGCAAGATCAACTTAATCTATCTATTGGTGAGCTCAACTTGCCCACTAGTTTGAGGATGATAAGGTGAAGCAATTCTATGATTAACATCGTATTTAGCCAAAGCTTTTCTAAAAGCTCTGTGTGTGAAGTGTGATCCTCCATCAGTCATGAGATACCTTGGTACACCAAACCTAGGAAAAATTACATCTTTAAGCATTTTCAAAGATGTTTTGTGATCAGCACTTTCAGTGGGGATTGCTTCAACCCACTTGGTCACATAATCAACAGCTATTAAAATGTGAGTGTACTTGTGTGAAGAAGGAAAAGGACCCATAAAATCAAAACCCCAACAATCGAAAGGTTCAATCACTAGTGAGTAATTCATAGGCATCTCATTCCTTCTACTAATGTTACCAACTCTCTGACATTTATCACAGGCTAAAACATAATTTCTAGCATCCTTAAAGAGAGTAGGCCAATAAAAACCTGATTGAAGAACCTTATGTGCATTCCTCTCACCGGCATGATGTCCTCCATAGGGACTATCATGACACCGTCTGAGAATGTCCTTTTGCTCATGTTCCGGAATGCATCTTCTCACTATCCCGTCGGGACCTTCTTTGAAAAGATGTGGGTCATCCCAAAAGTAGTGCCTCAAATCATGAAAGAACTTCTTCCTTTGTTGAAATGTTAGACCTGGAGGCAAATACATTGCAACAATAAAATTAGCATAATCTGCATACCATGGATCGGAAAGAGATTGTACTTTTACAACTGCAAGTTGCTCGTCTGGAAAACTATCGTTAACTGGGATGGGGTCGTGCGGTATATCTTCCATCCTTGAAAGATTGTCCGCCACCGGATTGTCTTCCCCCTTCCTATCAACAACCTGCAAATCAAATTCTTGAAGAAGGAGTACCCATCTGATAAGCCTTGGCTTGGCATCCTTCTTTGTCATAAGATACTTAATGGCAGCATGATCAATATGAATAATAACTTTGGAATCAACAATATACTGCCTAAACTTATCACAAGCAAAAACTACAGTTAAGAATTCCTTCTCGGTAGTAGCATAATTTCTTTGAGCACTATCAAGGGTTTTACTAGCATAATGTATAACATTCAATTTCTTATCAACTCTTTGTCCTAAAACAGCTCCAACAGCAAAATCACTTGCATCACATATAATCTCAAAAGGTAAATTCCAGTCAGGTGGTTGTACTATAGGAGCAGTTATCAAAGCTTTCTTAAGGACTTCAAAAGCTTCCTTACAATTTTCATCAAACGCAAAAGGAACATCCTTCTGGAGAAGATTAGTGAGGGGTCTCGAGGTTTTAGAAAAGTCTTTAATAAATCTTCTATAATAACCTGCATGACCGAGAAAACTGCGAATACCTTTGATGTCCCTTGGATAGGGCATCCTTTCAATAGCTTCGATCTTGGCCTTGTCCACTTCAATTCCCCTTTCGGAAATCTTGTGACCAAGAACAATTCCTTCATTAACCATAAAGTGGCACTTCTCCCAGTTGAGTACCAAATTTGTCTCCTCGCATCCCTGCAAAACTTTATTAAGGTTGTGAAGACAATGGTCAAATGAAGTTCCATAGACGGAGAAATCGTCCATGAAGACTTCCATAATATCCCCGCAGAAACCATGAAAGATAGCAGACATACACCTTTGAAAAGTAGCAGGGGCATTACATAAACCAAAAGGCATACGTCTGTAACCATAAGTACCAAAAGGACAAGTAAAAGTGGTCTTCTCTTGATCGGCAGTGTTAACATGTATTTGGGAGAAGCCAGAATAACCATCGAGATAACAAAAGTGGGTATTTTTGGATAAACTTTCAAGCATTTGGTCGATGAACGGCAACGGGTACTGATCCTTCCTGGTTGCCTTGTTCAACTTCCTGTAATCAATACACATTCTATATCCAATAATAATTCTCTGAGGTATTAGTTCATTTTTATCATTAGGAACCACAGTTGTACCTCCTTTCTTAGGAACACAATGTACCGGACTTACCCACTTACTATCAGCTATAGGGTAGATAATACCTGCGGCTAGAAGCTTGAGAATCTCAGTTCTCACGACATCCATCATCTTCGGGTTCAACCGTCGTTGATGATCAACAACTGGTTTAGCATTAGGCTCAAGGTTGATAGTATGTTGACAGATAGATGGACTAATCCCCTTAAGGTCATCAAGGGTGTAGCCAATTGCGCCTCGGTGTTTACGAAGTACTTCCAATAATCGCTCCTCTTCATAGCCTGAAAGGTTAGAATTGATAATAACAGGATATACTTTCTTTTCATCTAAATAAGCATACTTGAGCGTATCTGGAAGAGGTTTAAGATCGAACACCGGGTCTTCTTTCTGTTTTGATAAAATTCCCAAAGGTTCAACCGGAAGGTTGTGCTTCAGGATGGCAGGCTGCCTCAAGAATATTTCATCTAGTTCATTTATTTCCTGCATATGCAAATCATTCTCGTGGTCCTCCATGTATTGCTGCAAAGGATCATTAGGGGGAATAGCAATAGAAGCAATACTTTCAATAATTTTATCATCACTAGGTAAATCAGTACCACGAGGCTGCTTAGAGAACTTAGAAAAATTAAATTCATATGGCTCACCATCGAATTCAACAGAAACTTTACCTTTCTTGCAATCTATTATAGCTCCACAAGTTCTAAGAAAAGGTCTACCGAAAATAATGGGACAAAAATTGTCTCTCTCTGATCCAAGTACTAAAAAGTCGGTAGGGTATTTTACCTTTCCACATAGGACTTCAACGTCCCTCACAATTCCGATAGGAGAGATGGTTGTTCTATTTGCAAGATGAATAGTAACATCAACTTCTTCAAGTTCACAAGGGGAAATCTCACCGATGATTTCTTCATAAAGTGAATAAGGAATAGCACTTGCACTCGATCCCAAATCGCATAGCCCATAATAATTGTGATCTCCTATTTTAACAGATACCACTGGAGTACCTGAAATTGGGCCTTTATTCTTGGCTGTGACAAGGTTAGTGGAAACAGCACAAAAAGTTATATTGGAATCCAAAACATCATCAGTAGCAAGGTCTTTAATCAATGCAACTTGAGGATCGACCCTGATCTGGTCCTCAGGCTCATCAACTCTTCTCTCACTTTTATTTATTATGCCTGTCACAAGAGAGTGCTCCTTTATCCTCGTGGGAAAAGGAGGTTGTTCATATATAACTGCAGGCAAAATAGGGTCAGCAACATAAATATCAATAGGTGGTTCTTTAAAAGGTTCATGGTGCTGGTCTCTCTTCTTTTTAAAAGAATCAACGTGAGAGGCAAAATTCTTACACAAATCAACCACTAGATGGGAATCAAGACCAATCTTGGAGCAAAAAGTATTGAAGTAATAAGTTTCCAGATAGCTCTCAATATAATCATGTTCATAATTTATAGCGGGTTCAATACTTTTATCAATTTCCCAATCTTCGGTATTCCTCTGGATTCTTTCAAGGAGATCCCACCTTTCTTCAACACTCTTCTTCTGAAACACCCCACTAGAGGAGGCATCCAGCATCTCCTTATCCTGACGAGAAAGCCTGGCATAAAAATTTGTAAGTATAATTTCCTTGGGGAGCCTATGAATAGGGCATTTGAGCATTAGGGACTTCAATCTCCCCCAAGCTTGAGCAATGCTTTCTCCGTCACGAGACCTAAAGTTATAGATATAATTCCTGTCTCGATGAATTTCATGAAGAGGATAAAACTTAGTATAAAAGAGAGACATAAGCTCCTGCCAGTCTAGCAAGTGTGAGTTATCGAGAAGCCCATACCAATCTGAAGCTTTATCTATAAGTGATACGACAAACAATTTCCACATGACAAACTCCCTCGATACACCTGCAAGCTTAAATAATGAACATAGTCGTGACAAATATAGCAAGTGTTCACCGAGATGTCTGTCTCCTGCATAACGATTAGCCAAAACATAATCGATAATGCCAGCTGGTATTTTATAAGGCACAATTTCAGTAGGGGGAGGATCAACCACCATAGGTGTGGGGCGTCTTCCCGCAAGCAACGCTCCAATAATAGGGTTGTCCAGAAGGACAAAGAGCAGCAATAGCAAAAATAAAAAACAGAATTATAAAAAGACTTTCTTACCAGTTTCACTTTACCAATAGCGCTACACTCCCCGGCAACGGCGCCAGAAAACGTTACTTGATGACCCTCAACCATAAGGGATCTGTTGCAGCGTTTTCGATAAGTAAGAGTGTCGAACCCAACGAGGAGCAGAAGGTATTGATAAGCGATTCTGAGCAAGAAATTACTGCAAGCACTGAAAGATAACTTTTAGGGGTTTTCTCGGTATAAACAACAGGAATGTAAAGGCAAGTAATGTAAAAGGTACTGAGAGTAACAAGTGGCCCAATCCTTTCTTAGCAAAGGAGAGGCCTAGCAACTGAACTTATAAAGACTAAAGCGTTCTTGAGGACACACGGGAGAGGTAGTCATGTGCTTTCGCCATATTCCGTATCGATACTATGTTATGTGTTGATAAGTGTTGAGTGGGTGGATCTATGCTAGTGCACTCTCTAGACTAAGATGAATGCACTCTTATGATTAAACACCCTGCAAGCATCCGCAAATACAAGATAGAATTTAAGGCAAAAGCCTAACCATAGCAATACGATCGAGGATCCATTACTCCCTTATGCAAAAGCGTGCGAACTAGGGTTCAGGTTTCTGTCACTCCGGCAACCCACCATAAGCATTCTTTATACACAATGTATTCCCCTAGGTCCTTAATAAGGCGAAGTGTTGGGTGTTCGACTCACACAACACCACTAGTAGAATGACAACACAACTTAAATATCAAACAACACATATTACTTCAACAGCATATGACTACTAACAACAAGACTTTCACCATGTCCACAAGAACTGAGGTAACTACTCACAAGACATAAAAGAGGTCATGATCAGCGGGGATAAATATGTGATAAACAATCTGGACATAATAATATTTCTCCAACAAAACTCAATAGCATTCACCACAAAGTAGTAATCAACACCGATGGAGTAGAGAGGATAGATAGTACGAGTTACAGCACGAGTTGCGATTGTAAGATGAGATTTGGATGAAGATGGAGATGGTGCTGGTGTTGGGGATGATGTTGTTGATGATATCGATGATGCCCGTGACGATGGTGATGAGGATGGCGACGATGTCCCCTTCCGGGAGGTGATCTCCCCGGCGGAATCTGCCCACCGGAGATGCCCTTTTCTTCTCTGTAGGTTTCCGCCTCGAAGCGGCGGCGGAACTCCGTAAAAAGTCCCATGCCTAGGGTTTTCGGAGGACGGAGAACATATATGCAAAAGGGGGCGACCAGAGGTGGGCCAGGGGATCCAGGCGCCCCCCCGGCGCGGCCAGGGGGGGTGCGACCTCAGGCCGCCTGGGCACCCTGTGGCCCCCCTCTGACTCCCCTTTTGCATGTCTTCGTTATTCGTCTGAAAAATACCTCCCGTCAATTTTCTGGTAATTTGGAGGTGTTCTTCTTCAGCAACTCGGCATCCACTTTTTCCTGCTGAATCCTGCGTCTGCTGTTCCGGTATCGGAAAGTTGCAAACTGTGTAAAATAGAACAAAACAACATAAGAACATCATCATAACGTGAAATATATCAAGGAATAAGGATAAATTATGATACAAAATAGTGATGCATTTTGGACGTATCACTGATCATAACACTTCTATTAAGATGCTTAAAGAAATTATTTTTCAGATGTTTGGAGTCTCTAGATATCTAATGACTGATGGTGGTTCACACTTTATTCATGGTGCTTTCCGTAAGATGCTTGCTAAATATGATGTCAACCATAGAATTGCATCCCCCTATCAACCACAGACTAGTTGTCAAGTAGAACTAAGTAACAGGGAGTTGAAATTAGTCTTGCAAAAGACAGTTAATAGGTCTAGGAAGAATTGGTCCAAGAAACTAGATGATGCGTTATGGGCCTATAGAACTGCATACAAAAATCCTATGGGTATGTCTCCATATAACATGGTATATGGAAAAGCATGTCACTTACCTCTTGAGCTAGAACATAAGGCATATTGGGCTATTAAGGAGATCAACTATGATTTCAAACTTGCCGATGAGAAGAGGTTATTTGACATTAGCTGTCTCGATGAATGGAGAACCCATGCCCATGAGAATGCCAAACTGTTTAAACAAAAGGTTAAAAGATGGCATGACAAAAGGATACAAAAGTGTGAATTTAACGTAGGGGATTATGTCTTGCTATACAACTCTCGTTTCAGAATTTTTGCAGGAAAACTTCTCTCCAAGTGGGAAGGACCTTACGTTATCGAGGAGGTCTATTGTTTCGGTGCCATAAAAATCAAGAACTTCGAAGGCACAAATCCGAAGACGGTGAACGGTTAAAGAATCAAACATTATATCTCAGGTAATCCTATAAATGTTGAAACTAATGTTATTGAAACCGTAACCCCGGAGGAATACATAAGGGACACTTTCCAGAGCGATTCAGCCTCCGAAAAGGAAGAGGTACATGATGCGGTAAGTAAACCAACTCCAAAACTGTTCTAAAGGCAATTTTTCTCCATTTTGGAATATTTAGAAAAATAGAAAAATAAACCACAGTCCGGAAGAGACACGAGGCGTCCACGAGGGTGGAGGGCGCGCCCCCCTGTCACACCCTGCATTTTGTAACATGTTATTTGCATCAATGAAGCATGAAAATTTGGACTAGCAAAATTTTTTGGCATCAATTGGCTTTTATTTGGAATTAAGTTTTTCTTCATATGTTTTTCATGTGCTCATTAAAGTCAACTATTACCTCTTGTAGAATTCATCTCCATACCTAAAACTTCTGCCCAATGATCATGCCAAGTGTTATATAGCAGTATAATATTTTCTTATAAAAGTAATTTGGCCAAAATGTATTGTATAAATTTAGTAATCCAAAAACCCCTGAATTGAGGTTTGCACTGCAAGTGCTTGATTTAGGGTGAGAAAATTATTTCAAAAAGTATATTTGAGACCTATTAGTCATAGGACTCCCAGGAACCACAAAAGTATAATTTTAAAAGTTATTTTCCTATTTTATTTAAAAGCTTTTTCTTAAGGCCAGAAATGGTCTTTAATAGGGAAAAATTATTTTAGTATTTCAACAATATTTGCCAAAATTCAGGGAGACTCATAGGACATATAGTGTCCATATATAAGAGTTTCAATACTTGGTCATGTTCAAAATAATGGGCTAATCCCTCTAAAACCCTTTCTGGATATTTCAAGCTTTTGAAATATTTACAAAGGAAATATTCTCCAAAAATTCCAGGGAAATTCTATCATGTCTTGTATGACATATTTGATGATCTTGCCAAGTCCCATGCCTTGGGAAGCAAGATAACATCCTCAAAACCCTTCAAAACCATTCTGTCCATATTTGAAGTTTGAGGAACTTTACATTGGCAAACTTGTCCAAATGCTCTCAAACTTGGTGCACATGCTAGAATGGCCTAATAAGGCATCTAGACCAAATGGCACAAGATTTGGAGTAGGGAAACTTGATCAGAATACCCCAAAACCATTTCTGTTCAAATGCAAATTTGAACAACTTTACATTACCAACTTTTTATCTGGAGCTTCAAACTTTGTGGGCATGATCAATACCCCAAATGATGAAACTACACCAAGTGGTGCATCAAGGGGAGATGATTAGCTTGACTTAAACGAGATGAAGCCATTTATGTTGATTTCTAGGGTTCACCAAAGTTACATTGGCTAGTTTCTTCAAATGAGCCCAAATTTGGTGAAACACCCTATTTCCATATGTCATTCAATCCTGTTAAGTGTCATGGCAAGTGGAAATCATTTGCTTGACCAAAACTTGATCAAACACCTTCTGCAATTTTACCAAAACTACCATCTTGACTCCTTTTACCATTTACTTTTGCCTCAACTTTCTACCACAGCTTCATCTAGTTACAATCTACCTCCAGTAACTCCCCCATGTCCACAGCTCCATGATTGAGGGGTGAAAACCCCAATTCACCTCGCTAGACAGCCCAATTTCACCCATTCACCAGCTTCAATCCTCTCTCACTACATCTCCAGAGTATCCAAGGCCACATCCGAGCTATTTACCATGTGCTGGACCCCCCCCAGACACGGCGGACACGCCCAGAGGGCCAATGGCATGCCATGGCATGTAATTAGCACGCTCCAGAGCGCGCTACAGTGCGCCCCCGCACTGTAGCTTCGCCCAATCCAGCGCAGCCGACCACCTCGTGCTCCCCCCTCGCGCCAGTCGATGCACCTCGACGTCCGCGACCTCCCCCGGCGCTGTCCCCCTCCTCCTCCTCCCTCAAGTGGCCGCCTTCGCACGCGCGCTGGCCGCCCGTAATCTCCACTCGTCGGCCTCACACGCGCACGCTGTCTGGAGCCTTCCCCGCTCCTCCTCTCCCCTCTACTAGGCGTATAACTCGTCCACGATCCTCCCCGACTCGAACACGAGCGCCTGCACGGCATCTAGCCTCGTCTGCGTCCTCGCTGGTGCACGAGTCCATGGTGGACCATGGGCTCGGCTATATAAGCACGCCCGAGTCCCTCCAACATCACTAAGCTCCACCTCACACCCCCAGTAGCACTCCAGCACCACCCGTTCGCCCTCGGAGAGCCTCAGTGCTCGGGATCGACCGGAGCTCCGCCGCGTCGGGCAGCCGAAGATCTCGCAGTACGGCCCCTCTCAGCTCTTCCTTTTGCTCGATCTAGCACCGCAGCACTCCACTGATGCATTCCCCTCTCTTTTCCCCTTCTGCAGCTGCCGGAATCGACCGGAGCAGCGACCTCCCGACGACCCTCCGCCGTCCCACCTCGCCGCCGACGAACCAGGCCTCCCCGGCGAGCCGCACCACCACCACAGGAACGGCGACTCGCTGCTGAGCCCGTTCCTGCCCTACGTTTGCCCCGCCGTGCCCGGAATCGTCGCCGGTGAGCTCGCCGTCCTTTTGGCCGTGAGGTTGAAGATGACAGGTGGGCCCCGCCTGTCATCCTCACCGCTCTCTCTCTCCCCTCGCAGTCACTAACCGCCAGGCCCCGCCCGTCAGGTTTGAAAACCTGGCGCGCGCGCTGGCTCCCGTGCGGCTGGGCTGTTCGCCCTGGGCCGTGCACTGTGGCCGTTTTGGCCCAGTGGCACAGGGCCATTTCCTCTTTTTCTTTTCTGTAAAATTTAAAATAATTTTACAGAAATAAATATAAGTCCAAATGAATTAATTCCAACTCCTAAAATCTTGTAATATTCCAACCTATTTAATGGTGTCACTTTCACACATATCCATGAAAGTTTTCTGTTCTGTTCAAATTTAAATTCAAATTTGAGCATTAAAACTCCTGTTCAAAAATCCTTAGATTCTATTCTGTAACTCCAAAACTCCAACTAAGAATTTTTGCCATCTTAGTTTTCCCTCTAGCATTTAACAAAAATGAGTTGACATTTTTCTGAGCACTTTGATTTTTCTATTTTCATTGTGGTCTTATTTTCCCATTGTTATTTTGCGATGATTAGATCCCATATTTGACGAAGTTGCTGAAGAAGAAGGTGGAGAAGGATTTGAAGACTTTGAAGACCAAGCCAATCCAGGCAAGCATCCCTTTGACCATGATACACTTGTGTTCTTCGGAACCCGTTTGTTTCCGGTTGCATGATGAATAGAGTTATGGTGATAACCTGGATGAGAACCATCTCATGATGCATGCTTACTCATGATCTTGCTATGTGCTAGATGTCATGCAAATGGTTAGTAGTGATGCTTAGTGATGCATGTGTGCCATGAGTCCTTCGTGGAAGCATTCTTTTCGAAAACCCCGTCGGGTGCCATTCATGCCCGAGGGAGATGGTGAGATGGGTAACCACTTGATGATGAAGTGGTGTACCGAGACAAGTGTGCGTGATGTTTTTCAAATAGATTGGTTTAAGTTGCGACCGTTATTCCAACCATACATGTGCAACCACTCTACCCCTTATGGGACGGGGCTTTATTGATTACTTAGGCCGATACTAGCATGGTGCCCGCATTACTAGTGATGGGAAGACTTGAGGTCTTTCCCGGGAGGGGGTCGTGCTTGGATAGACGACCATGACTGTTTTTACAGGGCAGCGGACACACTGTTGGTCCCTTCGGGTACGCGTGACATTGAAATTAGGGCGAGTCCCGTGATCTATTGTTTGTACTACTTGCTCCATGCCCTTTTTGTGTGATATTGCTATGATATTTATGCACTTCCATACACTTTTGATCATATTTGGACTAACCTACTAATGGTTGCAAAAGTGCACAATGTTCTTGTTTTACACTTTATTGTGTAGGAATTACTTGGAAATTGACAAAAACGCAAAAGGAGTCGTATTGGAGTAGGACTCTGACTTTCCTGAAATCTGTCTGAGAACGTTTTTTAAAGATGGTCATGTTCCAGCCCGAAGATGGCGTCAAACGGAAAAAGTCTAGTTGCGAAAGTTGTGGGGAATTTCGAGGCGATGCTTCTGGATATAAAATTCGTCCTAATCGGAGTCCGGACGTCCGAGTAAAGCCCGTTTTACTGAGGCCCAAAATCTGATGATGGGAATCCGAGAGTCTATATAAAGAGAGGAAACCTAGGTCACCAAGGGCCACAAATTTTCCTCCTCCCGAGCCGCCGTCTTGGAGGGGAGGACCAGCACCATTGCAGCACCATCCACAAGGAAGAAGGGGGGCCAAGGAGCCGCTGGCCCCTAGGGCCGCCGCCGCCGCCGCCGCCGCGCCCCCAAGGGCCGCCGCCGCCGCCTCCGTGGCTGCCACCGGCCGTATCCTCCTCGCGGGGCTGCACCTCTCCATCAACACCATCATCAACCTCCTCCTCACCATGTCCATGCGTGAGTAGTTTCCTCCGGGGCTGAGGGCTTGTACGTGTAGCTATGTGGTTATCTCTCTCTCCCATGATGTGATCTTCGTTGTGATCATAGGCTATGTTAATCTAGGGTGATCCCAAGATATTTCCCCTTCCTCTATGTATTGGATTGATGTACTCACTTGTCTTTATCTAGTATAATCCCCGAGACCAAGGTGACAGCGGTCTATTGGACATGGATTAGAAAAATATTTTCATGAGTGATTTCCTATCTTGTGTGTTGATTGAAGATTGAGAGTCTCTTGGTGCTTGTCTTTGACTATCCTTTAGATATGTTGTGGTGATTGTGGGACTCTCTTTGGATGGCCGCGGTGACATTGGGAAATCCTTAGATTGAGAAGTACGAACTTTGAGGTGTGCTTTTGTAGCCCTACATAATTCTCGTCCTCTCTTGACCACGAAGGAATGACCTCCGGGTGCGTCTCCATTGCATGTTTTATGGGAAATATCATGTGATTCGATTATGTTAATGTTGTTGGGAGTTACCACTAGTGAAAGTATGATCCCTAGGCCTTGTTTCCACCATTGCAATACCATTTGTGCTCACGTTTACCACTTGTTTGCTTGCTGCACTTTTTATTACAGATTTATATTACTTTGTTTTGCCATCCATATCACTTGCCATTTAACATCTCTTTGCCGAACTAGTGCACCTATACATCTAACAAGTGTATTAGGTGTGTTGGGGACACACGAGACTTCTTGTATCTTAGTTGCAGGGTTGCTTGAGAGAGACCATCTTCAACCTCTACTTCCCTGAGTTCGATAAACCTTAGGTCATCCACTTGAGGAAAATTGATGCTGTCCTACAAACCTCTGCGCTTGGAGGCCCAACATAGTCTACAAGAGTAGAAGCGTGTGTAGACATCAAGCTATTTCTGGCGCCGTTGCCGGGGAGGTGAGCGCTTGAAGGTATATCTTTAGATCTTGCAATTAAATCTTTTTGTTTCTTTTTTTATTTCACTAGTTATGCTTATGGACAACCTTGCTATTGGATCGTTGCTTGCGGGAAGACGCCCCACACCTGTGGTGGTTGCTCCTCCCCCTACTGAAATTGTGCCCTATAAAATACCAGCTGGTATTATCAATTATGTCTTGGTTGATCGTTATGCAGGAGACAGACATCCCGGTGAACACTTGCTATATCTGTCACAACTATGTTCATTATTTAAGCTTGCAGGTGTATCAAGGGAGTTTGTCATGAGGAAATTATTTGCCTTGTCACTGAAAGGAAAAGCATTGCAATGGTATAGGCTACTAAATGACTCTCACCTGCTGGCGTGGGAAGAGATCCAGTCTCTCTTTTACTCCAAGTTTTATCCTCTTCATGAAGTCCATGAGAATAGGAATTAAGTTTATAATTTTTATCATCATGACGGAGAGAGCATAGCTCAAGCTTGGGGGAGACTGAAAACATTAATGCTAAAATGTCCTAACCATGGGCTCCCCAAAGATATGATTATTACTAATTTCTATGCGAGGCTTTCTCGACAAGATAAAGATTTGCTCGACGCTTCCTCTATGGGTTATTTCACAAACAAAACTATTGATGCTAAATGGGAACTCCTTGAAAGAATTCAACGCAACACTGAAGATTGGGAGATCGACAAAGGTAAAGAATCAGGTATAATTTATGAGTATGATTGCATTAAGTCCTTTGTTGAAACTACAACTTTTAATAAGTTTAGTGCTATGTTTGGGCTTGATTCTCAACTCCTTGTTGATTTCCTCAAATCTTTTGCTTCACATCTTAATATGCCTAAGGAGGATTGGATCAAGTATCATAAACCTTTTAAAGAGACTTGCAAAGAAAATTAAATTGTTCATGATGGTTGCAACATGCATGATCCAATTCCTAAAAATGAAGTTTTATATAAGCATGTTAATTTTTGTGGAGTGGATAGACCTTGTGAAAGGCCTATGATTGAAGAAGAGAAGTATTGTAAGCAACATAAGCATGAAAGAACAATCACTTGGGTCAGAGATTTAAATGAAATTGCTAGAGAATTGTGTGACCTTTATCCTTTTACTTGTGAACTTTGCCGTATAGAGGGTATCTTTAATTTTCAATGCATGAACTTTCAAAACATAACTGTTAACCGGTTGTGTGATAACATGATCACCTCTGATCTTTATGATGAGCTTATGTTATTTTTGATGTGTGAAGAGTTATCAGAAAAGACTTCATGGCTAGATGTTAATGCCATAGGAATAAAAAACACTTTGCAAAATTGCCATCTCTATTGTGTTGTTAATTGCCATGAAAATGATTACATAGGTAAGATTATAAAGGAGGGAACTTTACCAAAGTATAAAAATGTCTCTTATATTTCTGCTCATAAAAAGGAGAGTTTCTCCCAAGTTTCCCCTATTGTTTCTAATGATAAACCAGGATATGTGGAGAAGCTTCATCTCCAACCACTCCCTCCTAAGGTTAAGAAGAAGAAAAAGAAGAGGAGGAGGAAGAGGAGCAAGAAAGAAGAAGAATGGGTATCAACCTGGCCTGAGCATATTCCTCCCATCAACTTTTATCCTAACGATTGTAAGTTTAAAGAAGAAGGTGAAGTTTATTGCCTTAATTATCATCTTGATGATACGTCCGTAGGTACTATTGAAGATGATTTTGATTATGATATGCATGTTACTTATTGTGATTGGGAAAATGATGATAATGCTACTTATGATCTTGAATATCTTTTTCGTACCAACTCTGAAAGTGATGATATGGGAAGCTCTAAGCTTGGGGATGATAGGATTGCAAATCCTTTACCCACTAGTGATTTGATAATTGATAATTATTTTGCTAGTAAGAATAAAGACAACATGATTACAAATATAGTTGCTAGCAATGATAATGCTCTTCCCTACTGTGATGTTGTCATAACTCCAACCTATAGTGATTATAAAGGTACCTATGACATAAGGAGAAATTATCCTTATGAAACTTTTCATAATCATGGAGGGAATTACTCCCTTGTTGAACACCACCCTCCTAATACACAAGTAATCTATAGTGTTCAAGTTGTTTATGATAGTCCTACTCCCACTATTACCAATGAGAAAGATTATGCTTATGTGGAGAGTAAGAGTACCTTTTTGCATGTGGATCATGGTAACAATGCTTTACGTGATGCTTATATTGTTGAGTTCATCCATGATGCCACTGAAATTTATAATGAGAGAGGGAGACTTGGTTCTAAATATCTTAATAATAAGAAGTTTCCTCTCTTTATGGTGAATATTTTGAAGTTATGCTTGTTTTGCCTTCCTATGCTAGTTGCTTTGTGCTTCAATGAATTATTCTATTGCAATATTCCTATGCATAGGAAGCATGTTAGGCTTAAATGTGTTTGGTATTTGCTTCTTGATGCTCTCTTTTGTTCTTCAACTCTTATTCCTACGAGAGCATCATTAAAGTCTTATGCCTAGCTTAAAGGCATAAAAGAAAGCGCTTTTGGGAGGCAGCCCACAATGAATAAAATTTTATTGTTCTTTTGTTGTGTCTTGATGTTGTTACTACAGTAGCATCATCATTGTATCTTTACTTTTCAGCTTTGTGCCAAGTGTAGCCTTTGATTTCAAGAAAGTTCAAAAGTTGTGACGTGCTGTCCAGGAAACAGATTCTGTCCTTGGACAGAAAAATTCGTATAAAATCACCAGATCATCTTTTTGGTCTGAATTTTTTCGACAGCGTGCTCCATACAATTGTCTTTTGGGCGTATGTTCTGAGTTTTTTTATTTGAGTTGCACAAGTGCCCCGAAAAAATTATTTACTACCTGCTGGTCTGTTTTTCACAGATTCTGTCCTGTTTTGCCTTTCCTTCATTTTGCAAACCTTGAGCTTGCTTTTTCTTTGCAAAAACCTTTTGGCAATCTTGAGAAACAGTAGACCTTCAAGAATATCCTTATTTCCAGCAAGGAACAATTATTTTATTAAGGGTACTAACCACGCTAATCAGATTATGATGAGTTATGTATGAAGGGAGTTTTCAAGTGTGCGAGGGAAGATGATAAAAAGATTCAGGAGTGTCAAACGCTCAAGCTTGGGGATGCCCCCGTGCACCCCCAAGACATATTCAAGAAGACTCAAGCGTTTAAGCTTGGGGATGCCCCCGTGCATCCCCTTCTCCATCAACAATTATCAGTTCGTCTTTCGTTCCACTATATTTTTATCACTTCATGTGTTATGTGCTATGCTTGGAGCGTCTTGCTTTAGTTTCCTTTTTAGTTTTCTTTATCTTTGCTTGCTGTTCATAACGAGTTGGAACTCAGCTTTCTTTGTGTGGAAGAGAAACACGCTCCACTTCAACCTAGAGCACAACATAGAATTTTCGTGTCTATCCTTGCTGTGTGTGTTCTTTGTCTTTCAATAGCTACTATCATGTTCAGCTCTTAGTTTCCATGCTTATATATTTAAAGAGATTTTGTTTAGTTGGTCGCTGGAACTCTCTTTAGTATCATGCTTATCTTGTTAAGAGAGTTGGCTTCTGTTGCACTAGTCGATATGTCTATGATAAAAATGCTATGTGCATAATGGTGCTTAGTAGTTCATGTTTTCTTATGGTTAGTCTCAAACAGCTGGGGGGTTCCCAATGTGTTATTGGAGTACCAACATGATTTGTTTGCCTATGAGGTGGTATGGTTTAGTGATATCTTCCTCCGAGAATTTATTTTGATTGACTTGGCGTATGCTCACGCATATTTAAGACTGTAAAGAAAGTCTGTCAAGCCTTGATGATCTTTAATTTCTGAGTAGCGATATAACTTCCATGCCCAATTCAATGTTGCTTTGTCGCTCTGCATGATTATGACCGTCATTGCTCTTTTAGTTGGTCGCTCCCAGTCTTTTGCTAACCTCCACCTGTACTAAGCGGACTGACTGCTTGTGCATCCAAAATCCTTTAAACCAGTTATGCCATATGAGTCCACCATACCTTCCTATACATGGTATTTACCTGCCATTCCTAACGAAGACTTTCATGTACCATCTCGAAATTATTCAAAAAAAGCATTTCTCTTTTGTGCCTCTGTTTTAGCTCATGAGGAAGTAGTAGTTAATTCATGATCTTTTTAAGTTGGACAAGCTTCACCCCGGGATTGCATGTCTAATGTGCAAACCCATAATACGAGAAGGAACTGGCATAGAGTGCGCCCGGCTCATTAAAAAATATACAACAAACAAACAAACCCTCTTTGTTCATGAGAAATCAGAAAACTTTGGCAGTGGTAAACAAAGGAGATTAAGAGGATGTGATCGTCCTCATTCGGGAGCCGTTCCTCGAAACTTGTCCAGCTCAAGAAGTAATTGAGTTATCTGCTAGCATTCGTTGACGAAATATGCATATTCTAAAAAAAAAATTATTACCTTTGTTTTTAAAACCAAGAGCTCTGGTACATGTTTAGTTTTTGTTTTCGACCACGGGTTTTCAACCTGGCCAACAAAAGCCACGGTTCGAGAGTCTCCACCTTCTTTAAAGCATCAACTATTGAGAGCATGATTGTCATTCTGAGTGTAATGTGCATTGTCCCAAAGTACCATTGTCTTTTGCATGATTATGATATCGTTTATTCTAAAATCTTTGTATCTAGTCGTAACTTAAACCTTGGAGGTGCCCCTGCATTTATGTTTTGCTTCACTAAAGGGGGCAAGCGAGGTACCACTTTATCATATTTGCACACCATGCTCATTACAAATCTATTTGAGTGTTTCAGTATCATATTGTAAAACTTTCAGTTCTTTGTGATTCTCTTATGAGGCAACTTAATTACTACAGATTCATTGTCTCAATAAGCACTTGTCATGTGACTGTGAAAAGTCCTCATATGGTTAATAGCATGTCACCACAGAAATTATGCTTGTTATCATTTACCTACTCGAGGACGAGCAGGAATTAAGCTTGGGGATGTTGTTACGTCCAAAACGTATCTATAATTTCTGCTTGCTCCATGCCCTTTTTGTGTGATATTGCTATGATATTTATGCACTTCCATACACTTTTGATCATCTTTGGACTAACCTACTAATGGTTGCAAAAGTGCACAATGTTCTTGTTTTACACTTTATTGTGTAGGAATTACTTGGAAATTGACAAAAACGCAAAAGGAGTCGTATTGGAGTAGGACTCTGACTTTCCTGAAATCTATCTGAGAACGTTTTTTAAAGATGTTCATGTTCCTGCCCGAAGATGACATCAAACGGAAAAAGTCTAGTTTCTAAAGTTGTGGTGAATTTCGAGGCGATGCTTTTGGATATAAAATTCATCCAAATCGGAGTCCGGACGGCCGAGTAAAGCCCGTTTTACTGAGGCCCAAAATCTGATGACGGGAATCCGAGAGTCTATATAAAGAGAGGAAACCTAGGTCACCAAGGGCCACGAATTTTCCTCCTCCCGAGCCGCCGTCTTGGAGGGGAGGACCAGCACCATTGCAGCACCATCCACAAGGAAGAAGGGGGGCCAAGGAGCCGCTGCCCCCTAGGGCCGCTGCCGCCCCGAGGGCCGCCGCCGCCGCCGCGCCCCCAAGGGCCGCCGCCACCGCCTCCGTGGCTGCCGCCGGCCGTCTCCTCCTCGCGGGGCTGCACCTAGTATAATCCCCGAGACCAAGGTGACAGCGGTCTATTGGACATGGATTAGAAAAATATTTTCATGAGTGATTTCCTCTCTTGTGTGTTGATTGAAGATTGAGAGTCTCTTGGTGCTTGTCTTTGACTATCCTTTAGATATGTTGTGGTGATTGTGGGACTCTCTTTGGATGGCCGCGGTGACATTGGGAAATCCTTAGATTGAGAACTAGGAACTTTGAGGTGTGCTTTTGTAGCCCTACATAATTCTCGTCCTCTCTTGACCACGAAGGAATGACCTCCGGGTGCGTCTCCATTGCATGTTTTATGGGAAATATCATGTGATTCGATTAATTTAATGTTCTTGGGAGTTGCCACTAGTGAAAGTATGATCCCTAGGCCTTGTTTCCACCATTGCAATACCATTTGTGCTCACGTTTACCACTTGTTTGCTTGCTGCACTTTTTATTACAGATTTATATTACTTTGTTTTGCCATCCATATCACTTGCCATTTAACATCTCTTCGCCGAACTAGTGCACCTATACATCTAACAAGTGTATTAGGTGTGTTGGGGACACAAGAGACTTCTTGTATCTTAGTTGCAGGGTTGCTTGAGAGAGACCATCTTCAACCTCTACTTCCCTGAGTTCGATAAACCTTAGGTCATCCACTTGAGGGAAATTGCTGCTGTCCTACAAACCTCTGCGCTTGGAGGCCCAACATAGTCTACAAGAGTAGAAGCGTGTGTAGACATCAGGGCCGTGTACCAACGAGTGGACTCTATGTTACTGTCGTCTAAGGAAAGATAATGACCGGGTGCTTCCCCCGAGTACTTGAGGTACTGCGGGATCGTCGGTGACACGAAAGCTTCCCAGATCTTGTGAGTAAAGTGCGCAACCTCTGTAGAGTGTAAAACTATTCGAATAGCCGTGTCCACGGTCAAGGACAGTTGGGTAACCGCTCTTGGGCTACGTCCAATGTTTGCGAAACCTTGTGTGTGTGTTGAGTCAAGGTGGTGACTTGACTCATTGAGTTGAATCATATTCATGTTGATATCGGTAACCTGTCCTCGAGGTTACGAGAAATTATTGATGCATATTCTTGATGGAAGAATAATTATTCTAGCTCATAGGTAGATTGCTCATTGTTGTTCTATTGCATTGTTACTTTGAACCAAATCATGGGTTGCTTGCGAGCACATTCAAAGTACTCATTGGCTTGCCACTGGTTATTTAATTGGCCAGGCATGGAGGAACAGGAATATGAAGAGGAATACTATGGAGACGAACATGCGAACTAGGACGCTATCCCAGTCAGAATGCCTGTAGGGTTAAGGCAGATGGCATGGGTTCTACTTATCTTCGAAGACTTCCGCTATTTGAGTTATTTGCTATTCAGCCCGTGAGGCTTTATCTATGTAAGACTTGGCCATAATGGCCTTAATTTGTGTAAGACGGTATGTATGGATGTAAGACTCTTGTTATTCAGCTTCTGTGTGTTCAGTGAGCATTGATCTCTGGGATCACTGTACACGTGCATTCGGTGATCCCGACTTCTAAGTCAGGGTCCCCACAGAGCTGGTATCAGAGCCATCCTGACTGTAGGAAGCCTTAGTTAGCATGGGCGTTGGTTAGATGAGACTTTTTTTCAAAAACCTTCTGAACCTCTCTTCTTTTCAAAACCTTACCAACCTGAGATTTCATCAGCTTATTAACCTCTCCTATTCCACCTTTGTAGATGGCCGCTTGATGGCTTCTCGCCCCTCATTGATTACCCCAAGTGGAAGGTTTGAGATGTAGCGTAGTGGTAGTTTTCCCTTGGCAAAGATACCAAGAATCGAATCCCGTGAGACTCCGAGGGTCGACAAGAAGGTGTCAAGGGCGCCAGAAACTTTCGCTTGACAGGACTTGCACACAGATACAAATAACTTTGCTCCCAACGAGTACAGAGGGGTTGTCAATCCCTCCGGCCTTGTCGTTTACAAAGGATCAAACGCAAGAGATAATAGTGATAGGTATGACTGCAACTAATAAATAAGAACAGGAAGTAAATAGCGGGTGTGATCAGTGATGGTAATATGGACCGGGGTCCCATGATGTTCACTAGTGATGTCTCTCTCCCAAAAGACGATAAAACAGCTAAGCGAGGTAAACAAATTACAGCTGGGCAATTGACAGGATTATGTGCACAAACCAATGCTAACTATGTTGTACAGAAAGGTAGAGGCTCAAAAGCATGGGCGGTACGCCAAGGCAAGTAGATCGAAATCCATCTGCATCTACTACTAATCATCCACCTTGAGATATCTATCCAGAACATCTCGCTGGTATTAAGTTGCGAGTCCCACCCAAAGTGTGAACTCAAAGCAACAGACAACTGCATTAAAAGAACTTTGCGTAAAGTAAACAATCCTTGCACCCGCAAGTACAAGCACCGTTGTTTTCCCCCTTGTGGCAACAGCACATCCCCTAGACTCATGTTTCTGTCACTCAAGCTAGTCATCGAGGGGCATGAACCCACAATCAAGCATAACGTTCCCTCTTGGAGTTACTACCTACTACTTGGCCAAAGCAATAAACAGCAACGGAGAACATGCAAGAATTACTCAAGAACATAAATATAAAAGAGGTGAATCAAATATATTACTCACACACAATCTGAACATAATCTCATAATCCATCGGATCCCAGCAAACTCAGCATAGCAACAGCATAAAGATTACATATGTGCCTCGATCATGTAGGGCAGCTCACGAGGTCTAATCCATGAAGAACAAGAAGGGGAGGAGAACATCACATAGCTACTGGTCATGGACCCATGGTCCAAGGGAGACTACTCACGGTTCATCCGGGAAGCGTCCATGGTGGTGGAAAAGCTCCCGGTGGTGGTTCTCCCCTCCGGCAGGGTGCCGGGAAGAGTTCTCCTGGTGCTCCCGATCTTGGAAGCGCGGTGGTAGCGGAACAGAGATGAGATCGCGAAAAAGGGTTCCGTCCACGAGGGTTTTGGGATGCGATGTAAATATATGCCAAAGTTGGTCACCAGAGGAGGTAAGGGGGGCCCAGGCGCCCCCCGGCGCGGCCAGGGGTGGGGCCGCCCCCCCCCCCAGGGCGCCTGGAGCCCCTATGGCCCCCCTCTGTCCCTACTTCTGCCGCATGGAAGCTTCTGGAGCGCAGATTTTTTATATATTTTTGCCGGAATTTTTCTGTAAATTTAAGTAATGGGAAAACCTGAAATACAAAAACAGCAGAAAACAGAAACAGGCACTGGGGTGCACTGAGTTAATAGGTTAGTCCAAATATGATCAAAAGTGTATGAAAGTGCATAATTATCATAGCAATATCACAAAAAAGAGGCATGGAGCAAGCAGAAATTATAGATACGTTTTGGACGTATCAACATCCCCAAGCTTAATTTCTGCTCGTCCTCGAGTAGGTAAATCATAACAAGCATAATTTTTGTGGTGACATGCTATTAACCATATAAGAACTTTTAAGTAAAGTAATCAAGGCATGTAATCCAATTCAAGTCATAACAAGCAAGAGTCTATATTAGCATTGTAACAAGTAGCATGATAACAAGTAGCATTGTAACAAGTCATAACAAGCAAGAGTCATAACAATCAAGAGTCTATTAACCATATAAGAGCTCTCGCTGTCCGTGACTCGAATGTCTCCAAATGGTGTTTGCGTGCAAGAAAGGGGATAGGGATATATGAGAGTAAAACTTAGTTTTTATATTGTTGGGAACTTAATCTACTAAAGTTTCACACTTGGTCTTCTTTGGAATCTTATCTTGACTCATCCCCAGACCGTCAGCCAGGTACAAGTCAAAATGATCCACTCCCTTTCGATATTTTGAGCACTCATGCAATGGATGAGTGTAAGCAAGAAAGTCAACACTTAGGATGGCAAAGAGAAACATGATAGAGGGGGAAGACAAAAAAGGTGTGAAAGGCTCAAATCAATGAAGACAATCATCGGCGAGAGAAAGCCAAATGATAGATATGATGCGAGGAGTAGGGATTGCCATGCAACGGATGCACATATGAGCTAAGGTAAGCTCTCCAATGGAACTAGTGGGGGTGCATCCAACTTGCTTGCTCAAGAAGACCTAGAGCTCTTTTGAGGAGGCTCATCATTGGAATATACAAGCCAAGTTCTATAGTGTAAAGGTCCCCACGTAGCTATATGCATAAATGATAATCTCTATGGAGTACAAAGTATAAGATGGAGGACGAGTGTGGATCTCTCAAAAGAAATAGTAGTGTGCCCCCTTCTCTCTTTTTATTTCTTTTTCTCTTTTTCCATATTTTTTTTTATTTTTTTGTGGCCTCAATGGCTCTTTCTATTTATCTCTCATTTGTCCTCTTTGGGATCTTTTGATTTTGTCCTCTTTGGGATCTTTTGATTTGTCCTCTTTGGGATCTTTTCCTCACTTTAGGGGCAACACTCTATGTATTACAAGAAGTATAGAAGATCTTTCACACTTTACAAAAGTACTCAACATAAAGAAAATGAAACTATCATGATGTATGCAAATGTATGCCTCTGCCAGTGTAGCAGGATATGCAATGATACTAGCGCGTCATGTAGCAATGATTAGGGCAAGGCCCAACTAGCATGCGGCTCATCGATCAAGCAAAAAGCATGTATGACATAAAGATCAAGTCATGAGAAGATGGATGTTGCATGGCAATGTATCTCGGAAAGGCTATGGAAATACCTTAATAGGTAGGTATGGTGGCTGTTTTGAGGAAGGATATAATGAGGCTTATGATGACAGAGCGTATCGTGCCAAGGTTTTGGATGCACCGGCGAAGTACGCGCCAACTCTCGAGGTGAGAAAGGGCAATGCACGATACCGAAGATGCTAGAAAAATATGGATAGGTGGAAGTGTCAACCTTCGAATACTCACATTAGTCTGAAGAACTCATGGACTTATTATCGGTAACTCTCAATCTAATTAGGAGGTTCACAAAGAGACAAGTACCCCGAGGAGGTGTGTATGGGGGTTTGGTTACCCTTGCGCATCCTCGACCCATGGTACGTGAGTGTACTCTAATATTCGATCCCTCCAAAGATTAGTGATCCATTTAGTAGCTAAAGTTCTCAACTATTTTGTAGGTTTTGGAAAATAAACATGGATTGCCTAAAATACGACATCTATCACTAATAGGCTAAAGCTCTTGTCACCAAAAGTTCAGACATTACTCATGGCAATACCTCAAAACTATTGCAGGTTACTACTAAAATTAAATAGCAACCTCAATTACCTACATTAAGTTAAGACACACAACTCAGTGCAACAGGTAAACTCTCTTAACAAGATAAACATGAAAACTCAAGAGAGTTCAGCAACCAACTAAACAAAAGCTCTTTAAAAAGAAAGGCATGAAAACTAAGAGCTAAACATGATAGTAGCTATTAAAAGACAAAGAACATACACAACAAAGATAAGCATGAAAATCCTATGTTGTGTTCTAGGTTGAAGTGGAGCGTGTTTCTCTCCCACACAAAGAAAGCTGGGTTCTAACTCGTTATGAACCGCAAGCAAAGCTAAAGAAAACTAAAAAGGAAACTAAAAGCAAGACGCTCCAAGAATAGCACATAACACATGAAGTGATTAAAATATAGTGGAACGAAAGACGAACTGATAATTGTTGATGGAGAAGGGGATTGACGGGCCTCGAACCCCTCGTTGGTTACCCCAAGTGGAAGGTGTAAGATGCAGTATTGTAGAAGTGTTTTCCCTTAGCAAAGATGCCAAGGATCGAATCCCCAGAGACTCCTAGGTTCAACAAGTAGGTGTCAATTTCTACGGCGCCAGATTAGTAGCAATCAACGTGGACCTGCACACAGATACAAATAACTTTGCTCCCAACGAGTACAGAGAGGTTGTCAATCCCTCTGGCCTTGTAGTTCACTAAGGATTAAAAGCAATGATAGTAGTGATAGATAGTGTTTTGCAATAGTAAGTAAATAGCGAAAAATAAATAGTGGATGTGATCAATGATGGTAATATGGACCGGAGTCTCATGATGTTCACTAGTGATGTCTCTCTCCCAAAAGACGATAAAACAGCTATGTGAGGTAAATGAATTACAGCTGGGCAATTGACTGGACCACGAACGCAAACCAATGCTGACTACATTGCAAGAAAGGTTGAGGTTCAAAGCATGGGCGGTACGCCAAAGTAAGTAGACCGAAATCCATGAATATCTACTACTAATCATCCACCTTGATATATCTATCCAGAACATCTCGCTGGTATTAAGTTGCGAGTCCCACCCATAGTGTAAACTCAATGCAACAGACAACTGCATTAAAAGAACTTTGCGTAAAGTAAACAATCCTTGCACCCGCGGGCACAAGCACCGTTGTTTTCCCCCTTGTGGCAACAGCACATCCCCTAGACTCATGTTTCTGTCACTCAAGCTAGTCATCGAGGGGCATGAACCCACAATCGAGCATAACGTTCCCTCTTGGAGTCACTACCTACTACTCGGCCAAAGCAATAAATAACAACGGAGATCATGCAAGAATTACTTATGAACTAAAATATAAAAGAGGTGAATCAAATATATTACTCAAGATCAATCTGAACATAATCTCATAATCCATCGGATCCCAGCTAACTCAACATAGCAACAGCATAAGGATTACATAGGTGCCTCGATCATGTAGGGCAGCTCACGAGGACTAATTAGTGAAGCATAAGAACGGGAGGAGAACATCACATAGCTACTGGTCATGGACTCATGGTCCAAGGGAGACTACTCACGAGTCATCCGGGAGGCGTCCATGGTGGTGGAGAAGCTCCCGGTGGTGATCCTCCCCTCCGGCAGGGTGCCGGGAAGAGTTCTCCTGGTGCTCCCGATCTTGGAAGCGGCGGCGGCAGTGGAACAGAGATGGGATCGCGAAAAGAGTTCCTGTTCAGAGGGTTTCGGAGAGTCCTTTAAATATATGCCAAAGTAGGGCACCGGGGGAGCTTCAGCCGGGGGGGGGCGCGCCGCCAGGGCGCCTGGAGCCCTGGTGCCCCCCCCAGGCTGCCCTTCGGACGCAGTGTTGTTTCCGGAACACTGATTTTTTATATAATTTTTCTGGATTTTTTTGGGCAGTTCTCGAAACGTGAAAACATGAAATACAAAAACAGCCGAAAACAGAAACTGGCACTGGGGTGCACTGGATTAGTAAGTTAGTCCAAATATGATCAAAAGTGTATGGAAGTGTATGAATATCATAGCAATATCACCCAAAAGTGGCATGGAGCAAGCAGAAATTATAGATACGTTTTGAACGTATCAACATCCCCAAGCTTAATTCCTGCTCGTCCTCGAGTAGGTAAATGATAACAAGAATAATTTCTGTGGTGACATGCTATTAACCATATAGGACTTTTTCATAGTCATATGACAAAAGCTTACTGAGACAATGATTCTAAAGTAATTAAGTTGCCTCAAGAGAAAATCACAAATGACTGAAAGTTTTACAACATGAAACTGAAACATCAAAAAGATTTGCAATGAACATGATGTGCAAATATGTTAAAGTGATAGCTAGCTTGCCCCCTTTAGTGATGCAAAACATAAATGCAGGGGCACCTTCAAGGTTTAAGTGATGACTAGATAAAATCATTTCAGAATAAAGATGCACATTACACTTAGAATGACAATCATGCTCTCAGTAGTTGGTGCTTCAACATAAAAGTAAAAGAAAGGTTAAGTGCTAGAGCATTTTATTTTGAAAACATGGAAGCAATTGTGTCAACGGTAGTAGTACTTCATATGTGTCATGCATAAAACATCCTATAAGTTGCAAGCCTCATGCATCGTATACCAATAGTGCTCACTCCTTGTCCTAATTAGCTCGGATTCCCATGGGTTATCATTGCATTGCATATGTTTCAACAAAGTGTCACAAAGGGGTACCTCTATGCCACCTGTACAAAGGTCCAAGGAGATAAATCGCATTTGATTTCTCGTTTTTGATAGATCTCAACTTGAGGACATCCATACCGGGACAACATAGAAAATAGATGATGGACTCCTCTTCAATGCATAAGCATATTCTCATAAGAGATTGAGGATTAAGGTCCAAGCTAAAACTTCCACCATAATACATGGCTTTGGTTGGCGGCCCAATGTTCTTCTCTAACAATATGCATATTAATTCAACCCACGGTAAATCACCCTTACTTCAGACAAGACAAACATGCATAGCAACTCACATGATATTCAACAAAAGTGTGACAGTTGATGGCGTCTCCAGAAACATGGTTACCGCTCAGCAAGCAACTTATAAGAAATAAGATACATAAGCAACATATTCTTTACCACAATAGTTTTTAGGCTACTTTCCCATGAGCTATGTATTGCATGGTTAGTTTGCTTAGTACAGATGGAGGTTAGCAAAAAGACTGGGAGCGACCAACTTAGAGAGCAATGACGGTCATAATCATGCAGAGCGACAAAGCAATATTGAATCAGGCATGGAAGTTATATCGCTACTCAGAAATAAAAAATCATCAAGGCTTGACAGACTTTCTCTACAGTCTTGAATATGCGTGAGCATACGCCAAGTCAATCAAAATAAATTATCGAAGGAAGATATTACTAAACCATACCACATCATTGGCAGACAAACCATGTTGGTACTCCAATAACACATTGGGAACCCCCCAGCTATTTGAGATTAACCATAAGAAAACCTGAACTACTAAGCACCATCATGCAAGTAGCATCTTTATCATAGACACATTAACCAATGCAACGGAAGCAAACTCTCTTAATAAGGTGAGCATGATAATTAAAGAGAGTTCAAGCAACCAACTAAACAAAAGCTCTTTGAAAAGATAAGCATGAATATTAAGAGCGGAGTATGATAGTAGCTATTTAAAAGACAAAGAACACACACAGCATAGATAGACATGAAAATTCTATGTTATGTTCTAGGTAGAAGTGGGGCGTGTTTCTCTCCCACATAAAGGAATGCTGAGTTCCGAATCGTTATGAAAAACTAAAAAGAAAACTAAAAGCAAGACGCTCCAAGCATAGCACATAACACATGAAGTGATAAAAATATAGCGAAACGAAAGACGAACTGATAATGTTGATGGAGAAGGGGATGCACGGGGGCATCCCCAAGCTTAGACGCTTGAGTCTCCTTGAATATTTCTTGGGGGTGCACGGGGGCATCCCCAAGATTGAGCGCTTGACACTCCTGAATCTTTTTATCATCTTCCCTCGCACACTTGAAAACTCCCTTCATACATAACTCATCATAATCTGATTAGCGAGGTTAGTACCCTTAATAAAATAATTATACCTTGCTGGAAATAAGGATATTATTGAAGTTCTACTGTTTCTCAAGATTGCCAAAAGGTTTTTGCAAAGAAAAAGCAAGCTCTTGATTTGCAAAGTGAAGGTAAGGCAAAACAGGACAGAATCTGTGAAAAACAGAATAGCAGGCAGTAATTGATCTGTTCGGGATACTTCTGCAACTAAAATCAAAAAACTCAGAACAGATGCACGAAAGACAATTATATAGAGAACGCTGTCTAAAAAATTCAGACCAAAAAGATGATCTGGTGATTTTATACAAATTTTCTATCCAAGGACAGAATCTGTTTCCTGGACAGCACCTCACAACTTTTGAACTTTCTAGCAATCAGAGGCTATACTTGGCACAAATATGAAAAGCAAAGATACAATGATGATGCTACAGCAGTAAAGAACATCAAGACACAACAAAAGCAAAAAATTTATTCATGTGGGCTGCCTCCCAAAAGCGCTTTCTTTTATGCCTTTAAGCTAGGCATAATGCATAGATCAAGTTTTATCAAGAGTAAAAGAATAACTAGCCCGTACAACGGACTCAAAAGGTAACTTGATCTTCTTTCGAGGGAAGTGTTCCATCCCTTTCTTGAGAGGAAACTGAAATTTTATATTACCGTCTTTCATGTCAATGACAGCACCAACGGTGTGCAAAAAGGGACGTCCCAAAATAATTGGACATGAAGGATCACATTCAATATCCATAATAGTGAAATCAACGGGCACATAATTATCATTGACAACAATAAGAACATCGTCGATCCTCCCCAAAGGTTTCTTTATGGAAGAATCAACGAGACGAACTCCAAAAGAACAAGAATCATAAGGTTTCAATTTAAGCATATCATATATTCTTTTGGGCATAACAGAGGTACTAGCTCCAACATCACATAATGCATAACAAGAGAAGTCATTCAAATTAATTTTTATCATAGGATCCCAACCATCTTCTAGCTTTCTAGGTATGGAGGCTTCTACTCTAAGTTTCTCCTCCCTAGCTTTGATGAGAGCATTAGTGATATGCTCTGTGAAGGCAAGGTTAAGTGTGCTAGTGCGGGGGTCTCTAGACATTTTGTGAAGGAAATCAATAACTTCGGTAAGAGTGCAATTATCAAAATCAAGGTCACGAGCATCAAGTAAAGTGGTAGTAGTATCTTTTAGGTTCACATGTTTGGTAGTTTCTATAGTCATAGCATCACCATTAATAGGTCCATTGGGACCAGGAGTGCATTGGGTGCTAAGAGTTTGAACAACCTCAATAACTTTAATAGTAGCAATAGTGTGGTGGGTAGGAAGGCTCTTAATTCTTTCCTCTTCCTCCCTTTCTCTAGCCCATCTTTCTTTAAGTTTAGCCATCATCCTAATATTTTCATTAATTTGCACTTGAGTAGCATTAATAGGGATGACTTCCCTCTCCTTAAGAGGAAAAGTTTCAATTTTTAGCAATTTTACCTCATTGGCTAAATGGTCTACCTTAAAAGAAAGATCATCTAGTTTATGTAGTTTCTCTTCTACATTCTTATTAAAGGCTTTTTAGGTAGTGATGAAATCTCTAAGCATGGTCTCTAGTTCAGTATTGGAGTTCTTGGTACTAGGATAAGCATTGCTATTTCTAGGCAAAGACTGAAACCAAATTTTAGCTCCTCCTCTCAAGGAGAAAGGAAAAGCTTAAGCTTAACAATATTACCATCTATTTCTTGGTACTTTTGCATATCACAAAGTTCAACAAAGTTGTTCAAGTGTAAAGCAGCATCATCTCCAGCACCGGAGAATTGTTCTCTCATGACTAAGTTCAGTAAAGCAGGTTTAATTTCATATGAAGGTGCTGAAGTTGCAGGTGTAGTGATAGGTGTGCTGATAAAGTCATCGTTGTTGTGACTAGTGAAGTCACACAACTTGGTGTTCTCGGTGGAACCCATAGTAGCAAGCAAGCAAGATAACTATTTTTGTGATTTTCGATAAAAAGGAACTAAAGCAAAAACTAAAACGTAAACTAACAAGAAAAAAAAGCAAAGGTAAAAGATAGCATTCAACTCCCCTATCCTAAAGAGTGGAGTCCCCGGCAACGGCGCCAGAAAATACTCCTTGATGGGCCTCGAACCCCTCGTTGGTTACCCCAAGTGGAAGGTGTAAGATGCAGTATTGTAGAAGTGTTTTCCCTTAGCAAAGATGCCAAGGATCGAATCCCAAGAGACTCCTAGGTTCAACAAGTAGGTGTCAATTGCTACGGCGCCAGATTAGTAGCAATCAACGTGGACCTGCACACAGATACAAATAACTTTGCTCCCAACGAGTATAGAGAGGTTGTCAATCCCTACGGCCTTGTAGTTCACAAGGGATTAAAAGCAATGATAGTAGTGATAGATAGTGTTTTGCAATAGTAAGTAAATAGCGAAAAATAAATAGTGGATGTGATCAATGATGGTAATATGGACCGGAGTCTCATGATGTTCACTAGTGATGTCTCTCTCCCAAAAGACGATAAAACAACTATGTGAGGTAAACGAATTACAGCTGGGCAATTGACAGGACCACGAACGCAAACCAATGCTGACTACATTGCAAGAAAGGTTGAGGTTCAAAGCATGGGCGGTACGCCAAAGTAAGTAGACCGAAATCCGTCAATATGTACTACTAATAATCCACCTTGAGATATCTATCCAGAACATCTCGCTGGTATTAAGTTGCGAGTCCCACCCATAGTGTAAACTCAATGCAACAGACAACTGTATTAAAAGAACTTTGCGTAAAGTAAACAATCCTTGCACCCGCGGGCACAAGCACCGTTGTTTTCCCCCTTGTGGCAACAGCACATCCCCTAGACTCATGTTTCTGTCACTCAAGCTAGTCATCGAGGGGCATGAACCCACAATCGAGCATAACGTTCCCTCTTGGAGTCACTACCTACTACTCGGCCAAAGCAATAAATAACAACGGAGAACATGCAAGAATTACTTATGAACTAAAATATAAAAGAGGTGAATCAAATATATTACTCAAGATCAATCTGAACATAATCTCATAATCCATCGGATCCCAGCAAACTCAACATAGCAACAGCATTAGGATTACATAGGTGCCTCGATCATGTAGGGCAGCTCACGAGGACTAATTAGTGAAGCACAAGAACGGGAGGAGAACATCACATAGCTACTGCTCATGGACTCATGGTCCAAGGGAGACTACTCACGAGTCAGCCGGGAGGCGTCCATGGTGGTGGAGAAGCTCCCGGTGGTGATCCTCCCCTCCGGCATGGTGTCGGGAAGAGTTCTCCTGGTGCTCCCGATCTTGGAAGCGGCGGCGGCGGCGGAACAGAGATGGGATCGCGAAAAGAGTTCCTGTTCTGAGGGTTTCGGAGAGTCCTTTAAATATATGCCAAAGTAGGGCACCGGGGGAGCTTCGGGGGGCCCAGGTGCCCCCCCGGCGCGGCCCAGGGGGGCGCGCCGCCAGGGCGCTTGGAGCCCTGGTGGGCCCCCCAGGCTGCCCTTCGGACGCAGTGTTGTTTCCGGAACGCTGATTTTTTATATAATTTTTCTGGATTTTTCTAGGCAGTTCTCGAAACGTGAAAACCTGAAATACAAAAACAGCCGAAAACAGAAACTGGCACTGGGGTGCACTGGATTAGTAAGTTACTCAAAATATGATCAAAAGTGTATGGAAGTGTATGAATATCATAGCAATATCACCCAAAAGTGGCATGGAGCAAGCAGAAATTATAGATACGTTTTGGACGTATCAGGGATGCACGGGGGCATCCCCAAGCTTAGACGCTTGAGTCTTCTTGAATATTTCTTGGGGGTGCACGGGGGCATCCCCGAGCTTGAGCGTTTGACCCTCCTGAATCTTTTTATCATCTTCCCTCGGACACTTGAAAACTCCCTTCATACATAACTCATCGTAATCTGATTAGCGAGGTTAGTGCCCATAATAAAATAATTTTTCCTTGCTGGGAATAAGGATAATCTTGAAGGGCTACTGTTTCTCAAGATTGCCAAAAGGTTTTTGCAAAGAAAAAGCAAGCTCAAGGTTTGCAAAACGAAGAAAAGGCAAAACAGGACAGAATCTGTGAAAAAACAGACTAGCCAGTAGTAAATAATTTTTTCGGGGCACTTCTGCAACTCAAATCAAAAAACTCAGAACATACGCATGAAAGACAATTTTATACAGCACGTTGTCAAAAAAATTCAGATCAAAAGGATTAACTGGTGATTTTATACGGATTTTTCTGTCCAAGGACAGAATCAGTTTTCTGGACTGCACATCATAACTTTTGAACTTTCTTGCAATCAGAGGCTAAACTTGGCACAAAGCTGAAAAGTAAAGATACAATGATGATGCTACTGTAGTAACAAACATCAAGACACAAAAAAAGCAAAATAAAATTTTATTCATTGTGGGCTGCATAGAGATCAAGTTGTATCAATTTAACCATCATCAATATCATCAAAAAGCTCTTCAATAGTACAACTAGTCTTAAGAGGAGTTTCAGAGAAAGGCCTAATAGAGATACTTCTAGGGAGAAGACCAAAAGGAAAAAAGTCAATGGAAGATTCATTTATAAATTTATCAAAGAGAGGTGTTTCTTCCAAAGTCTTCACAGTTTCAACCCCTTTGGCAATAAATGGATTACTTTTGGAACGAGGAGCCTTTGGGACGTAAACGAACTTAGGCTCCTTCTTTGCCGGAGGTTCTACCTTTTTGGTTTTGATTGAGGAGAAAGTAGTTCCTAAAGTGTCAAAGATTTCCTCAATCTTGTCTATCCTAGAAGAATCCAAGTCATGGGATTTGATGGTCTCAAAAGTTTTGAGAATTTTATGCATGGAGCTATCAAGCCTATTCAAATTCCCTTGGATCTTACGATCCAACTAATTTATCTTATTAATGTTTGGCATCTCTAGCTCTATCTTTTCAAGTTTTTCATAATGTGAGCTAGGGTAATGTCCTCTTGAATGCTAACAAGAGGGGGATTTCCAACAAGATTTTCCATAATACTAAGAGATTCCCAAACTGGGGCTTCTAGGAAATTTCCATTGATAGCAGAATCTAGAATAAACCTATTCCAAGAAGTAATTCCAACATAAAAATTTCTAAGCAGGATATTAGTAGGTTGCTTCTTGGTGGCTCTTTTATGAGAATCATTAATTCTATACCAAGCATCTTTTAGACTTTCACCACCTCTTTGTTTAAAGGTGAGCACTTCTGCCTCACCAAAGGCAAAAGGACCAGACATAATACCAACTAAAAGCGAGATAAATATTTTTGTGATTTTTGATAGAAGACACTAAAGCAAAACTGAAAGGTAAACTTACAAGACTAAAAAGCAAAGGTAAAAGATAGCGTGCAACTCCCCTATCTTGAAGAGTGGAGTCCCCGGCAACGGCGCCAGAAAACTTTGCTTGATGGCTTCTCGCCCCTCGTTGGTTACCCCAAGTGGAAGGTTTGAGATGTAGCGTAGCGTTAGTTTTCCCTTGGCAAAGATACCAAGGATCGAATCCCGTGAGACTCCGAGGGTCGACAAGAAGGTGTCAAGGGCGCCAGAAACTTTCGCTTGACAGGACCTGCACACAGATACAAATAACTTTGCTCCCAACGAGTACAGAGGGGTTGTCAATCCCTTCGGCCTTGTCGTTTACAAAGGATCAAACACAAGACATAATAGTGATAGGTATGACTGCAACTAATAAATAAGAACAGTAAGTAAATAGCGGGTGTGATCAGTGATGGTAATATGGACCGGGGTCCCATGATGTTCACTAGTGATGTCTCTCTCCCAAAAGACGATAAAACAGCTAAGCGAGGTAAACAAATTACAGCTGGGCAATTGACAGGATTATGTGCGCAAACCAATTCTAACTATGATGTACAGAAAGGTAGAGGCTCAAAAGCATGGGCGGTACGCCAAGGCAAGTAGACCGAAATCCATCTGCATCTACTACTAATCATCCACCTTGAGATATCTATCCAGAACATCTCGCTGGTATTAAGTTGCGAGTCCTACCCAAAGTGTAAACTCAAAGCAACATACAACTGCATTAAAAGAACTTTGCGCAAAGTTAACAATCCTTGCACCCGCAAGTACAAGCACTGTTGTTTTCCCCCTTGTGGCAACAGCACATCCCCCTAGACTCATGTTTCTGTCACTCAAGCTAGTCAGCGAGGGGCATGAACCCACAATCAAGCATAACGTTCCCTCTTGGTGTTACTACCTACTACTTGGCCAAAGCAATAAACAGCAACGGAGAACATGCAAGAATTACTCAAGAACATAAATATAAAAGAGGTGAATCAAATATATTACTCACACACAATCTAAACATAATCTCATAATCCATCAGATCCCAGCAAACTCAGCATAGCAACAGCATAAAGATTACATATGTGCCTCGATTATGTAGGGCAGCTCACGAGGTCTACTCCATGAAGAACAAGAAGGGGAGGAGAACATCACATAGCTACTGGTCATGGACCCATGGTCCAAGGGAGACTACTCACGGTTCATCCGAGAAGCGTCCATGGTGGTGGAGAAGCTCCCGGTGGTGGTTCTCCCCTCTGACAGGGTGCCGGGAAGAGTTCTCCTGGTGCTCCCGATCTTGGAAGCGCGGCGGCGGCAGAACAGAGATGAGATCTTGAAAAAGGGTTCCGTCCTCGAGGGTTTCGGGACGCGATGTAAATATATGCCAAAGGGGGTCACCAGAGGAGGTAAGGGGGGCCCAGGCGCCCCCCGGCTCGGCCAGGGGTGGGGCCGCCCCCCCCCCCACCCCCCCAGGGCGCCTGGAGCCCCTGTGGCCCCCCTCTGGCCCTACTTCTACCGCATGGAAGCTTCTGGAGCGCTGATTTTTTATATATTTTTCCCGAAATTTTTCTGGCAATTTAAGTAATGGGAAAACCTGAAATACAAAAACAGCAGAAAACAGAAACTGGCACTGGGGTGCACTGAGTTAATAGGTTAGTCCAAATATGATCAAAAGTGTATGGAAGTGCATAATTATCATAGCAATATCACACAAAAGAGGCATGGAGCAAGCAGAAATTATAGATACGTTTTGGACGCATCACCGCTGTACCCGAAGAGCACCTGACCACTGGGTTTCCCTTGCTTCTCGAGGATAGCCTCCAAGAGTGCCAGTTCCACCGAGCACCCATCCTCACCTACCTTTAGCATTGGGTTAGCGACACTGAGGTGGAGTACCATGTGGAAGTGATCGTGAAGGCAAACGATCCTCCCACAAGTTGGTTCTTCGAGGGACCCCAGATGGCAACACTACCTCTCGCTGTCGAGGCTGCTGCACTCAAGGCACTAACCCGTCTCCGCGAACTTCTTCCGGAGATGGCGGCCAAGATGACAACCCGCTTCTTGCCTTACCGGAAGGAAGGTGAAGATGAAAGCAGTGCACTAGCCCCTCCATTGAAGGAAGGACTCTCGCTTCGATTCCAGACCTACTTCAGTCTATGTGCCGACAGCTTGGCACAAGACTTGGCCTCGGAATCGATGAAGCTCCGATAAGAACTTCACAAGACCGAGGCACTTCTTCGTCGAGCTCAAGAGAAGACAAACAGGATCAAGAAGGAAGGAGCGCCTTCCGGACAGTCCGCTATCGCATACCGAGGCGGAAGGCCCTCCGGAGATGTATCTTCCAAGAATGAAGAACCACCTCGGCGACGCCGAATGACGGCAAGGGAATATCGCAAGCTTTTCTCGGCACCGCCGACAAAGCACCGTCATATCCAACTCCTCCACTCCCCCACAGCCTCAAGTGACAAGGGGGCCCAGCCAGATGAAGACAAGGAGGAAGACCCTGAAGAGCCAGAATACGCGACCGAGCATTCCGCCGCTTAGGCATTATTCGCTACTCGGATATGCCAGTTCGTGACCTCTACGGTAGGATAGGTCGTGTAACCCCTATGCGCAGTCGAGTCCTTGTATGGTTCATATGAAACCATCTAGTGTTTGCTTTTGTTGTGTTTAGATGTATGTCGTATTCTTCCTTCGGGAATATCTAAACGACTGCATCACCCATTTGAATTTTTAATGGATATGTTTTGGCCTTTCGGCCCTTGCATGATTTGATTAGTGTCACACCCACCCCCTTACTAGGCACCCATCTATCTTGCTTTCCCTCTTCCAAGTCATAAGACCTTTTACCGCTCCAACAGGATGCCTGTTGTAACTCATACTGGTACCTCTACCCAGCAGCCTGAAGCCGGAGCATCCGCTCAGTCAAAGGCCGGCCACGACCAAACCAACGACCAAGCTCCACCACCACCACCTCCTCCGAGCATGGACATGGCTCAGCTTCTCCAAGCTTTCCGAGAGGAACGCCAAGCCAACACTGCAGCCCTTCAGTTGACTGCTCAAGCTGTCACCAACAACCGCCAGCCGGCGGGGAATGGCAATGGACGTTCCATGTTGGCAGAGTTCAAGAAGCATGCACCGCCAACTTTCATCGAGACTATTGATACGTCTCAAACGTATCTACTTTTCCAAACACTTTTGCTATTGTTTTGACCTCATTCTTGCATGATTTGAACTAAACTAACCCGGACTGACGCTGTTTTCAGCAGAGCTGCCTGTATGGTTTTATTGTGTGCAGGAAAACGGATTTTTAGGTGTCTCAGAAAATTCCACGAAAAATCACAGAAAATCCACGCACCCGAAGGAACCTTGTGCCAGAAGATGGACCAGAGGGCAGCCAGGGGGGCCCAGGCACCCTGGCGGCGTGGCCCCACCCCTGGCCGCGCCGGGAGGCCGCCTGGGCTGCTCCCACCTCCTCTGGTGCCCTACTTTGACCCGTATTTATCCCGTGACGAGAAAAAATCCAGAACAGAAGTCGTTTTCCTAGTTTCCGTCACGGAGCCGCCGCCACCCTCTTTCTTCTCCGGGAGGGCTAATCTGGAGGTTGATTTGGCCTCCGGAGAGGGGAGATCGTCGCCATCGTCATCATCATCACCACTCCATCCTCCCTCCATGGCTTCTCCTTCCATGTGTGAGTAATTCCCTGCTGTAGGCAAAGGGGGTGGTAGGGATTGGATGAGTTAGATCATGTAATAGTTTATCAGATTGTCGGGGGCATGTTGCCTATCATCTGCTACGGTGTTTATCATCTTTGCTTCAACTTGTTGCTCTTAATGCTTGTCACTTAGGGCCCGAGTGCCATGATTTCAGATCTGAACCATATGTGTTTGCATGAATATATTTGTGTTCTTGATCCTATCTATGAGTTGTTTGCACCTATTACGGTCCGGAACCGGCGATCCCAAAAGTGACAGCTTGGGACACCAAAGGGGATGGTCCATAGTTTGAGGATTACATGTATCCATTGAGTTTATTGCTTTGTTCCGGTGCTCTTTGACAGGAGTACCTTAATCTCCATAAGTTCCTTTTGGCCCCGTTCGTAGCGGGATGGTAGGACAAAAGATGTTGTGCAAGTTCTTATTGCAAGCACGTACAACTACCTATGGGATACATGCCTAATGTTTGATACTTGCCTAGATGATCATTACTTTTCTATGTGCCTTGCCCCAAGTTAGATTCATGATATATCTCATCCATGCAGCGCCCAACCATCATCTCCCTAGCCTACAGTGTTTTAAATCCTGCTGGTTACTAGTTGTTACTTTTGCTGTTTACCTTTGCTGTTTACTTTTACTGTCACCACCATCACTATTATATCACCGTTACCACTTATCTTTTGTTGCAAGTAAGTATATTTCAGGTGCTGTTGAATTGACAACTCAACTGTCAAAGCTTATAAATACTCTTTGGCTCCCCGTGTGTCGAATCTATAAATTGGGTTATTCTTACCCACGAAGACTATCTCGATCCCTTACGGTTGAGGGTTATCAAGTACCGTTTTCTGGCGCCATTGCCGGGGAGCATAGCAATATTTACAAGTCAACTTGAAGTATCCTACCTGCTGCACTTCATCCGCTATGGGTAAGAAAGGAGACCCCAATGTTCCGATCTTACTATCCACTACAAGAAGAGGTACTGTTCTGAACACTAGTGCTACACTTGATTCACCTTCTGTTATGAGTAAGTTTGCCTCACCGCCACCACATGATGCTTCTACTGAATCTGTTACTATGTCCGATACTTTTGATGATGCCTCTACTACTCTTGATGATATTGGTTCACTTGGTTATGCTATTGAGAAACAGATCGCTGCTGCAAAAAAAATCTAGAATTGAAATTCCTGTTACTCGCTACCCTATTGGTGGAACTTATGATTATCCTGATTTGAGTAAACTCAAGGAGAGACTCCTTGATGATGATTACATTATGCTTGATGATGATTTATGCAGGGAACTGACAGAGTTTTCCGGCTCTGACCCTGAAGCTATTAAGAAGCCGCTTGAAAAACACTCCTTGAAGAACAAGACTGTTCCTGATCCTGAATTTGCTACATCTCCTATATGCATCAATGATCCTAATTATGATTTCTCTGTTGATCTTTCACTTATACCTATGGTTGAAGCTGACCCCTTTTATGGCAGAGAAAATGATGATGCTATTGCACACCTGACCAAACTCACTGAGTTGGGTGGCTTGTTTACCACGGATGAGAAGATACGAAACTTTTATGTGTCTAAGCTTCTTCCTTTCTCTTTGAAGGAAGGTGCTAAAACATGGTATGATTCACTCCCATGTGGTTCCATTAAGAGTCCTCAAGACTTAGCTCACTCTTTTGTTGATAAGTACTTTCCTGCTCATATGCAACATGCTGCTTTACAAAGAATTTATAACTTTAAACAGTTGCAGGATGAGCACCTCCCTAAAGCTTGGGGGAGGTACTGTAGTCTGATCCGAGCTAGACCAGGACATGGAGTCCCTAAGAATGAATTAATCGATATATTTTATGCTGGTCTAACTGATGAATCCAGGTCCTATTTGGATAGTTGTGCTGGTTGTGTTTTCAGGAAAAGAACACCGGACGATGCAGAGGATTTGATGGGCAGGATTGCCAAAAACAATGAAGATTGGTCCGTCCCTGAACCACCACCACCACCAAAGAAGAGGGGCATGTTTGTTCTAAGCCCCGAAATTATGCGAGAAGCAAAGAAGTCTATTAAAGAGAAGGGTATTAAAACTGAAGACGTGAAGAATCTACCCCCTATTGAGAAGTTGTGTGAGCCTACCACTCACCCTCCTATGGTAGAGGTACACAATCTTTTAGATTTCAACGCAAGTGACATTCCTCATGGTAAGCCTCCTGATCAATGTTTAGATGAGTTTGATAATTTTATTATGAAACAAAATCATTTTAATGAGAGGATACAAAGTCAATTGCATGATAATTCCCTTGCTATCAAAAGTTTGCTTGATGTTCTAGGTAGAACAGTTAATGATGTTAAATGTATTGTGAAGCATTTTCATATGGTTCAAACTCAGCTTGAACAAATTTCTAATGCGCAAAAAGATTTGCTCGCTAACAATGCCAAATAAGATGATTTGCAGGCCTTCGGGATTAAGACCCGAGGAGGAACTAGCACTCAAGATCCTCTCTATCCAGAGGGGCATCCGAGGAGAATCGAGCAAGATTCTCAAATGCAGGAGGAAGAAATTGTTGGCTCTCCAAAGAAGAAGAAGAAGAAGAAGAAACACAGGGAGGCTGACAATTCCAATGATCCTATTACAAGTGAAGAGCCAACTGTTGATCCCAACAGTATATCTACCTCCAATGCTAAGACTGAAGACGGTGCCGAACCTGAAGGTAAGGATAAGGAGAATGATCCGCCTGAAGTTCGAGAAGAAGAAGCACCTGACAAACGCAGGAAGTACACTAGAGAAGACTTCATTGCAAGAAGACATGGGAAGGAAAGAGAACCATGGATACAGAAACCCATGCCCTTTCCAGGTAAGTCTCTCAAATCTAAAGAAGAAGAGCATTACAATAAGTTTTGTGAGTGGATTAAACCTCTTTTTCTTCAAATCCCTTTGACTGATGCTATTAAGTTACCTCCCTATTCAAAATATATGAAAGATATTGTTACTAATAAAAGAAAAATTCCTAATGAAGCAATATCTACTATGCTTGCTAACTACTCTTTTAGTGGCAACATTCCTGAGAAGCTTGGTGATCCAGGTATACCCACCATTCCTTGCTCCATAAAGAATAATTATGTCAAAACTGCTTTATGTGATCTTGGAGCAGGAGTGAGTGTTATGCCTCTCTCTCTTTACAAGAGGCTTTGTTTAGAGAAACTAATTCCTACAGATATCTCTCTTCAGATGGCTGACAAGTCAACCGCCATCCCGATAGGTATTTGTGAGGATGTTCCCGTAGAAGTTGCTAATTGTTTGATCCTTACTGATTTTGTTGTGCTTGACATGCCCGAGGATGGGAGCATGTCCATTATTCTTGGTAGACCTTTTATTAACACCGCAGGTGCTATTATTGATTGCAATAAAGGAAAGGTTACCTTCAATGTGAATGATAAAGAACACACGGTGTATTTTCCAAAGAAGACCGACAAGAGGCATGGCCTCAACTCTATAGAAAATATCGAGACCGTGAAGATTGGAGAATGGGACTGTCCACTACATGTGCACCACAAATACAAAACTATTATGGTGGGGACAATGTCCATTAAAGTAAAGGTGCAATGATCACTTCGTAAGAGGTGAGACTTTTTACTCTATATATCGCCTGTTTGTTGGTAAGACTTGATCAACCTTGATAGTAAGCATGTTTTATATAGGTAAAAAGTTGAGCTTGTTATGTTTTCATTTGTTTTAGCTTTTGTTCTCCTTGCTGTACCAAGTGTTCATGTTTTTGAAGCTTCACAATACTAATCACTGCTTTAAGTTTTCAGAAAGTTTTGCAGCCATTTGAACTTCGAAAAAATTTCAACAGTGAAGTTTTCAGAAAAATTCCAGAAAAATAAAAATAAAAATTTCCATGCCGGGAGTGACCCAGAGGTACCTGGGGCTGACCAGGGGGGGCCACCAGTGGCCCAGGCGCCAACTGGCGCGGCCTGCCCCCTGGCCGCGCCCATAGGGCGCCTGGGGCCCACAAGACCCCCCTCCAGGTGAGTCTTCTTCCTCTCTCTCTCTTTCTCTCCAAAAACACGAGTTCTGCACTTGTTCTTGCGTTCTTGCTGCTCTTGGAGGCGATTCTTCGATCTCTCTCTACAACCTATCATTTGAGCTGAGATTTTGAACAAATACTCCCTGGTATGTAACTCCTCCACCCCTCCAATTAGATTTCTGATTGGTGGCTTCATTTGTGAGTATTTAGTAGTTCTTGGTGCTGTGTAGATGAGCTTGCATGCATGTGTAGAAATTTATTTTCCAAGTTTTGATGCAAGTTTATGCCTTAGGTAAGTGAGTTGAGTAGTTTGCCTTAACCCACTTTATTTAAATCATTGTTTTTGTAAATTGTCAAAAAATTCAGAAATGAGTTTGTTAGGAAGGGCAAAGGGGTGGCTTGAGAAGAAGAGGCCCGCACACTCCGATCGAGTTACTAGAGCCGCAGCCTCATCCTCGACTGCTAGGGTGAGCTACAATGAAGATCATGTGCCCCTAGAGTTGTTGGAAGACACAAGTCCAGCACGTGCTATGATGTTCCCATGTGACGAATTCCTTGAAGTTGCGGGAATTAAGGATGAGTTTTATAATCTTTGTGCTAATGCAGGTCTGACACGGCTCGTCACGTGCCGTGTTACTCAGTATCAAAAACTCACCTCTGGTTTCATTAACAGTTTTAGATATAACCCTGATACTGGTGCTATTGAGTTTAAAATTTACAATGATCTTATCACCATGCCCTTGGGAAAGTTTTGTGAAATAATAGGTGTGCCAAACGTTGGGCGGACGTCTAAGATGACCTCTCAGCCCTCCGAGCTGAAAACTGTCTTCAACTCTCTCTGCAGCATGGGTACGAGGGATATTCATCGGTCAAAAATCTCCAGCATCTTATTCCCTCACCTCAGGTATTTTGCGTATTATGTTGCTAGAGGGGTATTAGCTCGTGACAACACGAGCAACACTTCTGCGCCGGATATTGCTATCCTGGCAACCGCCCTCTCAGGGAGGTTTGATTATAATTTGGGTGCCTTAATTGCTCGGCGCCTTGCTATGAACGGTAACAGGGGAGATTTATTTGGTGGCGTTTATGCCACACTTATCTTAGAATATCTTAAAGGCACCCCACACCCTGATGATGAGCTTTTTACTTATTTAAGTTTTGATCTTGCTGCTATGAAAAGGCATAAGTTTGTTACCATGACTTCTGAGCTTGGTAATCTTGTTTATATCTTGCGTTTCGGAACTACCGCGGAACGCGAGATCCGTCTACCTGCACCTCTTTTGTTTGATTTTTCTCGCAGGAACGGATGGGCCTTTGATGCTATCCAGTTCGATGAGTTCATGGTCCAGCATCAGTTTCATAACCCCATGGAGGGGGTTGTGCCCGACGAGGAGGAGCACGGTGAGTTACCACCTTTTCAGGGGGAGACCGTCACCCAGTTTGGTGAAGGGTCTTCCTCTGCTTGGAGTACGAACCCTTCTTCATGGGAGGATCCGAGGAGTTCGGTGTACGCGCCGGAATCCTTCTACGACCCTTGGACTCACCAGCATTCCCCCGGAGCAGGAGGCTCCTGGGGGCAGTAGTTACTACCAACTTAGGCCAACAGCCTAAGCTTGGGGGAGTACGTGCCCTTCTCACTTTTCCATTGTATTATCCGTTTTATTTCTGTTCACTTTAATCTTTTCGAAGTTTTTGCCCGTTCTTCTTTGTTCTTTCTTTGCAAAAACAACAAAAAGATTTTCTCTTTCTTTTGCTTTCGTTCAACCTTTGAAATAATCCAAAAAGATTTCCTTTCTCTCTTTAGTTTGCTTTGTTTTCAGAGTTCAGCTCGAGTCCGTGATGGCATTTAATTATATTTCCCACGTTCGATCATGCAAGGGACGAGGCAGTAATGACGAAGATCGACTGAAGGGAAGCAACAAGGAAAACCGGTATGAACTCTTCTTGTTTCTACTTTTGTACATATGCTTGTACTTATGATCTAGAGACCAGCTTGTAGCGACATAGTGCTATGTTTACAATGCTCTCCCAGTGGTTCATGCTTTCCTTGTGGCTAGTCTCAAATAGCTAGAGTATATAATGTGTTATTGAAATGATTTACATGCATTGCACTATTCATAGTTTGGTATACTAAGGTGGTATTTCCCTTTGGAGAATTCTTGGATTGACTTGGCACATGTTTACACATGTTTAAGACTAAAAAGTATGCTTTGCCTTGATGATCTTTGGGTTTTAGAATAGTTATATCACTTTCATGCCCGATTCAATGTTGCTTTGTCGCTCTGCATGATTATGACCGTTATTGCTCTCTAGTTGGTCGCTTCCCAGTCTCTTGCTAGCCTTCGCTCGTACTAAGCAGAATTCTGCTTGTGCATCCAAATCCTTTCAAACCAATTATTCCATATGAGTCCACCATACCTACCTATGTGGTTGATACGTCCAAAACGTATCTATAATTTATGCTTGCTCCATGCCTCTTTTGGGTGATATTGCTATGATATTTATACACTTCCATACAGTTTTGATCATATTTGGACTAACCTATTAAATCAGTGCACCCCAGTGCCAGTTTCTATTTTCTGCTGTTTTTGTATTTCAGGTTTTCCCATTACGAGAACTGCCCGAAAAATCCCGGAAAAATTATATAAAAAATCAGCGTTCCAGAAACTTCCCGGTAGCCAAAGTAGAACCGGGGGGGCCACCAGGGCTCCAGGCGCCCTGGTGGCGCGCCCCCCCTGGCCGCTCCGAGTGGCGCCTGGGCCCCCCGAGCCTCCGCTGATGCCCCTCTTTGGCATATATTTAAGAGGCGTCTCAAAACCCTCGAGACGGGAACCCTTTTTCGCGATCTCATCTCTGTTCCGCCGCCGCCGCGCTTCCAAGATCGGGAGCACCAGGAGAATTCTTCCCGGCACCCTGCCGGAGGGGAGGATCACCACCGGGAGCCTCTCCACCACCATGGACGCCTCCCGGATGAGTTGTGAGTAGTCTCCCTTGGACCATGGGTCCATGACCAGTAGCTATGTGATGTTCTCCTCCCCTTCTTGTGCTTCACTAATTAGACCTCGTGAGCTGCCCTACATGATCGAGGCACATATGTAATCCTTATGCTGTTGCTATGTTGAGTTTGCTGGGATCCGATGGATTGTGAGATTATGTTCAGATTGTGTTTGAGTAATATATTTGATCTACCTCTTTTATATATATGTTCGTAAGTAATTCTTGCATGTTCTCCGTTGTTATTTATTGCTTTGGCCAAGTAGTAGGACTGACTCCAAGAGGGAACGTTATGCTTGATTTTGGGTTCATGCCCCTCGATGACTAGCTTAAGTGACAGAAACATGAGTCTAGGGGATGTGCTATTGCCACAAAGGGGGAAAACAACGGTGCTTGTGCCCGCGGGTGCAAGGATTGTTTACTTTACGCAAAGTTCTTTTAATGCAGTTGTCTGTTGCTTTGAGTTTACACTATGGGTGGGACTCGCAACTTAATACCTGCGAGATGTTCTGGATAGATATCTCAAGGTGGATGATTAGTAGTAGATGCAGATGGATTTCGGTCTACTTACCTTGGCGTACTGCCCATGCTTTGAACCTCTACCTTTCTTCTAATATAATTAGCATTGGTTTGCGCACATAATTCTGTCAATTGCCCAGCTGTAATTCGTTTACCTCACATAGCATTTTTATCGTCTTTTGGGAGAGAGACATCACTAGTGAACATCATGGGACCCCGGTCCACATTACCATCACTGATCACATCCGCTATTTACTTTCTGTTTTACTTACTATTGCAGCAATACCTATCACTATTATCACTTGCGTTTGATCCTTTGTAAACTACAAGACCGGAGGGATTGACAACCTCTCTGTACTCGTTGGGAGCAAAGTTATTTGTATCTGTGTGCAGGTCCACGTTGATTGCTAATATCTGGCGCCGTTAGCAGTTGACACCTTCTTGTTGAAACTGGGAGTCTCAGGGGAAATCGATCCTTGGTATCTTTGCTAAGGGAAAACTTCCGCTACACTGCATCTCAAACCTTCCACTTGGGGTAACCAACGAGGGGCGAGAAGCCATCAAGCAAAGTTTTCTGGCGCCGTTGCCGGGGACTCCACTCTTCAAGATAGGGGAGTTGCACGCTATCTTTTATCTTTGCTTTTTAGTCTTCTTAGTTTACCTTTCAGTTTTCTTTATGTCTTTTCACTAGTTTTGCTTAATGGAAAACAACAAAAATATGAGAGAGCTTTATAAGCTCTACCTTGCTTTGGGACATGATGTGTTTGAAGAGAAAATTAAAAAACCTATGGAATTTTATTATTTGCATAACAATCATGATGGTGGTGATGTTATTTGTATGCTTTCTTTGAATATCAATATTGCTAATGACATGGAAAGCTCTAAGCTTGGGGATGACACATTTGATGAACATGATATTTGTAGTCCCCCAACTTTTGAAGAGAAAATTTACCTTGATGATACTTTGCTTCCTATACATGATGATTACAATGATGAATATGATGTTTTCAGTCCACCTACTATTGAGGATAAAATTTATTATGATGATGATATGCCTCCTAAATACAATGATTACCATGATGGTTATGATTGCTTTACTCTCACTATCCCTAATAAGAAAGATTTTGCTTATATGAAGAGTAATGATACCTTTTTGCATGTGGATCATGGTAACAATGCTTTATGTGATGCTTATATTGTTGAGTTTATTCGTGATCCCACTGAAAATTATTATGAGAAGGGAACATATGCTTATAGATATTTCAATGATATCAAGTTCCCTCTCTTTATGTCGAAGGTTTTGAAGCTACACTTGTTTTGCCTTCCTATGCTTATTGCTTTGTGCTTCAATGAATTATTCTATTGCAATATTCCTATGCATGGGAAGCATGTTAGGCTTAAATGTGTTTGGTATTTGCTTCTTGATGCTCTCTTTTGTTCTTCAACTCTTATTCCTACGAGAGCATCATTAAAGTCTCATGCCTAGCTTAAAGGCATAAAAGAAAGCGCTTTTGGGAGGCAGCCCACAATGAATAAATTTTTATTTTGCTTTTGTTGTGTCTTGATGTTGTTACTACAGTAGCATCATCATTGTATCTTTACTTTTCAACTTTGTGCCAAGTATAGCCTCTGATTGCAAGAAAGTTCAAAAGTTGTGATGTGCTGTCCAGGAAACAGATTCTGTCCTTGGATAGAAAAATTCGTATAAAATCACCATATCATCTTTTTGGTCTGAATTTTTTCGACAGCGTGCTCTATACAATTTTCTTTCGGGCGTTTGTTCTGAGTTTTTTTGATTAGAGCTGCAGAAGTGCCCCGAAAAAATCATTTACTACCCGATGTTCTGTTTTTCATAGATTCTGTCCTGTTTTGCCTTTCCTTCATTTTGCAAACCTTGAGCTTGCTTTTTCTTTGCAAAAACCTTTTGGCAATCTTGAGAAATAGTAGGCCTTCAAGAATATCTTTATTTCCAGCAAGGAACAATTATTTTATTAAGGGTACTAACCTCACTAATCAGTTTATGATGAGTTATGTATGAAGGGAGTTTTCAAGTGTGTGAGGGAAGATGATAAAAAGATTCAGGAGTGTCAAACGCTCAAGCTTGGGGATGCCCCCATGCACCCCCAAGAAATATTCAAGGAGACTCAAGCGTCTAAGCTTGGGGATGCCCCCGTGCATCCCTTCTCCATCAACATTATCAGTTCGTCTTTCGTTCCACTATATTTTTATCACTTCATGTGTTATGTGCTATGCTTGGAGCGTCTTGCTTTTAGTTTTCTTTAGCTTTTCATAACGAGTCGGAACTCAGCATTTCCTTGTGTGGAGAGAAACACGCTCCACTTCTACCTAGAACATAACATAGAATTTTCATGTCTATCTTTGCTGTGTGTGTTCTTTGTCTTTTAATAGCTACTATCATGTTTCGCTCTTAGTTTTCATGCTTATCTTTGTAAAGAGCTTTTGTTTAGTTGGTTGCTTGAACTCTCTTTAGTTATCATGCTTATCTTATTAAGAGAGTTTGCTTCTGTTGCATTGGTCGATATGTCTATGATAAAAATGCTACGTGCATAATGGCGCTTAGTAGTTCATGTTTTCTTATGGTTAGTTTCAAATAGCTGGGGGGTTCCCAATGTGTTATTGGAGTACCAACATGATTTGTTTGCCTATGATGTGGTATGTTTAGTAATATCTTCCTTCAATAATTTATTTTGATTGACTTGGCGTATGCTCACGCATATCAAAGACTGTAAAGAAAGTCTGTCAAGCCTTGATGATCTTTTATTTCTGAGTAGCGATATAACTTCCATGCCTGATTCAATGTTGCTTTGTCGCTCTGCATGATTATGACAGTCATTGCTCTCTTAGTTGGTCGCTCCCAGTCTTTTGCTAACCTTCGCCTGTACTAAGCGGACTGACTGCTTGTGCATCCAAAATCCTTTAAACCAGTTATGCCATATGAGTCCACCGTACCTTCCTATATATGGTATTTACCTGCCATTCCTATCGAAGACTTTCATGTGCCATCTCGAAATTATTCAAAAAAAATGCATTTCTATTTTGTGCCTCTGTTTTAGCTCATGAGGAAGTAGTAGTTAACTCATGATCTTTTTAAATTGGACAAGCTTCACCCCGGGATTGCATGTATAATGTGCAAACCCATAATACGAGAAGGAACTGGCAATGAGTGCGCCCAGCTCAAAATTAATATAACAAACAAACCCTCCTTCACGCTTTGTTCATGAGAAATCAGAAAACTTTAGCAGTGATAAACAAAGGAGATTAAGAGGATGTTATCGTCCTCATTCGGGAGCCGTTCCTTGAAACTTGTCCATCTCAAAAAGTAACTGAGTTATCTGCTAGCATTCGTTGACGAAACATGCATATCCAAAAAAATAATTATTACTTCTGTTTTTAAAACCAAGAGCTCTGGTACATGCTTTGTCTTTGTTTCCGACCACGGGTTTTCAACCTTGCCAACAAAAGCCACGGTTCGAGAGTCTCCACCTTCTTTTAAAGCACCAACTACTGAGAGCATGATTGTCATTCTGAGTGTAATGTGCATTGTCCCAAAGTAGCATTGTCTTTTGCATGATTATGATATTGTTTATTTTGAAACCATTGTATCTAGTGATCACTTAAACCTTGGAGGTGCCCCTGCATTTATGTTTTGCTTCACTAAAGGGGGCAAGCGAGATATCGCTTTATCATATTTGCACACCATGCTCATTACAAATCTATTTGATGTTTCAGTATCATATTGTAAAACTTTCAGTTCTTTGTGATTTTCTCATGAGGCAACTTAATTACTACAGATTCATTGTCTTAGTAAGCTTTTGTCATATGACTATGAAAAAGTCCTATATGGTTAATAGCATGTCACCACAGAAATTATTCTTGTTATCATTTACCTACTCGGGGACGAGCAGGAATTAAGCTTGGGGATGTTGATACGTCCAAAACGTATCTATAATTTCTGCTTGCTCCATGCCTCTTTTGGGTGATATTGCTATGATATTTATACACTTCCATACACTTTTGATCATATTTGGACTAACCTATTAACTCAGTGCACCATAGTGCCAGTTTCTATTTTCTGCTGTTTTTGTATTTCAGGTTTTCCCATTACGAGAACTGCCCGAAAAATCCCGAAAAAATTATATAAAAAATCAGCGTTCCAGAAGCTACCCGGTAGCCAAAGTAGAGCCGGGGGGCCACCAGGGCTCCAGGCGCCCTGGTGGCGCCCCCCCCCCCCCCGGCCGCGCCGGGGGGGCGCCTGGGCCCCCGAGCCTCCGCTGATGCCCCCCCTTTGGCATATATTTAAGACGCGTCTCGAAACTCTCGAGACGGGAACCCTTTTTCGCGATCTCATCTCTGTTCCGCCGCCGCTGCGCTTCCAAGATCGGGAGCACCAGGAGAACTCTTCCCGGCACCCTGCCGGAGGGGAGGATCACCACCGGGAGCCTGTCCACCACCATGGACGCCTCCCGGATGAGTTGTGAGTAGTCTCCCTTGGACCATGGGTCCATGACCAGTAGCTATGTGATGTTCTCCTCCCCTTCTTGTGCTTCACTAATTAGACCTCGTGAGCAGCCCTACATGATCGAGGCACATATGTAATCCTTATGCTGTTGCTATGTTGACTTTGCTGGGATCCGATGGATTGTGAGATTATGTTCAGATTGTGTATGAGTAATATATTTGATCTACCTCTTTTATATTTATGTTCGTAAGTAATTCTTGCATGTTCTCCGTTGTTATTTATTGCTTTGGCCAAGTAGTAGGTAGTGACTCCAAGAGGGAACGTTATGCTTGATTGTGGGTTCATGCCCCTCGATGACTAGCTTGAGTGACAGAAACATGAGTCTAGGGGATGAGCTGTTGCCACAAGGGGGGAAACAACGGTACTTGTGCCCGTGGGTGCAAGGATTGTTTACTTTACGCAAAGTTCTTTTAATGCAGTTGTCTGTTGCTTTGAATTTACACTATGGGTGGGACTCGCAACTTAATACCAGCGAGATGTTCTGGATAGATATCTCAAGGTGGATGATTAGTAGTAGATGCAGATGGATTTATGTCAGGACCCCGATCCTAAGTCACACAGGTCTAGCCTGTAACAAATCATATCACTTTGCGGCCTCACGCACGGTATCCCCACGGGTGCCACCTTACCTGGCCCGGGACCGTTTGCGCATTTTGGCACACGTATATGATAGTGTCGCTAGCATCCATATGACAGAGAACCCGGGCCGACATGACTAGTTATAAACCAAAAGTGGCACTAAATTATAGGGACAGGCATACATGACCCAGCAACGAACGTGTCGGTCATCAACGTATGAACCCAAGTCGTAGCAAGCTACAAGGACTTAAAGGAACAACGCGTGACATTTCCCCTAAGGGACAGACACAGGAACGAAGAAGGACACATGCCGGCCAGCCTAAGTGTTCCGGAGCAGTAGCAAGCTACCAAGGCTCAGTGGAAGCACTAGGAGACATTTCCCTGTAAGGTAGGCTACCAAAGGTAAACAACTAGGTGTCGGATCCCACACATAGCAATACACATTACACGTACGCATAACATGCAAGTATGTGCTGTACAACAAGGCATCACAACATAACTCAACAACTCATATAGATAAAGGCCCAGAAGAGCCATCATAGCATTTATTACAATCAGAGGTCACATGACCCAACATACAGATCATACAGGCAACGGAAGCATAACATGTCTGAGTACAGACAACTACAAATGAAAAAGGCTGAGAAGCCTGACTATCTACAAGATCCTACAAGGGTACAAGACCGTGGCTGAGGTAACAAGCTAAACGTCGAAGTCCACGCGGAACCACTAGCGAGACTGAAGTCTCTCTGCAAAACATAAATTAAGCAAACGTGAGTACAAAGGTACTCAGCAAGACTTACATCAGAACTAGCTACATATGCATCGGTATCAACAAAGGGGTGGTGGAGTTTGACTGCAGCAAGCCAGCTTTGACTCGGTGGCTATCCTGAACTACGACTGCAAGTAACTCTTTTGAGGTGGCGCACACGAGTCCACATATTCACCAATCAATACACCACTATGGATCCGCTCCCGTCTCCCTACGAGAAGGCCATCCATAGCACTCACGATTATCTTGCGTGTTTTTAGAGTATCCACTTTCAATTGTCTATGAACTGTAGAGGTAACCCAGAAGTCCATTTCCGCGGACACGGCTATTCGAATAGATTATATATAAAACCCTGCAGGGGTGTACTTCTTCACACACGCTCTCACCACTTACCGCCGTCTACACGACATGTACTCGGCAACCTTCAAGCGGAGGCCCAGCGAGGGTGTCGGCCACGACCTGACTAACCACACAAGTCTCTCGTCTAGGTTTATCGCCTATTTGGGTTCCATCCGTGGGGAGATCCGGCCGGGGTGTCGCTCACGGCCCCAAACAATGTGTACAGGGTTCCCGCATCACCAAACGGGCAATCGGTACACCGTGCCACGTACCTGCCACGTCACAGCCCACCCCGAGGGTCAGCGCTGCGCACTACCTCCAGTAAACTACAAACACCAGAAACTAGTTGCAACTCCTGGACAGAGATCATGCTGATTAATAAGGCAAGAGAGTCAATTAAGGATCCCAATGTGTGGTAGTAGCTGTTTCATGGACCAACCAACATAGAACTCAGTTCCTGAGGACGGCTGCAATGAGACAACCCACCATGTACTCCTACATGGCCTCTCATCGCTACCTTTACCAAATCGTGTTCACACACTTAGCTCACACACAGTAGGACATGTTCATCACATTCCAATTCATCCCCGATGAATCAGACCTGACACAACTCTAAGCAATAGCAGGCATAACCAGAAAGCATCAATGAGTAGGCACAACATGGCTCAAACAACTCCTACTCATACTAGTGGGTTTCAACTATTTACTGTGGCAATGACGGGTCATGCAGTGGAAAGGGGTTCAACTACCGCAGCAGGTAACAATTGAAGCGTTGTTGTCCTAATGCAGTAAAAGAGAGCAAGAGCGAGAGAGTGGGATTGTATCGGAATGCTCAATGGGGTTTTGCTTGCCTGGCACTTCTGAAGATATCAATGAGTCATCATCGGTGTCATCGATCACATCGTCGGAACAGCGTCTACTGAGAGGGGACAAACATCGGCAAACAAGAGAGAACACAATCAATGCAATGCGACAATATGATGCATGCTCATGACATGGCAATATGCTGTTGATTGAGCTAATGCAACTAGCAACCATGTTAAAGGAAGTTGGTTTGAATCAAATGTTCAAATTCAACTCTATATGTGACTAATCAAATGCCATTTATTAAAATTGTCCTAAACAGTGGCTGTAGGTTCTTCAAACATGCATGAAAATGCCATAAACAGATTCCTTGAATTTTTCTGATCAATTTTCATATATAAATTATTTTCATCTGAGTTATAGTTTATTTTCTGTGATTTTTAGAAGTTTTGGCTATTTTCTGAAATAAATAAATCATTTCTGATTTATTTTAAATTCCAGAAAACACTTATTGCGTCAGCATGACGTCAGGATGACGTCATCGGGTCAACAGCTTCAGCCCAGGTCAAACCTGACGCTGGGACCCACTGGTCAGTGACTAGGCTAATTTAACAGAGACTATTAGTGTTAATTTAATCGTAACTAAACTGTCAGGGGGGGTGGCCCACATGTCAAACTCTCAGGCCTAATTAAGTTTAGTTTTTAAACTAAACTAATTTAACAGGAGCTGGCCCCACCTGTCATTGAGTTAGTGCTTAACTAAGGGTGTGGGGCCCATATGTCAGTGACTCGGGGGGGGGGGGTCAACCCACCGGTCAAAAGTCAAAAGCGCCGGCGGCTAGCCGCCGGCGAGGCTGAGTGCGGCGGAGGGCGGCGGAAATCCTCCTCCGACGACCAAATGGCCGGCGGAGGGCACCTACGTGGAGCTGGGACTCGCCCGCATCCATTTGTGCCATCGGGAGGGGCTGGGTGGCCGGAGCTCGTCGGAAACGAGCTCGCGGCGGCGCCGGAGTTCGGGCTCCGTCGAGTTAGGCGCTGCGGGGCACGGGGAGGTGAGCTGGTGGGTGCGGCGTGCTCCTGGGGGTGCGCTGAGTGTGTTTATGGGCTCGGACGAGAGCGGCAGTAGCTGGGGCCACGGCGGCGAGGAAGCACAGCTCCGGCGAGCTTCGGAGCTCAAGGGGACGGCATCTACGGCGAGAGATGGACCACGGGGTCAAGGGGAAGACGGAGAGGAGCTCACGTAGATTCCAGCGGAGCCAACGACGAGGATGGGGAGGCTTTGGACGGCGCAAATCGATGACGACGATCTCCGGCGGCCGGAGCTACAAGACGAGGTCGGGGAAGACGCTACGGGGCTTCCGGCATCGGGCGGCTCGGCGAGGAGGAAGACGGCGTTGAGGCGGTTCTTCTGGACACAACAGAGAGGCGAAGGGGTAGCTGTGGCTGCGGTGGTGCACGCCGGCGCGGCTGCGGTGGTTTCGGCCATGGCGAGGAGAAGCTGGGGAGCGAGGGGAAAAAGAGTGCGGGGAGGTGAGGTGGACGGGGGGGGGCGTGGACGCCTTCGTGGCATGACCAGAAGCTCGGAGGCGTCGCGGTGGAAGCAGGCGGTGGCCGGCGTGCCGCGGGCACGCGCCCTCCGTCCCTCTGGCGAGAGGAAGGGGATGACTGGCATCGGCCAGTTGGGCTGGGCCGCACAGTACCGGGCCGGCCAGGCTGGACAGGTAAGCCTCTCCTTCTATTTTAATTCTGTTTTTGTTTTCTAATTCTTTTGTAACTTTGTGGCTTTTCTAAAAATTCTTAGGCACTTTCAAAAAAACATGAAACCAAGCATGGCTACTGTTTAGAATAAATCCAACAGTAAACATTTTAGCTTATGAATATTTGAGCACTTAAATTAATATATAAAATTTAAATGCCCAACTGCAAGTAAGACATGATTTAATTCAAAAATCCAGAATGGTCCTAGAAATAGGTGCAACATTTTTGGCAGAGGTTTTTAATCAATCCAAAAATGATGAACTTTTCCGAGGGACATTTTGGGTTCATTGAAAAAGATTTTAATTTGACCCTAGTTAAAATCATTTAGTGCTAGGGTTTCTGAGAAATTGAAACATGATGCAACAGGCAAATGCTATCTTAGGGCAAGGTGAAATTGGGGCTGTGACAACTCACACCCACTAAACAAGAATCTCGTCCCGAGATTCAAGACGTGAGATAAGAAATCAGAGGGGACACTAACTAACACAATCTTCTCGATCCAGTTTTCCTCCTCGAAATTGTTGATTCATTGCATCATGTAGATCTTGAAACCCTTGCTTTTGAGGTCTTTGTCCAACACGGTGACGACGAAAGAAACTCCGCAATAGTTGATCTTGTGAAAGATCGGTCAACTCAAGATCAACTTATGGAGTGAGACGTTGAAACATCTCTTGAGATGAGACACGGAGTACACCTCCAGGGGGATGGAGTGAAACAAACAATGAAGGTTCACCTAGTGGCAATAATTCCACACTTAAGAAAATGGTGATCGATACCATCAGACGAGACACCTTGGAGAAGGTGACTCGTAGAGTTATTCCCTTAAGTGGCAAAAAGAATTACTTTTGATATAGAGATCATTGAAATTCTCTATACCAGCCGGAGGAAAAACACAATCGATTGTTTGTCGGTGTCCGAAAGAATGACATACTCGGCCAGAATGGATGATGTGGACTACCTTGTTAAAGACAACACAAGGTTGATTTTGCTTATCCTCGGAAATGAATGGGACCCATGGTAAGACCACTTTTAAAGATAATCCTGAACAGCAGATGCTGGGAATGATTCTGGTAACTGGGAAAAATCCCAACAATAGAGAGTAAATCTACTCTTGAGGGTGTATAATATAATCAAGAACACTGGAAGCAATCCCGGTTAGTGTCGAGGATAACACCTAGTGCTTGTGCGTGCTCTCAAGAACTTGAGCATTCCCATATTCATCAAGGTTTTACCAATATCTGTGTCAAGGATCCTGGCAACACAACATACTACCATGATGAATAATGATGGATGATGCAGATGCAAAGGAAGACAACACCTTCTCGGATTTCACCTTGGCGAGGCCAAGGGGACGAAATCTGGATGATCAACCGAGAGACATTTAGCACTCCGCTTCTAATATTCTCCTTGATGTGCTAGAGCAACCCATTTATTAAAATGGTTTGGTACCTAGAACGTCAAGTAAAAGGTCGGACTTCCGGAGCACAAAAATCCATAAGGAACAACTAGGGAGTAATTCCTACGAAGTCCTTATGGGGAGGTGGTCAACTTCTTCAACCAAGAAACTACAATAATAGGCCTTCCGGCTGGGTGTGTTGGCCACGACATCCACTTTACCGGTTATCGAGAGACCAATATCATAGATCTTGGGAAAATGCTCCAACCAACATATCTGCCTGAGATTCAGTTCTGGTTGGTGTCAGGATATTCCAGACTCATCGAGTCTAGGAAGAAAAAGAAATTTTACAACACAAATCGACGAGACGACGTTGCGAGATTCTCAGGAATGAACTACGATAGCAGCTCCAAAACATGAGCGGGTTCTGCTACAAAACCTGTGAACACGTTGTCCCAGACAAGCATGACCACATAGTAGTCTTATGATAAAATACTACCGAGTTTCAGGTTAGGAATCATCATTGGAGATAACGAAGTCTTGTGCATGTCCGTCCGGGCCCTTCGCGAATAGCATTTGAACTTCTTTTCTTTGAACAAATCAATCAGTGGCTTGGTGTGCTAGGGATACATACAGAATGAAGATGATCAGTCTATCAGACCATAGAATACTTCGCACGTATGCATGACTGACTTGGGATGACTCTAGAGGAGGTAAAAACATGCTTTCTCGAATTCACGGCGGCAACTTGCATCAAATGCACATGAATTAGAGGAAGTCACTTCTTTCTTCCGTACATATGCTTCACGAACGGGTCATGAAGATAATGCTTATAAAAGTTTCCAATACTAGCTGGATGTTCAACATAGATCATGGAGAAGATAACAATGTTGCTGATGGGCTCAACAACAGTTCATCCAGGTTTCCATATAGATGGAATTCCATGACAATGTGAACAAAGTGATAGCATTGGTCAAACCCAAAAGATATAATGGTGTATGCTCAAGGGAACGACCGTGAGTAAGTCAACATTACGAATATCGTTGGTTCTGATTTGACTTGACGATAACCCATACTCAAATCAAAGTTTGGACAAGACAATAGATCCACAAATGATCACGGGGATCAATTGGAGAAGATATCATCTATCTTCAATACACACACAAAAGATACCCCTTGGAAGGAACTAAGTCAGGCAAGCTTTTATCTTCCAACTCTCCAAGTTTTCGTTTAGCTTAACCAACTAGCTCAAGGGTATGCAATACAGATTCCTGGAGAAGGATTGGTTACAAGAAACCAACTTGATCACGAGCTCAACATAGCGGTCAGGGGACAACCTGGAAATACTTCCGAGAAGATATTCGGAAAATCACGAACCATCGATATGTTACTAAGCTCGAGAACAATCTTGCTTTTCAGGGCAAGACGATATGATCAAATGAGCAAGGACTTAACAAAATCCTAACTCATCAATCAAGGAGTGCACCAGGAAAGTGGACTAGGTAGCACAATCAATCTTAGAATGGTGATTCAGTAATCATCACGCTAAGAATGAAATTGTTGTCCTTTAACTACCAAGCAACGAAGTTGCTAGGAGTATTGATTTCACACATCACAATCCACTTGTCAGCATTCCGGTTATAATAACACGGAGGCCGAGAAATAAACGATGATGGCGAGAAGTATCACCTTATCAAAGGTTCATAGGAGGTGGAGCAATTCCCATGACATTCTTGACATAAAGATGGTAATACTCTAGGATAGAACAGTTTAGAAGCTGGATTAGCGTTCTTCATCTGCGAAGTACAACTTCTTTGACCCAATACTGGATATGAATAAGGTACTGGAGTTTGTTTCTCCTAGTCACTCCAAAATAGAATGGCTTGACGGACCACAAGAGTAAAAGGCATCGATGAACACAAGTGCACGACTACTCCTGACTATCAACTGATAGACGAAGGTCATAAAACAACTGAAAAGGGACAACTCAAAGGAACATATATCTTTCTGAGTTGTGGATGCATAGGTTAGTATGTCGAACGAGTTCCACATATTTCTTCCGGATAACCCATGCAGAAAAGTAGGACTGGCAGAGTCACAATATGAATGGAGTACCACTCAGGAGCACTCTGGTTGTGATCTTTTGGTTCGGGAGAACTTCTGCCAAGATGGTTCATGGTATTGGAAGAACGATAACCACGGACCTCGAGGACTATCACAAGGTTACTAATATCCTAAAGGAACGAGCAAATACTATCAGCATGAAGTAAGTAGGGTGAAGCTCGGGTTCAAGAACCCAGGAATAGATTACCTACCAACTAAATAGCATCACGGGATGCTTTCGAGAATGATGGCCAAAATCATCACACTGGAATATAAAACATTGTTGGATTACTGGGTGATCTTCTAAGATACTTAGGGTCATAATAATAACTCCAACATATGTGTCGAGGTAACAAAGTACCACAACTCACCGTCTAGTGTGGTTAATCTGGCCTAAAAGGACATTAAGAACAAGTAGGAATGATTTGCAAATGCATCAGATTGTTTAGAGACCTGGGATGACTCGAACAGCATAACGGCTGCAAATGCTCGAAAATACTTTTGAGATCCAAGCAAAAAGGGTAGCATATCCACTTAACATCATAATGTCAGGGTTCTGAGACCAACAGTTGAACAAACAGAAGTAGTAGAAACTGAGCTGAGGGTTGAATCCACAATAACGTGATCCTGATAAATAGAATGAGAATCCTAGTTCTTAATGCCCGTAGAAAGAAGAAGGTGACTCAGATCAGAAGGTCATAGGGCAAAGGAGTAAAAAGAGCCTTATGTTCCTTCCACAAACAATTCCCTTACATAACTAAAGAGTTTCTAGACACGACTTCGACCAGTTTGGCTTGCTAATCCTACAGGCAGTCAGGCTCTGATACCAAAGCTGTCAGGACCCCGATCCTAAGTCACACAGGTCTAGCCTGTAACACATCATATCACTTTGCGGCCTCACGCACGGTATCCCCACGGGTGCCACCTTACCTGGCCCGGGACCGTTTGCGCATTTTGGCACACGTATATGATAGTGTCGCTAGCATCCATATGACAAAGAACCCGGGCCGACATGACTAGTTATAAACCAAAAGTGGCACTAAATTATAGTGACAGGCATACATGACCCAGCAACGAACGTGTCGGTCATCAACGTATGAACCCAAGTCGTAGCAAGCTACAAGGACTTAAAGGAACAACGCGTGACATTTCCCCTAAGGGACAGACACAGGAACGAAGAAGGACACATGCCGGCCAGCCTAAGTGTTCCGGAGCAGTAGCAAGCTACCAAGGCTCAGTGGAAGCACTAGGAGACATTTCCCTGTAAGGTAGGCTACCAAAGGTAAACAACTAGGTGTCGGATCCCACACATAGCAATACACATTACACGTACGCATAACATGCACGTATGTGATGTACAACAAGGCATCACAATATAACTCAACAACTCATATAGATAAAGGCCCAGAAGAGCCATCATAGCATTTATTACAATCAGAGGTCACGTGACCCAACATACAGATCATACAGGCAACGGAAGCATAACATGTCTGAGTACAGACAACTACAAATGAAAAAGGCTGAGAAGCCTGACTATCTACAAGATCCTACAAGGGTACAAGACCGTCGCTGAGGTAACAAGCTAAACGTCGAAGTCCACGCGGAACCACTAGCGAGACTGAAGTCTCTCTGCAAAACATGAATTAAGCAAACGTGAGTACAAAGGTACTCAGCAAGACTTACATCAGAACTAGCTACATATGCATCGGTATCAACAAAGGGGTGGTGGAGTTTGACTGCAGCAAGCCAGCTTTGACTCGGTGGCTATCCTGAACTACGACTGCAAGTAACTCTTTTGAGGTGGCGCACACTAGTCCACATATTCACCAATCAATACACCACTATGGATCCGCTCCCGTCTCCCTACGAGAAGGTCATCCATAGCACTCACGCTTATCTTGCGTGTTTTTAGAGTATCCACTTTCACTTGTCTATGAACTGTAGAGGTAACCCAGAAGTCCATTTCCGCGGACACGGCTATTCTAATAGATTATATATAAAACCCTGCAGGGGTGTACTTCTTCACACACGCTCTCACCACTTACCGCCGTCTACACGACATGTACTCGGCAACCTTCAAGCGGAGGCCCAGCGAGGGTGTCGGCCACGACCTGACTAACCACACAAGTCTCTCGTCCAGGTTTATCGCCTATTTGGGTTCCATCCGTGGGGAGATCCGGCCGGGGTGTCGCTCACGGCCCCAAACGATGTGTACAGGGTTCCCACATCACCAAACGGGCAATCGGTACACCGTGCCACGTACCTGCCGCGTCACAGCCCACCCCGAGGGTCAGCGCTGCGCACGACCTCCAGTAAACTACAAACACCAGAAACTAGTTGCAACTCCTGGACAGAGATCATGCTGATTAATAAGTCGAGAGAGTCAATTAAGGATCCCAATGTGTGGTAGTAGCTGTTTCATGGACCAACCAACACAGAACTCAGTTCCTGAGGACGGCTGCAATGAGACAACCCACCATGTACTCCTACATGGCCTCTCATCGCTACCTTTACCAAATCGTGTTCACACACTTAGCTCACACACAGTAGGACATGTTCATCACATTCAAATTCATCCCCGATGAATCAGACCTGACACAACTCTAAGCAATAGCAGGCATAACCAGAAAGCATCAATGAGTAGGCACAACATGGCTCAAACAACTCCTACTCATACTAGTGGGTTTCAACTATTTACTGTGGCAATGACGGGTCATGCAGTGGAAAGGGGTTCAACTACCGCAGCAGGTAAAAATTGAAGCGTTGTTGTCCTAATGCAGTAAAAGAGAGCAAGAGTGAGAGAGTGGGATTGTATCGGAATGCTCAATGGGGTTTTGCTTGCCTGGCACTTCTGAAGATATCAATGAGTCATCATCGGTGTCATCGATCACATCGTCGGAACAGCGTCTACTGAGAGGGGACAAACATCGGCAAACAAGAGAGAACACAATCAATGCAATGCGACAATATGATGCATGCTCATGACATGGCAATATGATGTTGATTGAGCTAATGCAACTAGCAACCATGTTAAAGGAAGTTGGTTTGAATGAAATGTTCAAATTCAACTCTATATGTGACTAATCAAATGCCATTTATTCAAATTGTCCTAAACAGTGGCTGTAGGTTATTCAAACATGCATGAAAATGCCATAAACAGATTCCTTGAATTTTTCTGATCAATTTTATAAATTATTTTCATCTGAGTTATAGTTTATTTTCTGTGATTTTTAGAAGTTTTGGCTATTTTCTGAAATAAATAAATCATTTCTGATTTATTTTAAATTCCAGAAAACACTTATTGCGTCAGCATGACGTCATCGGGTCAACAGCGTCAGCCCAGGTCAAACCTAACGCTGGGACCCACTGGTCAGTGACTAGGCTAATTTAACAGAGACTATTAGTGTTAATTTAATCCTAACTAATGTGTCAGGGGGGGTGGCCCACATGTCAAACTCTCAGGCCTAATTAAGTTTAGTTTTTAAACTAAACTAATTTAACAGGAGCTGGCCCCACCTGTCATTGAGTTAGTGCTTAACTAAGGGTGTGGGGCCCATATGTTAGTGAC
>LR738712.1:728457499-728479570 GCA_902687465.1 Secale cereale | reverse complement strand
GGGGGGGTGGACGTCTTCGTGGCACGACCAGAAGCTCGGAGGCGTCGCGGTGGAAGCAGGAGGTGGCCGACGTGCCGCGGGCACGCGCCCTCCGTCCCTCTGGCGAGAGGAGGGGGATGACTGGCATCGGCCAGTTGGGCTGGGCCGCACAGTACCGGGCCGGCCAGGCTGGACAGGTAAGCCTCTCCTTCTATTTTAATTTTGTTTCTGTTTTCTAATTCTTTTGTAACTTTGTGGCTTTTCTAAAAATGCTTAGGCACTTTCAAAAAACATGAAACCAAGCATGGCTACTGTTTAGAATAAATCCAACAGTAAACATTTTAGCTTATGAATATTTGATCATTTAAATTAATATATAAAATTTAAATGCCCAACTGCAAGTAAGACATGATTTAATTCAAAAATCCAGAATGGTCCTAGAAATAGGTGCAACATTTTTGGCAGAGGTTTTTAATCAATCCAAAAATGATGAACTTTTCCAAGGGACATTTTGGGTTCATTGAAAAAGATTTTAATTTGACCCTAGTTAAAATCATTTAGTGCTAGGGTTTGAGCATCCCCATTTCAAGTTTCTGAGAAATTGAAACATGATGCAACAGGCAAATGCTATCTTAGGGCAAGGTGAAATTGGGGATGTGACAATTTCGGTCTTCTTACCTTGGCGTACCGCCCATGCTTTGAACCTCTACATTTCTTGTAATATAATTAGCATTGGTTTGCGCACATAATTATGTCAATTGCCCAGCTGTAATTCGTTTACCTCACATAGCTGTTTTATCGTCTTTTGGGAGAGAGACATCACTAGTGAACATCATGGGACCCCGGTCCATATTACCATCACTGATCACATCCGCTATTTACTTTCTGTTTTACTTACTATTGCAGCAATACCTACCACTATTATCACTTGCGTTTGATCCTTTGTAAACTACAAGGCCGGAGGGATTGACAACCTCTCTGTACTCGTTGGGAGCAAAGTTATTTGTATATGTGTGCAGGTCCACGTTGATTGCTAATATCTGGCGCCGTTAGCAGTTGACACCTTCTTGTTGAAACTGGGAGTCTCAGGGGAAATCGATCCTTGGTATCTTTGCCAAGGTAAAACTTCCGCTACACTGCATCTCAAACCTTCCACTTGGGCTAACCAACGAGGGGCGAGAAGCCATCAGTGGTTTTTACCTGCCATCCTAACGAAGACTTTCTTGTACCATCTCGAAATTATTCAAATTTACTCCTGTTTTGTGCCTCTGTTTTAGCTCATGAGGAAGTAGTAGTTAATTCAAGATCTTTTTAAGTTGGACAAGTTTTATCCCGGGATTGCATGTCTAATCTGCAAACCCCTAATACGAGAAGGAACAAGCATGAGTGCGCCCGGCTCATAAAAGATAATACAACAAACAAACCCTCCTTCACGCTTTGTTCATGAGAAATCATAAAACTTTTGGCAGTGATAAACAAAGGAGATTAAGGGGATGTGATCGTCCCCATGCGGGAGCCGTTCCTCGAAACTTGTCCAGCTCGAGAAGTAATTGGATTGTCTACTAGCATTCGTTGACAAAATATGCACCTCCCAAAATCATTTTTACCTCTGTTTTCAAAACCAAGAGCTCTGGTACATGTTTAGTCTTTGCTTCCAACAACGGGTTTTCAACCTCGCCATCAAATTCCACGGTTCGAGAGTCTCCACCTTCTTTCTTCAAAGCACCAACTAGGAGAGCATAATTGTCATTCTGAGTGTAATGTGCATTGTCCCAAAGTATTACATTGTCTTCTGCATGCTTGTGATATTATTTATTCAGAAATTCTTAGTTCTAGTCTCCTTTAAAACTCTGGAGGAGTTTCTGCATTTATGTTTTGCTTCACTCATGGAGGCTAGCGAGATACCACTCTAGTATGTTCAAGCTATGTGCAATGTAATCTTGTCTTGATTTTCAGTAAGTATATTATTTACTCTTGGATTATTTGTGATTGGTCACTTGAAAGAAAGATTGCTCCATGCATTGTCCTCATAGCATTGCTTCAATACTTGTTAGACTCTTTTCGTAGTACATGCTTATATACATCTAATGAAGCAAAAGAGTTTGTCAAAGTTTTCTTTGTCGCGTCTAGTTCGTTGAACTGAATTGCTTGAGGACAAGCAATATGCTAAGCTTGGGGGAGTTGATACGTCTCAAACGTATCTACTTTTCCAAACACTTTTGCTATTGTTTTGACCTTATTCTTGCATGATTTGAACTAAACTAACCCGGACTGACGTTGTTTTCAGCAGAGCTGCCTGTATGGTTTTATTGTGTGCAGGAAAACGGATTTTTAGGTGTCTCAGAAAATTCCACGAAAAATCACAGAAAATCCACGCACCCGAAGGAACCTTGTGCCAGAAGATGGACCAGAGGGCAGCTAGGGGGGGCCCAGGCGCCCTGGTGGCGCGGCCCCACCCCTGGCAGCGCCGGGAGGCCGCCTGGGCTGCTCCCACCTCCTCTGGTGCCCTACTTTGACCCATATTTATCCCGTGACGAGGTAAACCACAGAACAGAGGTTGTTTTCCCAGTTTCCATCGAGGAGCCGCCGCCACCCTCTGTTCTTCTCCGGGAGGGCTAATCTGGAGGCTGATTTGGCCTCCGGAGAGGGGAGATCGTCGCCATCGTCATCATCATCACCACTCCATCCTCCCTCCATGGCTTCTCCTTCCATGTGTGAGTAATTCCCTGTTGTAGGCAAAGGGGGTGGTAGGGATTGGATGAGTTAGATCATGTAATAGTTTATCAGATTGTCGGGGGCATGTTGCCTATCATCTACTACGGTGTTTATCATCTTTGCTTCAACTTGTTGCTCTTAATGCTTGTCACTTAGGGCCCGAGTGCCATGATTTCAGATCTGAACCATATGTGTTTGCATGAATATATTTGTGTTCTTGATCCTATCTATGAGTTGTTTGCACCTATTACGGTCCGGAACCGGCGATCCCAAAAGTGACAGCTTGGGACACCAAAGGGGATGGTCCATAGTTTGAGGATTACATGTATCAATTGAGTTTATTGCTTTGTTCCGGTGCTCTTTGACAGGAGTACCTTAATCTCCATAAGTTCCTTTTGGCCCCGTTCGTAGCGGGATGGTAGGACAAAAGATGTTGTGCAAGTTCTTATTGCAAGCACGTACAACTACCTATGGGATACATGCCTAATGTTTGATACTTGCCTAGATGATCATTACTTTTCTATGTGCCTTGCCCCAAGTTAGATTCATGATATATCTCATCCATGCAGCGCCCAACCATCATCTCCCTAGCCTACAGTGTTTTAAATCCAGCTGGTTACTAGTTGTTACTTTTGCTGTTTACCTTTGATGTTTACTTTTACTGTCACCACCATCACTATCATATCACCGTTACCACTTATCTTTTGTTGCAAGTAAGTATATTTCAGGTGCGGTTGAATTGACAACTCAACTGTCAAAGCTTATAAATACTCTTTGGTTCCCCGTGTGTCGAATCTATAAATTGGGTTATTCTTACCCGCGAAGACTATCTTGATCCCTTACGGTTGAGGGTTATCAACTGCTGAACCCCTGGATGCAGACGACTAGGTCCGCACCATTGAGGACTTGCTGGAACTAGTCGGATGCACCGAAGACCGCGAGAAGGTGGCTTATGCAGCCCACTGCCTCAGGGGGACTGCTAGAGCTTGGTGGGATGGATTCAAGGTCATGCATGCTGGACAAGACATCACATGGGTCAACTTCAAGGCAGAATTCCGCATGGCTCACATTCCTTCCGGAATCATGGCTATCAAAAAGCGTGAGTTCCGAGACCTGAAGCAAGGAAGTGGCACTGTCAAGGAGTACATGCAGAAGTTCAGTGTTTTGTCAAGGTATGCCCCTGAAGATGTCAGCACTGATGCTGCAAAAAGGGAGCGCTTCATGGAAGGCCTCAATCAGACTCTGCAGTACTCACTTGTCGTGTGCGACTGCCCGACCTTCCCTGACCTTGTGAACTAGGCACTCATGCTTGAAGACAAGCGGCGTGCTCTGGAAGACACTCGCAAGCGCAAGATGGTCAGCAAGGGAAGTTCCAGCAACCAGAAGCCTCGTCCGTGGCAGTCAGCCCCGGCCAAGCCAACCTATCAGTAACCAAGAGCTCCTGCACCTCGCACCAACTTTCAGCCTCAGCAGTATGCCAACCCAAGGCCAGCTTTCAATCCCAACAACAGTGGTGGCAACAAGATCAACAATCCAAACCAAGTCACTTGCTTTGGATGTGGTTAGTCAGGACACATCTCAAGGGTGTGCCCCAACAAGAAGCCTGATGCCCCGCGCCCCAATGCGCAGAACCCAGGATAAGGCCGCGGGATGCCACCAAGGAACCCAGCTCCTCGCAACCCGCCTAACCATGGGAAGGGGCGTGTGAATCACGTCACTGCTGAAGAAGCCCAGGAAGACCCGGACGTCGTGCTGGGTATGTTCCTTGTCAACTCAGCACCTGCAACTGTCTTGTTTGATTCTGGAGCAACGCATTCATTTGTCACTCAAAGATTTGCATTAAAAAGTGGCATGACCCCTACACCCCTGAATAACCCCATGGTGGTACAAACCCCCGGAGCCGAGATGAGGGCCAAGATAGGATGTAAAGGAGTCAATATTACCATTAACGGTGTAGATTTCCTAGCAGACCTCATCGTCCTGAGATCACAAGGCTTGGATGTGATCCTAGGCATGAATTGGCTCAGCAAGCACCAAGGCTTGTTAGACTGTGCCAATCGGACAGTCACTATGACCAATGACCAAGGAGTCGAAGTCAAGTTTGCTCCCAACTCCTCTTCCGCTCAAGTCGTTCAAGTCAACTGTCTATCTGAAGTTGGGCTAGAGCAAGTACCGGTGGTATGCGAGTATCCTGACGTCTTTCCGGATGAGCTACCGGGAATGCCTCCTGACCGTGACATTGAGTTCATCATCGAGCTCGTGCCCGGAGCAGGACCCATCTATAAGAAGCCTTATAGAATGGGGACGGAAGAATTAGCCGAGTTGAAGAAGCAGCTGGAAGAGCAGCTGAGGAAGGGATTTATCCGCCCAAGTGCCTCCCCTTGGGGATCACCAGTTCTGTTTGTGGCAAAGAGGGACGGTACCATCCGCTTATGCATTGACTATCGTTCCCTCAATGAAGTTACAATCAAGAACAAATATCCACTTCCCAAGATTGAAGATTTGTTTGATCAGCTCAGCGGAGCCAAGGTGTTCTCCAAGATCGACCTTAGATCTGGGTACTACCAACTAAAGATCAGACCGCAAGATATTCCTAAGACGGCATTCCTAACCAGATATGGCCTGTACGAGTGCACGGTCATGTCCTTTGGGTTAACCAATGCCCCAGCTTACTTCATGTATCTCATGAATAAAGTCTTCATGGAATATTTGGACAAGTTCGTTGTTGTCTTCATCGATGACATTCTTGTCTTCTCGAAGACGGAGGAAGAACACGAGCAACATTTGAGGATGGTCCAAGACAAGCTTCGGGAGCACCAACTTTATGCCAAATTCAGCAAGTGTGAGTTCTGGCTGCATAAAGTTGGATTCTTAGGTCATGTCTTGACCGAAGAAGGATTATCAGTTGATCCCGCGAAGATCGAAGCTGTGACCCAATGGCAATCTCCAACGACCGTCAAGGAAGTCAGAAGCTTCCTCGGACTTGCGGGCTATTACCACAAATTCGTGGAAGGATTCTCTAGCATTGCCCGGCCGATGACTCAGCTCCTCAAGAAGGACAAGAAGTTCGAGTGGACGCCAAAATGTGAAGAGAGCTTCCAGGTGCTCAAGAAGAGGTTGACCACCACCCCAGTTCTGGCAACACCTGATATTCACAAGGAGTTCGTGATATATTGTGATGCCTCTCGAACCGGACTGGGAAGCGTTCTGATGCAAGAAGGCCGAGTCATAGCATACCTCTCCAGGCAGCTGCGACCTCATGAAGAGAACTACGCTACTCACGATCTTGAGATAGCGGCAGTGGTTCATGCCTTGAAGACATGGCGGCATTACCTCCTAGGGAAACGGTGTGAGATATACACAGACCACAAAAGTCTGAAGTACATTTTCACCCAAAAGGAATTGAACATGAGGCAGCGAAGATGGTTGGAACTCATCAAGGACTATGACCTCAGTGTTCAATATCACCCCGGGAAGGCTAACGTGGTGGCCGATGCCTTAAGCACGAAGGCTTGCTCTTTGAATACCATTTTTCAAGAAAGGCAGCCAGCCTTGTTTAAGGAACTCGAACAATTCAGTTTGGAATTGGTCACCCCTGGATTTCTGGATCATTTGGAAGTCAGACCGACCCTGATGGACGAAGTCAAGAAGGCGCAAGGCGGACATGCAAGCATTGAACGCATCAAGAAGAAGATGAAGCTGGGCAAGGCCCCAGGATTCTCTGAAGACGAGCACGGGATTGTTTGGTACAAAGGCCACATCTGCGTACCAAACAAGGTAGAGATGAAGAACCTGATCCTGCAAGAAGCCCACGACACTCCATATTCCATCCACCCCGGAGGAACCAAGATGTATCAAGACTTGAAGGAAAGATTCTGGTGGCACGGGATGAAAAGAGAGATTGCAACATATGTTGCGAAGTGTGATGTGTGCCAAAGGGTCAAGGCTGAATATCAGCGACCCGCTGGATTGCTCCAACCACTCAAGGTTCCTGAGTGGAAGTGGTATAAAGTCGGAGTGGACTTCATCACTGGACTACCAAGGTCGAATAGAGGACATGACTCCATTTGGGTCATAGTTGACCATTTGACCAAGGTGGCCCATTGCATTCCTGTCAAGACTACCTATTCAGGCAACCAGTTGGCAACTCTCTATATCAACCGAATCGTGAGCCTCCACGATGTTCCACAAGAAATTGTTTCAGATCGAGGCACCCAGTTTACTTCAAGGTTCTGGAGAAGATTCCAAGAAGCCTTGGGAACCAAGTTGTCTTTCAGCACATCTTTCCACCCACAGACCGGAGGTGAGACAGAACGAGTAAATCAAATTCTCGAACACATGCTCCGAGCCCGTGTCTTGGCATATGGAACCAAGTGGGAAGATTGTCTCCCTTTTGCCGAGTTCTCCTATAACAACAGTTATCAGTCGAGCCTTCAGATGGCACCATTTGAGGTGTTGTACGGACGCAGATGTCGCACACCCCTCAAATGGTCAGAGACTGGAGAAGGGCTAGTCTTTGGACCGGATATTCTTCGCAAAGCAGAAGAGCAAGCCCAACTAGTCAGAGAGCGTTTGAAGGCAGCCAAGCCAAGGCAGAAGAGCTATGCTGACACTCGACGCCGAGACATGAGTTTCCGTGTCGGAGATCATGTGTACCTGCGAGTAACCCCTCTAAAGGGAACCAAGTGTTTCCACGTTAAAGGGAAACTTGCACCAAGATTTATTGGCCCTTTCAAGATCACCGACCGACGAGGAGAAGCGGCTTACCAGTTGGAACTACCACCTGAGCTATCCGATGTGCACAACGTATTCCACGTGTCACAACTCCGGAAATGCCTCCAAGTTCCGAACAAGCCTGATCTTTACAAGGATGTTGATCACCAAGCCATTGATCTGCGGCCTGATTTGACCTACCACGAGAAGCCCATTCGCATTCTGGATGAAGCAGAATGACGGACGCGAAGCCGCACCATCAAGTACTTCAAGGTCCAGTGGAGCAACCATACGGAGGCAGAAGCAACCTGGGAACGTGAAGACTATCTTAGATCCGCGTATCCCGATCTTTTTAAGACCTAGTTTAGGAATCTCGGGGACGAGATTCTTGTAAGGGGGGTAGGTCTGTCACACCCTGCATTTTGTAACATGTTATTTGCATCAATGAAGCATGAAAATTTGGACTAGCAAAAAAAATTGGCATCATTTGGCTTTTATTTGGAATTAAGTTTTTCTTCATATGTTTTTCATGTGCTCATTAAAGTCAACTATTACCTCTTGTACAATTCATCTCCATACCTAAAACTTCTGCCCAATGATCATGCCAAGTGTTATATAGCAGTATAATATTTTCTTATAAAAATAATTTGGCCAAAATGTATTTTATAAATTTAGTATTCCAAAAACCCCTGAATTGAGGTTTGCACTTCAAGTGCTTGATTTAGGGTGAGAAAATTATTTCAAAAAGTATATTTGAGACCTAGTAGTCATAGGACTCCCAGAAACCACAAAAGTATAATTTTAAAAGTTATTTTCCTATTTTATTTAAAAGCTTTTTCTTAAGGCCAGAAATGGTCTTTAATAGGGAAAAATTATTTAAGTATTTCAAAAATAATTGCCAAAATTCAGGGAGACTCATAGGACATATATTGTCCATATATAAGAGTTTCAACACTTGGTCATGTTCAAAATAATGGGCTAATCCCTCTAAAACCCTTTCTGGATATTTCAAGCTTTTGAAATATTTACAAAGAAAATATTCTCCAAAAATTCCAGGGAAATTCTATCATGTCTTATATGACATATTTGATTATCTTGCCAAGTCCCCTGCCTTGGGAAGCAAGATAACATCCTCAAAACCCTTCAAAACCATTCTGTCCATATTTGAAGTTTGAGCAACTTTACATTGCCAAACTTGTCCAAATGCTCTCAAACTTGGTGCACATGCTAGAATGGCTTAATAAGGCATCTAGACCAAATGGCACAAGATTTGGAGTAGGACAACTTGATCAGAATACCCCAAAACAATTTCTGTTCAAATGCAAATTTGAACAACTTTACATTACCAACTTTTTATCTGGAGCTTCAAACTTTGTGGGCATGGTCAATACCCCAAATGATGAAACTACACCAAGTGGTGCATCAAGGGGAGATGATTAGCTTGACTTAAACAAGATGAAGCCATTTCTGTTGATTTCTAGGGTTCACCAAAGTTACATTGGCTAGTTTCTTCAAATGAGCCCAAATATGGTGAAACACCCTATTTCCATATGTCATTCAATCCTGTTAAGTGTCATGGCAAGTGGAAATCATTTGCTTGACCAAAACTTGATCAAACACCTTCTGCTATTTTACCAAAACTACCATCTTGACCCCTTTTACCATTTACTTTTGCCTCAACTTTCTACCATAACTTCATCTAGTTAGAATCTACCTCCAGTAAATCCCCCATGTCCACAGCTCCATGATTGAGGGGTGAAAACCCCAATTCACCTCGCTGGACAGCCCAATTTCACCCATTCACCAGCTTCAATCCTCTCTCACTGCATCTCCAGAGCATCCAAAGCCACACCCGAGCTATTTACCATGTGCTGGACCCCCCAGACACGGCGGACACGCCCAGAGGGCCAATGGCATGCCATGGCATGCAATTAGCACGCTCCAGAGCGCGCTACAGTGCGCTCCCGCACTGTAGCTTCGCCCAATCCAGCGCAGCCGACCACCTCGTGCTCCCCCCTTGCGCCAGTCGATGCACCTCGACGTCCGCGACCTCCCCCGGCGCTGTCCCCCTCCTCCTCCTCCCTCCAGTGGCCGCCTTCGCACGCGCGCTGGCTGCCCGCAACCTCCACTCGTCGGCCTCACACGCGCACGCTGTCTGGAGCCTTCCCCGATCCTCCTCTCCCCTCTACTAGGCGTAGAACTCGTCCACGATCCTCCCCGACTCAAACACGAGCGCCTACATGGCCTCTGGCCTTGTCTGCGTCCTCGCCGGCGCACGAGTCCATGGTGGACCATGGGCTCGGCTATATAAGCATGCCCAAGCCCCTCCAACAGCACTCAGCTCCTCCTCACACCCCCAGTAGCACTCCAGCACCACCCGTTCGCCCTCGGAGAGCCTCAGTGCTTGGGATCGACCGGAGCTCCGCCGCGTCGGGCAGCCGAAGATCTCGCAGTACGGCCCCTCTCAGCTCTTCCTTTTGCTCGATCTAGCACCGCAGCACTCCACTGATGCATTCCCCTCTCTTTTCCCCTTCTGCAGCTGGCGGAACCGACCGGAGCAGCGACCTCCCGACGACCCTCCGCCGTCCCACCTCGCCGCCGACGAACCAGGCCTCCCCGGCGAGCCGCACCACCACCACTGGAACGATGACTCGCTGCTGAGCCCGTTCCTGCCCTCCGTTTGCACCGCCGTGCCCGGAATCGTCGCCGGTGAGCTCGCCGTCGTTTTGGCCGTGAGGTTGAAGATGACAGGCGGGCCCCGCCTGTCATCCTCACCGCTCTCTCCCCTCGCAGTCACTGACCGCCGGGCCCCGCCCGTCAGGTTTGAAAACCTGGCGCGCGCACTGGCTCACGTGCAGCTGGGCTGTTCGCCCTGGGCCGTGCACTGTGGCCGTTCTGGCCCAGTGGCACAGGGCCATTTCCTCTTTTTCCTTTCTGTAAAATTTCAAATAATTTTACAGAAATAAATATAAGTCCAAATGAATTAATTCCAACTCCTAAAATCTTGTAATATTCCAACCTATTTAATGGTGTCACTTTCACACATATCCATGAAACTTTTCTGTTTTGTTCAAATTTAAATTCAAATTTGAGCATTAAAACTCCTGTTCAAAAATCCTTAGATTCCATTCTGTAACTCCAAAACTCCAACTAAGAATTTTTGCCATCTTAGTTTTCCCTCTAGTATTTAACAAAAATGAGTTGACATTTTTCTGAGCACTTTGATTTTTCTGTTTTCATTGTGGTCTTATTTTCCCGTTGTTATTTTGCGATGATTAGATCTCATATTTGACGAAGTTGCTGAAGATGAAGGTGGAGAAGTATTTGAAGACTTTGAAGACCAAGCCAATCCAGGCAAGCATCCCTTTGACCATGATACACTTGTGTTCTTCGGAACCCGTTTGTTTCCGGTTGCATGATGAATAGAGTTATGGTGATCACCTGGATGAGAACCATCTCATGATGCATGCTTACTCATGATCTGGCTATGTGCTAGATATCATGCAAATGGTTAGTAGTGATGCTTAGTGATGCATGTGTGCCATGATTCCTTCGTGGAAGCATTCTTTTCGAAAACCCCGTCGGGTCCCATTCATTCCCGAGGGAGATGGTGAGATGGGTAACCACTTGATGACGAAGTGGTGTACCGAGACAAGTGTGTGTGATGTTTTTCAAACGGATTGGTTTAAGTTGCGACCGTTATTCCAACCATACATGTGCAACCACTCTACCCCTTATGGGACGGGGCTTTAGTGATTACTTAGGCCGATACTAGCATGGTGCCCGCATTACTAGTGACGGGAAGACTTGAGGTCTTTCTCGGGATAGGGTCGTGCTTGGATAGACGACCATGACTGTTTTTACAGGGCACCGGACACACGTTGGTCCCTTCGGGTACGCGTGATATTGAAATTAGGGCGAGTCCCGTGATCTATTGTTTGTACTCGAGGGCCGTGTACCAACGAGTGGACTCTATGTTAGTGTCGTCTAAGGAAAGATAATAACCGGGTGCTTCCCCGAGTACTTGAGGTACTGCGGGATCGTGGGTGACACGAAAGCTTCCCGGATCTTGTGGGTAAAGTGCACAACCTTTGCAGAGTGTGAAACTATTTGAATAGCCGTGTCCACGGTCAAGGACAGTTGGGTAACCGCTCTTGGGCTACGTCCAATGTTTGCGAAACCTTGTGTGTGTGTTGAGTCAAGGTGGTGACTTGACTCGTTGAGTTGAAACATATTCATGTTGATATCGGTAACCTGTCCTCGAGGTTACGAGAAATTATTGATGCATATTCTTGATGGTAGAATATTTATTCTAGCTCATAGCTAGATTGCTCATTGTTGTTCTATTGCATTGTTACTTTGAACCAAATCATGGGTTGCTTGCGAGTACATTCAAAGTACTCATTGGCTTGCCACTGGTTATTTAATTGGCCAAGCATGGAGGAACAGGAATATGAAGAAGAATACTATGGAGACGAACATGCGAACTAGGACGCTATCCCAGTCAGAATGCCTGTAGGGTTAAGGCAGATGGCATGGGTTCTACTTATCTTCGAAGACTTCCGCTATTTGAGTTATTTGCTATTCAGCCCGTGAGGCTTTATCTATGTAAGACTTGGCCATAATGGCCTTAATTTGTGTAAGACAGTATGTATGGATGTAAGGCTCTTGTTATTCAGCTTCTGTGTGTTCAGTGAGCATTGATCTCTGGGATCACTGTACACGTGCATTCGGTGATCCCGACTTCTAAGTCGGGGTCCCCACACCCCCTTCTTTGGGCGCGCCCCCCTGCCTCGTGGGCACCCCGTGTGTCCCCCGGACTCCGTTTTCTTGTGAGTTACTCCTTTTTGTCCGTAAAAATTCATTATATATACTCCCGAAGGTTTTGTCCTCTGTATCACGCAAAAATCCTCTGTTCTTGTTTCGAGCTGTTTCTGTCACAGATAAAAGCACCGGCTGGCCCTCGAGGCAGGGGGCGCGCCCTGGGAAGGGGGGCACGCGCCCCCACACTTGTGAGCAGTCGGTGGCCCCCCTCGTGGACTTTTTGTAAGAGATTAGTCAGAGGCCTGGGGATTTTGGAGAATTCCTTAATGAACCTCCTATAAAACCCGGCATGACCAAGGAAACTTCGTATACCTTTGATATCCTTAGGGCATGGCATCTTTTCAATAGCATCCACTTTAGCTTTGTCAACTTCAATACCTCTTTCAGAAATTTTATGTCCCTAGACAATGCCTTCATGGACCATAAAGTGGACTTCTCCCAATTCAAGACAAGGTTAGTATCTTCACATCTCTGCAAAACTAGATCAAGGTTGCTAGCTTAAGCAATCATCAAAAGAAGTTCCATAAACGGAGAAATCATCCGTGAATACCTCAACAATCTTTTCACAAAAGTCAGAGAATATAGCCATCATACATCTTTGAAAGGTAGCAGGTGCATTACATAAACCAAAAGGCATACATCTATAAGCAAAGGTACCGAAAGGACAAGTAAATGTGGTCTTTTCTTAATCCCCTTTTGACACAGGTATTTGAGAGAAACCAGAATAACCATCTAGAAAGCAGAAATGAGTATGTTTGGATAACCTTTCTAGCATAAGTATTGTGACAAAACATGTATCAACTTATAAGCATAATGAAAAATGGACGTGACAACTCCCCCAAGCTTAGACCTCGATTGTCTTAATTCGAAAGCCGATATCGAAAAGTATGTCCACATGTTTAGAGATACAGGTGTCGATAAAAACAGAATACGGTCATGAGGGCATCATGATCATTCTCATAACAGCAACTTATATAAATATAGTCATATGATCACTATGCAAAAGTAACAATTCATCCACAAGATCAAGTATGCATCATAAACTTCATTGGAAACTAACAAACTTTGGTCTCGGTCATTGAAGCAATTGCAATTTATCATAACATCGGAAAGAGTCAATATAAGAGCTTTTCAGCAAGCCTACACACTCAACTATCATATAGTCTTTAACAATTGCTCACACTCACGCAATAATTATATTTATGGAGTTTTAATCGGACACAGAGAAAGATAGGGGCTTATGGTGTTGCCACCCAACCTTTTACCTCAAGGGTAATGTCAACAGTAATAGATCATGAAAACTTACATCCAAGTGGGTATATATATATCAGGATCTTTCCAACACAATGTGCTTGCCAAAGGATAAAATGAAAAAGGAAAGGTGGATTTCACCATAACCCTTATAAGACAAGAATAAAGGATAGGCCCTTCGCAGAGGGAAGCAGAGGTTGTCATGTGTTTTTATGGTTGGATGCACAAAGTCCTAGCATAGAAGAACTTCGCTTTATATTGCCACTTGTGATAAGGACCTTTATTATGCAGTCCGTTGCTTTTATTACTTCCATATCACAAGCTCGTATAAAGCTAATTTCTCCCACCCTAATAAATCATACATATTTTAGCGGATTTACACCATGACAACTTACTTGGAAGGATCTTTCTCAATCCATAGGTAGGTATGGTGGACTCTCATGGCAAAACTGGGTTTAAAGATATATGGAAGCACAAGTAGTATCTCTACTTAGTGCATGGAGTTTTGGCTAGCATGAGGGAGAATGGGAAGCTCAACATGTTGGGAGATCCATGACAATATACTTTATTTCAGATATAATAAGAGATAACCCATTATGTTGTCTTCCTTGTCCAACATCAACTCTTTAGCATGTCATACTTTAATGAGTGCTCACAATCATAAAAGATGTCCAAGATAGTATATTTGTATGTGAAGCCTCACTTCTTTTGTTACTTCCTATTAATTGCAACGATGACCAAAACTATGTTTGTCACCTCCCAACAAATTTTATTTATCATACTCTTGTATGTGAAGTCATTACTTCCCATAAGATCGATATGATCTCTTTGATACCCTTTTTGTTTTCTTTCTTTTTATCATGACCTAGGTGAGGAAATCAAGCCCTTGACTCAACACTAATCTTTATTATATGGCTCACCGACTCGATTACAAAGGATAAAGCTCACAAAGCAAAACCTCACAACTTGATCATGCTAAATTATTTCTAATAGATCAAGCTACTACCAAAAGGATCGAACTAATTAAAACGGTAAAGATAGGAGTGATGGTGATATGATACCAGGGTCACTCCCCCAAGCTTGGCAGTTGCCAAGGGGAGTGCCCATACCCATGGGATTATGTCTCCTTCTTCGGGGTTGGTGATGATGGAGTTGCAAGTAGTGATGGGGGATCCTCATATATCGAGCATAGGAGATCTTCCAGCTTGTGGATAATACCTTTGAGAGCATCTATGTAATCCTTCAGCAAAAGATTTTCACTCGTGAGATGCTTGTTGCGAATCTGAGCTAACTCAATCATCCTGAAACTTTCTAGCTTAGTTGGGGTAAAGAGATTAGGGAGGGATTTAGAGGTATCTTCTTCTCCCTCTGCCGGAGCCGGATCCTCCACCTCCATCTTCATCTTCTTCTCCTTGTGAATCTCCTCGGGCCCTTCTCTCTTCAGATCTATCTTCTTTAGCCAAGCATCGTTGCCTTCGTTGTTGGAGGAGGGAGACGACATGATGCCTAGCTTCGCAAACCCTAGCAGAAAACAGCTCGAAACGAAAACAGAAGAATTCTGCGTGATACAAAGGTCAAAACCTTCGAGGGTATATATAATGAATTTTTCCCGCACGGAAGGAGTAACCCACAAGAAAACGGAGTCCAGGGGACACACGGGGTGCCCTCGAGGCAGGGGGCGCGCCCTGGGAAGGGGAGCGTGCCCCCTACCCTCGAGGCCACCTCGTGTCTCTTCCTTACTGCGGTTTATTTTTCTATTTTTCTAAATATTCCAAAACCAAGAAAAATTGCCTTTAGAACTTTTTTGGAGTCAGTTTAGTTGCCGTATCACGTACCTCTTCCTTTTCGGAGGCTGAATCGTTCTGGAAAGTGTCCCTTATGTGTTCCTCCGGGGTTATGGTTTCAATAATATTAGTTTCAACATTTATAGGATTACCTGAGATATAATGTTTGATCCTTTGTCCATTCACCACCTTCGGATTTGTGCCCTTGAAGTTGTTGATCTTTATGGCACCGGAACGATAGACCTCCTCGATAACGTAAGGTCCTTCCCACTTAGAGAGAAGTTTTCCTGCAAAAAATCTTAAACGAGAGTTGAATAGCAAAACATAATCACCTACGTTGAACTCACGCTTTTGTATCCTTTTGCCATGCCACATTTTAACCTTTTCTTTAAATAACTTGGCATTCTCGTAGGCCTGGGTTCTCCATTCATCGAGACAGCTAATATCAAATAGCCTCTTTTCACCGGCAAGTTTGAAGTCATAGTTGAGCTCTTTGATAGCCCAATATGCCTTATGTTCTAGCTCAAGAGGTAAGTGACAAGCTTTTCCATATACCATCTTATATGGAGACATACCCATAGGATTTTTGTATGCAGTTCTATAGGCCCATAATGCATCATCTAGTTTTTTGGACCAATTCTTTCTAGACCTATTAACTGTCTTTTGCAAGAGTAATTTCAACTCCCTATTACTTAGTTCTACCTGACCACTAGTCTGAGGGTGATAAGGTGATGCAATTCTATGGTTGACATCATACTTAGAAAGCATCTTACGGAAAGCACCATGAATAAAGTGTGAAGATACCTTAAGCATTGTAAGTATATGTATGATACAAAGTTTTAAAGAGCCCGCAATAACTCCGGTATAGCTAGGGAGAATAAAGATACGTTAAGCCACGCAAGCATCTGTTTTTGATACAAAGTTTGGAATAGCTCACTATTCGCTATAGCTTTTGGACGACCCATTCTTAAAGCAACACCCTTTTAACGCTAAGATAATAATGACACTAATAGCTCTATTTTCCGCTACAGTACTTAATTTTGAGTCATTTAAACGTTTCTAATTTGCTGGAGGGGGCAAAAAAATTCTAGGCTTTTCAAAATCATGTTGATGGTTATTGAATTAGGATGCTTCATCAATAACTTATTTTTATGCATGAACATGTCTATGTCAAGTAGGACAACCGTTTCCTGCACCTAGTCCTAGCTGATCCCGAAGATATCATGTATGATGCTTGATCCTATGACATGTTTCCAATTTTTCAGGATTTAAGCAAAACATGTTAAATGAGTCTTAGTTTCGCTATATGCTATTGCTTTTCGTAGCTTTTGGCCGAACTTCCACCAAATGGCATAGCCGGCTATTTAAAACTTCGGTTTGATAGAAATATGTTAATATTAATTAAGTTGATACGAAGTATACGAGTCTCATATGTCAAACTTGCTTGTATGTTTGGAGTGCAAGCTAAAGAAGTGCCTGATTTATAAATGCTAGGTATGGAGCCACTGGATCCAAGGAACAATTGCAGAGGTGGTGGATTACACCTTGGGAAGAAACTACCCTGGGGCCGAGGTGCTCATGTGTGTCCATATTAGTCTCTTGTGCCTTCAAGAGAACCCGGTAGATCGACCTACCATGTCCGAGGTCATGGTGATGCTCAATAGCGATACCACCAGTTCTCTGCCTGCTGCTACAAGACCAGCATTTTTCGCCCAAGCGAGTTCAGATTTCTCTCACAGTACATTTGTCCACGGACTCGCAGACTAGTGGAGGCATTGCCCGCGTATTTTATTCATGTCGCTAAAGTCTCTTCTAGCAGATTGTGTCTTCTACCTAGTTGTGTCCTCGGCATCAATGCATGGCACAGCTGGTCATGTATAGCTACACATGCATGATCGAATTGTTATATACCGGGTATCCAATTCGGTGCCCAGGCTCATCTGCTCCCGCTCAGAAAAAAAATCAAAATAAATACTAGAAAAATTCAAAAAATTCCAATTGTTTTGTCTGATAGATAATTTGTCGCGTGATGTCCTCTTCAAATTTCAACTTATTTGGACATCTGAGTAACTCTCAGCAGATGAGCTTGGGAGCAGAAACTTTTTTGGAAATCTAAGTAGCTCTAGGCAGATGAGCTCTCGGCTTGTCCGCTCAAAAAAATGGAATTGTTTTAATTTTTCTAGTATTCGTTTTGATTTTTTTCTGAGCGCCGGTGCAAATGAGCTCAGGAGCAGAAACTCCGCGTCCTATATTTTTGTATTCTATTCACAAGCAGTGGCAACCTAGGCGCGCGCTCTCTCGACGGTAATCTCGACGGTAAAATTTGGATCAACTTAATTTTTGGGTAAAAACTTTCAATCTATTCACTATAGAGAACACCAAAAATAACATCAATTACATTCATAGTTTGTGGGCCACCGAGCGATGAATATAAGCACTGGAACGAGCTGAAGGCTTGCCTCTATCATCGCCTCTCCCTTACCTGAGCCGGCCGAACCTTGTTATAGGCAGACAGTCGGGAAGTCATTTAGCTAAGGCCTCACAGGACTAGCACACACCAAAACAATAACGCCACCAATGAAGGAAAATGTAGATTGGAAGGATCCAAGTAGATCCTTTGAAGACTAGATCGAAATAGATCCATCGAAGACCAACACTGACCGTGTCCGGCTCTCACAGAGAGACACCACCACACGCCTTGCAACGATGCTAGACACATCATCGTGAGGGGTATGTGGGAGACATTATTCTTACTAGGGGTCATTACCCCGGCCTCACAACCCCAACTGCAGTATTGATCCAAATAAAAAGAGAGCGGGGACCATCCTACTGGCGAATGATAACCCACAAGTATAGGGGATCGCAACAGTTTTTGAGAGTAGAGTATTCAAGCCAAATTTATAGATTCGGCACAAGGGGAGCCAAAGAATATTTGCAAGTATTAGCAACTGAGTTGTCAATTCAATCACACCTGAAGATTAATTATCTACAGCAAAGTGATCAGTAGCACATTAATTTGATAGCTTTGATAGTAGTGGTAGCAGCAACAGTAACGGTAAGAGTGACAGTAATAGTTTTGTAGCGGTACAAATAGTAATAGTAGCAGTAGTAACTTAGTAAGATCAATATGTAGGAAAATCATAGGCATTGGATCGGCAATTTGTTGGATAATATTCATCATGTAATAGTTACAACCTATGGCAATGCGGCACTAGCTCCAGTTCATAAATAGAATGTAGGCATGCATTCCGTAAATAGTCATACATGCTTATGTAAAGAACTTGTATGACATATTTTGTCCTATTCTCCCGTAGCAGCGGGATCCACAAGGAAACTAAGGGATATTAAGGCCTCCTTTTAATAGAGAACCGGAACAAAGCATTAGCATATAGTGAATACATGAACTCCTGAAATTACGGTCATCACCTGAAAGTTTCTACAGGGTTTACGAATCATAACACGTAATAGGTGACTATTACTTGCAAGATCAGATCTAGAACATAGATATAATGGTGGTAACATAAATGTTTCAGATCTGGAATCATGGGACCCGGGCCCAAAGTGTCCAGCATTAAGCATAGAAAAGTCATAACAACATCAATCTCCGAACATAATGGATACTAGGGATCAAGCCCTAACAAAACTAACTCGATTACATGATGAATCTCATCCAACTCCTCACCGACCAGCAAGCCCACGAAGGAATTACTCCCTCCCGATGGAGAGCATCATGGAATTGGCGATGGAGGTGGGTTGGTGATGATGAAGACCGAAGATTCCCCTCTCCGGAGCCCCAAACGGGCTCCAGATCTGGCCTCCCGATGAAGAACAGGAGTTGACGGCGGCTCCGTATCGTGAAACGAGATAATTCTTCCTCCCGCATTTTTTTCTCCGAAAATAGGATTTTATAGCGTCAGAGTTACGGTCTGCGGGGCCACCAGGTGGGGACAACCCACCTGGGTGCGCCTGGAAGGGGGCGCCCTGGTGGGTTGTGCCCACCCAGGTGCCCCCCTCCGATGGTTCTTGGCTTCAGTATTTTTCTTTATTCATATAAAAAATCCTCGCAAAGTTTTGTTCCAATCCGAGAACTTATATTTCTGCACAAAAACATCACCACAGTAATTCTGCTGAAAACAGCGTCAGTCCTGATTAGTTTTATTCAAATCATGCAAATTAGAGTCCAAAACAAGAGGAAACGCGTTAGAAAAACTAGATACGATGGAGACGTATCAGCGAAGTGGCAAGTCCTCCGTACCCCCATGGCCAAAAGGCCATCGGAGGCTAGGTGGAACAAGGGAGGCGCCACAAGAAGAGGAAAAAACCTTGTAGCCTGGTGTCGCTTCCTAAGAGGAAGGTACATAGGCTTGTGACGGCGGAGTCCAAGTCCTAGGGTTATTTCTGGTGGTTTCTCTCTTTATAGGATTTTTTGGCGTATGTCTCACGTCAAGAGCGGCCACGGGGGCCACAATCCAGCAGGGCGCGACCACTCCCCTGGGCGTGCCCAGGTGGGTTGCGGGGCCATCACGGCACCTCTGGCCTTCCCACGAAGGTGCTAGTGTTTCTTTCCTTCCAGAAAAAATCGTCTAAAAGTTTCGTTGTATTTGAAGAATTTTTATTTCTACTCAAAAACAACACCATGGTAGTTCTACTGAAAATAGTGTCAGTCGGGATTAGTTCCACTCAAATCATACCAAAGCCATATATAATTGTTTTAAACAAGGCATGAAAACTTTATAAATTGTACTCCCTCCGTCCAGAAATACTTGTCGGAGAAATAGATAAAAATGGATAAATCTATAACTAATATACATCTAGATACATCCATTCCTTTGACAAGTATTTTTGGACGGAGGGAGTAGATACATGGGAGACGTATCAACAAGGATTTCATGTATACATAGTCACATCGCCAAGCAAATCAGCATGTGGTAACCCAAAGGTTGAAGGGCGTCAATGCGCTAAGGGCTGGATTTATCTGAGGTGTTTTAGCATGCTAAGTCATGTGTATTGTTGGCAACCTTGTGTGGCCGGCCACTTGATTCTCGAGGCCTGGTACCCAAAGACATGATGGCCCAAATTTCCGTGGTGCTTGAAAGTGCACGGAAAGCTATGAAGAAAGTCTTCAAGGTCTTATGGCCCGAGGTGGAGCACGTGCCAGATGATATGGGCGCCCTGGACGAGTATCTAAAGGGAACGCGGTGTCATGAGATGAAAGAGGGGTTCGTTCATCTCTCTATATATCATGTTGCCATGTCATCTACTCCCTCCGTTCCTAAATATTTGTCTTTCTAGCATTTCAAATGGACTATAATATACGGATGTATGTAGACATATTTTAGAGTGTAGATTCACTCATTTTGCTTCGTATGTAGTCACTCGTTTAAATCTCTAGAAAGACAAATATTTAGGAACGGAGGTAGTATATATCCAATCTAATAGCCAACATCTATATTGGTTACCTACAAAAAAGTACGCCCTTCCGTCTAACAATAACCGACATGGCTTTAGTTCGAATTTGAACCATCCTTGTGGATGTTGTTTCCTCTCCTGAATCAGCTTTTGGCCACTTTCCGAATTCTTGGCCTAAGTTTGAGATACTAGACTAGTGGAACATTTCACTATTTAATTTGCTTATTTTTTTAGAACAAGCTGTATTTTTGGATGGTCTCGAAATAGGCTTTCACCCCGCTATATATAAAGCAATACAACAAGGTACACGGTCGAATGATACTATGTGGTGGGGAAGCCCTCAGAAAAGAAGATCAAAGGATACAACATTAAGCTTAGATCTAGCCAAACACCTCGCAAAGGCCCGATCGATGACGCCTGGGCTCCACGACAACGCCCTCGGGATGGTGATGACACTAAGTGTTGCCGCTACCGAATGTGAGAAAACAGACATGCGTTTTCACCTGGAGCCCTGGCACATGGTCGAGATCCATGAATACATCTTCATGAAGAGGATGACACCTACCAGCACCATGTCGTGGGAGCTAAGCATGAAGAATTTGCTTGAACACTTGCTTCTACCACACTACCCCACAACACTTGATTGGGGGTAGTTAATTGCCAGGAGAAATATCAGAATAAGTGCAAAAGTACTGCCGGGACATTTATAACTGCTAGTACAAGTTGCTCAAGGCAAAGAAACTTCCGTGAGAACATCAGCAGTGAGGGCGTTGAAACCGCGGGTATGCTTAAGGGCATCATATCTGCCGGGAGAACTCTCCTACGGCACATTATCTGTCGGGGTCCGCCTTTGGCACGAAACCGAAATATCGTTTGCGCCTAAGCGCGCGCAACCGAGGGAAAAGCGCGCGATAGACAAAACACACTTCTAGGCCGAAATAACTAGGCACGCCGCCTCTCCTCCAGACCGCAGCCACCGCAAAAAACTTCCCCCAAATCCTGGCCTCCACTGGCCGCTCCGACCGCCCTTTATCGATCCCTAGCACTACCATCGGCGGCTCCCACAACCGTAGCCCCGCCACCGGCGTCCCACACGACCACAGCCCCACTGCTGCCCCTAGCCACCCCACCACCGCCGGTCGCCCTAGATCCCGTCTTCTGCAGCCGGCAGCCCGCACCAACACAGCCCCGCCACCCCCAGCTCCCCGTCACCATCGGCAGCCCTCCACCCCAACGGTCTGACGACTGCCTCCTTTGCCCCAACCATCCCACATTAGAGCTACCGAGCACAGAGCACCCCCATGGACGACCACTATCGCCAAGCGACTCCACCGCCGAACGCCTCCCCAAGCAGGCCTCCTCTCACCAACCGAGTAGGCGAGCACCGAGCGGGAAT
>LR738712.1:728340051-728451623 GCA_902687465.1 Secale cereale | reverse complement strand
CAATCCCCCCCCCCCCCAAGCTTGCCGCGAGGGAGCTGAGGGAGTACTATTACCTCTTCTGGTCAGGGAAGACGCGGACGCACCCGCGCACGAAGGTACTTCCAGCCGCCGCTTGCAAAATGGCTCCGAATGGATACGCGTTCTTCGCCTTGTTTTTCTACTGCGGGCTCTGCCCGCCTTTCTCTGAATTTTTCTGCGACATTATGAACACCTATGGGTTCAACCTCCTTGACTTCACCCCCAATGCCGTTCTGACCATGGCAGTTTTCGCACATCTCTGCGAAAACTTTGTCGGAGTCTATCCCAATGTAGCCCTTTTCCGCCACTTCTTTATGCCTCGAGTTGAGACAGGAGAGCCTTTATCCGGCGGAGTCTCCTGGATCTCGAGAGCCCACAAGAAGGAAGCTTATCTGGAGGGAGAGCTCCGCGGCAAATGGGAGGAATGGAGAGCCAACTGGTGCTGGATTGTCGAGGAGAACCCGCAGCCATTTACCGCCTGGCGCCAAGCCCCAGTAGTACGCGGCAACGATTGGAGCAACGTGGACCGGGAAGACGGTAGGCTGAAGATTGCCACCGCCCGGATCCAACGCCTTAGGCTTGCCGGGCTCACTGTAGGCGTAGTTGGTGCAGATTTCCTTCGCCGCCGCATCGCCCCCCTGCAGGAGAGGAAGAGACCCGCCTGGGAGTTCGAGAATGCGGCGGACATCATGAGGCTGCGCCCGGGCCTCAACTTCAACTTCACTGTTATGGAGCTTAACGCGATGCTCCAGGAGCTGTTCAAGTACGACCCCAATCATCCCGAAGTGTTCAGGTTGCCGAAGGGTGTCGTTCTGCTGTGCAACAACTCTGCGCTCAGCCGCATCCGCGCAATGATGCCGCTGTGCGACTCGCATGGGATTGACCCAACTTGGCAAGAGCCTGCAGATGAGGCCATGCAGGAGTTCTTTGACGGCTTGGAAGAAGTGCCGATTCGCTCGGACGAAAAGAAGGGCCTCACTCGCGCCACCACTAATGAGGAGATGAAGTACATCGCCACTAGGCTGGAAGAGGCGGCGGCAGCCGCTGCCGCGGGCGAGTTCGAATTCACCGTGGAGGAGGTAGAGGCAGCGGAGGCGGCAAGCCTTGCCGAGCGAGAGGAGTTTGCCGGCGGGGAAGGGCTTGCCGGGCAAGACGCCGAGTCAAGCGAGCCCGCCGGGCATGACGTTGAGTCAAGCGAGCCCGCCGAGGATACGAGCGGCTCGTTGGAGATAGACTCTTCTTCCTCCTCATCTTCGGACAGCTCGCCGCAAGCAGAGCCCCCAGCTCCACCAAGAAGGCGTCTTCGCAAGGCCGGGGACGTAGCGGGGCGGCAGGCGAGTCAACAGCCGCCGCTCCGTGCGACACGCTGCACCGCGGCAAGTAGTGTTGCCGCGGGAGCACCTCGCGCTGCTGCGGCAACTGGAGCGGGATCTTCGCGGACCGCCGCTTCTGCTCCTACCGCTTCCCACGCCGCGGTGGCAGCCGCGGCGGGGTCATCTCAGACCACCGCCACTGCTCCCGCCAAGCGGCCAAGGGAGCCTACTCCTCCGCCTCCTCGCGCCGGACGCGAGCTGGACTTCGACTTCTCCGCGCTCAGCTCCGACGAGGAAGAAGAAGAGTAAGATTCTTGTTGTACTTGTAGATCTTCAATTCTTGCTGTTTTGTCTTGTATCTTATTTGCCTCACTCTGAACTTGCAAAGAGAGTCAAGGTCCCAGCGAGGAGAGAGGAGGTGATCATCGTCGAGGACGAACCCACCGAGACCACCTTGCCGGACCCGGCAACTAATCTTCAGAGCAGCCCCCAGCGCAGCCCCCAGCGTAAGTTTACGGTTCACTTTCCGCTGTTAGGTGCGCATGGACGCTCTTTCTTTGCTGATATCTGATTGTTGATTTGCGCAGGAGCAGAGCAGCCACACCAGGAGCGCTCGGAGACCGCTCCCGACATGCCATCTGCTTCAACTACGCCGCCAAGGGGGAGTTCTCCGGAAAGGGAGAGTTCTCCGGCAAGGGGGAGCTCTCCGGCGAGGGACAGCACCAGCGGCCCTCCGCCGGCCGAGACCCCGACTACGCCGCCAAGGGAAAGTTCTCCGGCAAGGGACCCTGCCGTGGAGCCGGCCCGCGCAGGTAATCCTCTCGCTTCAAAACTTCCCTTGGGTTCTTCTTCTTTTGATCTTCTTTTTTGGATATTTGCTTGACTTTTTCTCCCTTTTCCGGCCGTCAGATCCATCTGCTGTGGAGCCGATGGAGACGGAGGTTGCTGGCGAAGAGAACACCTGCGGCAACACCGGCGACGCCGCTGCCACCGAAGAAGCAGCCGGCGCTGACGATCTCGTCGGCGATGAGGCCGCCAAGGCTGCCGCCGCAGCAGCTGGCGAGGGGTCTAGCGATCGCACTGACGGCTCTGAGGCCACAGGAGCGCCAAGCGCTACGTCGACTGGCGAACCCTCCGCCGCTGCCGCAGTGCCAGGGTCCGAAGAGCCCCAGCCAGGCGTCTACTTGAAGGCCGGCGATGGCGTCTTCATCAACCTCCCCTGGGCGTCAATGTCCAGGGCGCCGGTCGAAGGAGAAAGCTTTGACGGAGAGGTGCTCGCCTCCGCCGGGCTGACGCTAGTTGACGCGCCAAGCAGCAGCAGCGGCGAGTCTGAGGAGGAGCGGCTGCTGCGGAGGCTGTTGTCGCTATACCGCGCCCGGCAGGCCAAGCTGGAGTCCCGAGAGGCGCTTGCCGCGAAGGCGGGAGCGGATATTGAGAAGCATGCGGAGGAGCTTCGGGGTCTCAACCAGGCAGCTCTCCGGTCCCTGGCAGAGGAGCGGGAGCAACTCGCCGAGGAGTAGACGGCCTTCTTCCTCGAGAAGGCTGAAGTCGAAGAGCAACAGCGGCTTGCCGCTGAGAAGCTGTCCGCGTGGGAGGGCGAGCTGGCGCAGCGGAAGGTCATCCTCGACAGCCACGAGGAAGAGCTTGCCGTGCGCGAGCAATCACTTGGCGGAGCCCTCAAGCAAGCAGAGGATGCTGCCGCAGCTGCCGAGACCGCCAAGAAGGAGTTGGAGACGAAGGTGGCGCAGCTAGAGGCGGATCTCAAGGCGAGAGGCGAAGAGCTTGCCACGCTCAAGCATGAGGGAGAGAAAGACGCCCATAGCAACTCAGAGCTGCAGGTTCGCCTCGCCGAGAAGGGCAAGGAACTTGCTGCCGCCAAGGACTCCAATGCAGATCTTGAGTTGAAGCTGACCACTTTGACCAAGACACTGGACGGCGCCAGGGAGCAGGAGGTGGCCTTGAAGAAGAAGATCAAGGCCGATGAGGCGCTGCTGGCGAGCGCTGCCGCCGCCCAGAACACTTTTAGGGAGACCGTGGAGCACTGGACGGAGGGTCTCGTGAATGCTGCCGCGGATATTGACAGGGAGTTGGCGCAGCTGGGGATGGAGGATCTCGGGTATTCCTCCGATGAGAACCTCCAACCCAGCGCCAAGCTCACCTTGTTCTTCAAAGGCGTGGCGACGGCCCTCCAGCGACTCCGGGAGACGACTCCAAAGCGGCTGGCCGACGAGTCGCGCAAGATCTGCGCAGGAGCTCTCCAAAAGGTGTTCGTGAAGGTGGCCTTCCGCAATCCAAGCCTCAACCTCACCAACGTCCTCAAGTCCCTGCCTCCGGATGCTGATCTGGAGGCGCTCAAGGCCTTTCTCGCACCCATTGTGGACAAGGTGAGCGGGATCAAGAGGGTTGAAGGCGATCGCGTAGATTAGGCCGCCCGTTTTCTTCTTTTCTTGTCGCTGCTGATCATGTTATGAAATTTATCTGTTAGAGCTGCGACAAGCTACCTTGTAATATAACTCTATTTTGGGTAGTGATTGCAACGTTATTTCCTTTACTTGATTCCTTCCTTTGTATGCTTTTGCCCTACGCTTTTAGGGAACTTGCCGGCGCAGGCACCTTAGCCGCGAGCGCTGAGTGCGGGATGTCAGCAGCCTGCTGGCGGTGCCGTTACCGACAAGAAACCTTGTCGCAACTAGTCGCAGCTCACTTAAGTTGTTGAGCGAACTCGAAACAAAGTTGTTGAGCGGACTTGAAACAAAGTTGTTGAGCGGGCTCGAAACAAAGTTAAGGGCACAACTAGCTACGAGTTGGTTCCTCCGCGCACAGGTTTTCCATACAAAGCATGGTCGTTCAAGGAAGATAACTCAAAAATTTAAAAATCGGATTGCTCAAGCTTTGGCAACTTAGCTTTTCTGTTGTTTGCTTCTCGGCAAGACGAGACTTTCTTGAACGACGCCTGGTCCACACCATTGTCTTTTCCTTCCCCCCAGCAAACTTGTGGGCGAGGGAACCTTCTTCTCCTTGAGAAAAAGAAAGAAGAGAAAACAAAGATATGGAGCCTGAAGGCTCGTTATTGCTTACCGGGTGTAGGTGCTGCACAAAGTGTCAGATAACACATGCAAATAATAGAAAGCATGAAATTGACAAGATGTGCGGAGCACATGAGCTTTACTGATGCACGGGGTCTGTGCCCGGCTTTGTACAAAGGATTACACGCAACAACGGCAAGACTTGTACAAAAGGTGGTTGCCGGAACGGGTTCCGGCAACCGCGCCTTACGGGGAAAACTTACGAAGATGCTCGATGTTCCAGGAGTTGCTCACCGGAAAGCCATCTTCGGTCTCAAGGCAGACAGCGCCAGGCCAAGTGACTCGTTTCACCCGGTAAGGGCCTTCCCACTTTGGCGTCAACTTGTTGGAATTCTTGGCGGACAGAACGCGCCAAAGAACAAGGTCGCCTTCCTCGAGACTTCTGGCGTTAACTTTGCGGCTATGGTAGCGGCGCAAAGCTTGCTGGTAGCGAGCAGCTCGTCCAGCAGCTGCTCTTGCTCAAGCTCATCATAAGCAAGCACTCGAGGTGACCCGTATACTAGTTCCGTGGGGAGAACTGCCTCTGCTCCATAGACTAGAGCGAAAGGTGTCTGGCCAGTGGCTCGATTTGGCGTCGTCCTGATCGACCAAAGAACCATCGGCAGCTCCTCGATCCAGTTTCTTCCGCACTTGTGCAGCCTGTCGAAAGTCCTGGTCTTGAGCCCACGCAGCACTTCAGCATTTGCCCTCTCCGCTTGACCGTTGCTTCTCGGGTGAGCAACAGACGCGAAGCAGACCTTAGCGCCAAGATCTTGGACGTACTGCATGAAGGTGCGGCTCATGAATTGCGTACCGTTGTCGGTGATGATCCTGTTAGGGATCCCTAAGCGGCAAACAATCGACTTGAAGAACTTGACTACTGATTGTGATGTCACCTTCCTCACTGCTTCCACTTCCGGCCACTTTGTGAACTTGTCAATTGCAACGTACAAGTACTCAAAGCCCCCGATTGCTCGGGGAAAGGGGCCGAGGATGTCGAGCCCCCAGACCGAAAATGGCCAGGATAAAGGGATCGTCTGTAGAGCTTGAGCTGGCTGGTGTATCTGCTAGGAATGGAACTGGCATGCTTCACACTTGGTTACTTGTGCATTTGCATCCTGGAGGACTGTCGGCCAAAAGAAACCTTGCCGGAACGCTTTGTCGGCAAGTGCTCTTGCGCCAATGTGGTGACCACATATGCCTCCATGTATCTCCGCCAACAGCTTTTGTCCGTCTTCCCGGTGAATACACTTCAATTGCACACCGTTGAGTCTCCTTCTGTACAGTGTGTTGTCGACAAACTGGTACATACTTGACTGCCGGGCTACTCTTTCCGCTTCTTCTTGTTCTTCGGGAAGTTCTCTTGTCTGGAGGAAACGCACAATCTGCTGTGCCCATGCTGGAGCTTGTGGCTCAACAACAAGGACTAAAGGCACATCTGCTGCTGCGGAAACATCCGCTTCTGCGGCGAGAACCTGCGGTTCAGCCAGAGCTTGATGTTCCCCGGCAAGCTTGCCGGAGCAAAACTTGTCGGGAGCATCTGCTTCAACGGAAAAAACCCTAGGGTTTGCCGGAGCAGACTGCTCCTCAGCACTCTTGGTGTTGATCTTGGTGACCTTCTTGGCGGCTTCGGGAAGCTTTGCCGGAAGATAGTCACCAGAAATCAACTTCCTCTTCTTACTCTGTCCAGTTGACGGTGTTACGGATGGTTGAGTCAGCTTGAGCACAAAGATCCCTGGTTCCACAGGTAACTGAAGTGCGGCGCACTTCGACAGGCCATCTGTGATGTCGTTCTGAGCTCTTGGAACATGCTCCATCGGTAGGCCGTCAAAGTGCTCTTCTAGCTTTCTCACTTCATCAACATAGGCTTCCATCAACAAACTCTGATAATTCTTGTTCACTTGGCGGACGACAAGCTGCGAGTCACCCCTGACAGTGAGCTTCTTGATCCTAAGGTGTACCGCGATCCTGACACCGGCAAGCAAACCTTCATACTCTGCGGTATTGTTTGTTACTTGCTCCTTGGGAAAGTGCATCTGGACTATGTACTTGAGGTGCTCTCCGGTGGGTGCGACAAGCAGCACGCCAGCACCGGCGCCTTGCAGCGAGAAGGCACCATCAAAGTACATCAGCCACTCTTTTCTTGCTTCCTTGGCGGGGATGCTCGTTTCTGGAATTTTTTCATCTGGTGTTGGCGTCCACTCTGCTATGAATTCCGCCAATGCTCTGCTTTGGATAGTTGAAGTGCTCTCAAACTTGAGGCCAAAGCTTGATAGTTCCAGTACCCACTCAACAATCCTGCCAGTTGCTTCTGGATCCTGCAGTATCCTCTTCAGCGGAAAGCGAGTGACAACTGTGATCTTGTGTGCTTGGAAGTAATGGTGCAGCTTTCTCGAGGCCATGAGAAGGCCGAAAAGCAATTTCTGCACACGATAGTACCTTGACCTAGCCCCCTACACAAGGGAACTGACAAAGTAAACTGGGCGCTGCACCATTCTCTTCCGTATCTCCTTGCACGCCTGCGCAGATCCATCTTTGTCGGGACCAGAGCTTGTCGGGGAAGCCCTCTGCTTGTCGCTGGATGTGCCTGCCGTGGTTGCTGGCTCATCATCTGCCTCCCTCTCTGCTACTAACGCAGCACTAACCACTTGATTGGTTGCCGCTATATACAGCAGCAACTTCTCTTGTGGCTTAGGTTCGACAAGTATTGGAGTGGAGGACAGGTATCTCTTCAAGTCTTGCAGCGCAGCCTCCGCTTCCCGAGTCCATTTCATGGGACCTGCCTTTTTCAATATTTTGAAAAATGGCAGGGTGCGCTCAGCAGACTTAGAGATGAACCTGCTGAGAGCAGCCACGCAACCGGCAAGTCTTCGTACATCCTTGACGCGCTTTGGTGCTTCAATTTTCTCAATGGCCTTGATCTTGTCAGGATTGGCTTCAATTCCCCGCTGAGACACGAAGAACCCGAGAAGCTTGCCGGAAGGGACTCCAAACACACACTTCTCGGGGTTGAGCTTGAGGCTGATCTTGCGCAGATTTGTAAAGGTCTCGTCTAAATCTTGAATCAGGGTTACCCTGTCCTTGCTCTTGACCACTATGTCATCCATGTAGGCTTCCACATTTCTGTGTATTTGTGGCCCAAAAGCTGTATGGACTACCCTTGCAAATGTTGAACCAGCATTCTTTAAACCGAAAGGCATCCGTATGAAACAGTACGTGCCACATGGAGTAATGAATGCGGTCTTCTCCTCGTCCTCTTCTGCCATGAAGATTTGATGGTATCCTGAGTATGCGTCAAGAAATGAAAGCAGGTCACATCCGGCCGTGGAGTCAACAATCTGGTCAATGCGCGGCAAGGGAAATGGGTCTTTGGGACAAGCTTTATTGACATCGGTAAAGTCGATACAAAGCCTCCATTTCCCATTTGCCTTGCGCACGACTACAGGATTGGCCAACCACGTAGGATGGAGCACTCCTCTGACAAGGCATGCTGCTTCCAACTTCTTGATTTCTTCTGCGATGAATTCTTGGCGCTCCACTGCTTGTTTCCTGACCTTCTGCTTGACGGGCTGTGCGTGAGGACAGACGGCAAGATGGTGCTCAATTACTTTCCTGGGAACACCGGGGATGTCATACGGTTTCCACGCAAACACGTCGACATTCGCCCGCAGGAAAGCAATGAGCGCGCTTTCCTATTTAGGGTCAAGAGTGGCACTGATGGTGAAGGTACCACCAGTGCCGTCCTCCTTGGCGGACACCTTCTTGGTCTCTGGCGGAGCCGCCATCGTCTTCTTACACTTGCCGTTGGAGCTCGATGGTGCGTCCTCGACGGTAGCGCAGCACTCCGAAGAGGTGCGCTTGCCGGAGTGGGCATCAGAACTCTTGCCGGACTTGGTCTTCTTCTTCCCCCCGGGAGCTTCAACGGCAAGTGACTTGCTATCTGTTGCGGCTGCCGCTTCCGGGTAGATCTTGTCGGCGCAGATAAGAGCATCCTTCTTGTCGCCAGGGACAGAGATGACACTTATCGGGCCTGGCATCTTCAGCATGTTGTATGCGTAGTGAGAGGCTGCCATGAACTTGGCGAGTGCTGGACGGCCGAGTATCCCATTGTAAGGCAATGAAAAATCGGCAACGTCAAAAGTGACCCTCTCAGTCCTGAAGTTCAACTCGCCGCCAAATGTCACTGGCAACGTGATCTTCCCCTTCGGCTTGCTCCTTCCCGGTTGATTCCTTGGAATGTGCTGGTCTCTTCGAGCTCGCTGTCAGGGATTTGGAGTTTCTGGAGTACAGCGAAGCAGATCAGGTTCAAGACGGCCCACCGTCAACTAGCATCTTAGTGACCTTGAGGTTGCGGATAGTTGGTGAAACCAACATCGGCAAGCACCCGACCGCAGTTGTGCGATCAGGGTGGTCCTCAATATCAAAGATGATAGGCGTGCTGGACCATTTCAGAAGCTTGCGCGATTCAACAGGTGGTTCTGCCGCATTGACTTCCCGCACCCACTGCTTGAGTTGGCAGTGTGAAGTATGCAGAGAAGCACCACCGTCAACGCACAAGACCTCTGTGGCTTTCTGGAACTCCTGCTCACTGGTCTCGACATCATCCATGTCTTCATCATCGTCGTCATCTTCATCCTTGTCGCGGCCGCGGGGAGGTCTGTCTCTTTGCCGCTGCTTGGCCTTGCCGCGGCGTCCTCCCCGACCGGGGCGCTTCGTGCCGGATCCTCCAACACCTCCTTGGGCCTTCTCCTTGTCGCGTCGCTCGTACTCAGCTTTTTGCTGCTCGACAAGCTGCTCGACCCTCTTGAAGTTTTGGAGGTGATGACCCTTGGTGCGGTGGATCTTGCAGTACTGCTTGTCGGTGCCGTCCTTCTTGTCGGCGGCCGCCACAGTCTGGCAGTTGGTGCATGCGGCAATCTCCTTGCCGGAGCTACCACCTTTGGCTTTCTTGGCGCCTCCTTCGTTGCCGGACTGCTCAACGACTAGCACATCTTTGCCATTCTTTTTCCTGTTGTTCCGCCGCCGGTTTTTCTTTGCCGGGGCAGCATCCTCGCTGTCAGATCCGCCTGTTCCTGTATTCTCTCCGGGGAGTTTCCTCCCCTCCTCAGCACGTGCACACTTGTCGGCCAGGGCATACAGCTCGCTGACGTCCCTGATCTTGCACATCGCCATCTCCTCCCGCATTCTGCGGTTACGCACGTTCTGATGAAATGCGCTGATGACCGCGACAGGGTGGACATCTGGGATGTTGTGCTGTACACGGCTGAATCTCTGAATATACTTGCGCAGGGGCTCTCCTTCCTTCTGGGCTAGCAGATGAAGGTCACTCTCTTGGCCATGAGGTTTGTGGCCGCCTGTAAAGGCGCCAACAAACTGATGGCACAGGTCAGCCCAGGAGGATATGGAGTTGTCCGGCAAGTGCATGAGCCTGGACCTGACGTTGGGCTTGAGTACCAGCGGGAAGTAGTTGGCAAGGATCTTGTCGTCCCGCCCCCCGGCAGCTTGCACCGCGATGGTGTAGATGCTAAGGAATTCCGACGGATGCGTCTTGCCGTCATACTTCTCTGGTACGTCTGGCTTGAAATTCTTCATGCTGGGCCACTGGACTTGCCCCAGCTCACGAGTAAACGCAGGGCAACCTACCGCGTACGGCAAGTCGCCTGGTTCCCCTGGCGCGTGCATGTCGACAGCGGACCCAGCGCGCTGGTCGGATTGACGACGCGCTTCTCTTCGGCGCTCGATGCGAGTGCGAGCGTCTTCTTGCTGTCGTTCGTGAAGAACTTGGCGCTGATCGCGACGAACTCGTGGATCTGATGACGCAGTGGAGTCGCTGTCGAGGTGGATCCGGCGAGTCGGCGATCTTGGCCTTCGGGGCAGAGAGTGCACGGTGGTTGCACCCCCACCGGTCTTGTCGCCATCGGCTCGTGCCTGGCTAACTTACCGCGGCAGCGATGTACTCGGCTGCCGCGGAGTGTCGCCATTGGCGAAGCCGGTGAGACTCTGAATGGTGGCCCTCCAATCATCGATCTTGTCTGCCGTTGGAGGGTAGTCTAGGAGCAGTTGAGCTCGCGCCAAAGCTTTCGCTGGAGTGGCGGGTAGCGGTGGCGAACGGTGTGAGGAGCGGGATATGCTCGGACTTCTAATTATGTTAGATGGAGCCGTATCCCGTCCATGCGACCGTGCCTCGCTCGTGCCAGCATGTTGGCGTGCATGCTGGTCTTGAGCATTCCGAGACCCACCAGCTCGATCTTGGTCCAGCAAACGTATGGTACCGTGAGTACCATGACGCTGCCGGTCCTGCGCCTCCTGAGATGGGCGCGGTGCATGCACGGACGCCGAGGTCTTGGAGTGCGCCCGGTCGTTGTGGGAGCCTACGCCGCCGATGGGCAGCGCAGCCTTGTCCTTGGACCTGGCAGCACCGTGAGCTCCCTCGTCGACGCCCGTTCTTCCGCCGACGTCTACCCCAACAGCCGTTTGCTCTGGCGGTGGTGGGATCGATGCGGACGGAGCAGCTGCCCCGAAGCCTTCTTCTTCGGCGGCATGTCGATGAAGATGATGAAGATCTAGCTCGCGTGGACGCCGGATCAGGTTCACACAATCTCGACGCGCCCCCTACCTGGCGTGCCAAAGATGTCGGGGAAACTGATCCTCGAACACCTATGGGACCGGCGGACTGAGTCCCTTTCGATTCGGCGGGGGCGGAGATCGCGCGAAGAGCAGATCGAGGCGGAGCACACGAGCAGTTTACCCAGGTTCGGGCCGCACGGATGCGTAAAACCCTACTCCTACTTTGGTTTGTATTGAGTTCTTGCTCAGGAGCGCTGAGTGCTACAGTACACTCAAGCAGCTAGCGAGACCGAGCGTGAGTGTTCTAATCCCCCCTCTACGTTGCGCATGGGCCTCCTTTTATATGCTCAAGGGGTCACCGACAGGTGGCAATGCAGATAAAGGTAAAAATGGAAAGGTGGTGTAGTTGGTACAACCACCCGTACAGTGTTTCATACCTAACCCTAACGGCAGGGGACAAGGGCATTAAATGCCCGTCGGCGTTGCCCAAACAGTGCAAAAAGGGGCCGTCAGGAGCGCCACCGTCCGCCACGATGGCAATCTTGTCAGTGCCGCTTGCCACCGCGTACCCCTGGCTGCATAGCCTCCCGCCACGTACGCCTGTAAGGGTCCCGGAGTGACACGTTGGTGGGTGTGCTGGAGCGCGGGTACAGAGTGGTTGCTTGCCTCGGCAAGCGCCTTGCCGTGGTCGCTGTCTTGTCGCGTCCGGGAGCTTGTCGCTCACCGGGCCTTGCCGGGACGCGTGGCGCGTCGCGGCAAGCTCCTTGAGATGCCTTGGTTGGCCTTCCCGGCAAGCTCCTCTCGCGCTTCTACTCTTGTAGACTATGTTGGGCCTCCAAGCGCAGATGTTTGTAGGACAGCAACAATTTCCCTCAAGTGGGTGACCTAAGGTTTATCGAACTCAGGGAAGTAGAGGTTGAAGATGGTCTCTCTCAAGCAACCCTGCAACTAAGATACAAGAAGTCTCTTGTGTCCCCAACACACCTAATACACTTGTTAGATGTATAGGTGCACTAGTTCGGCGAAGAGATGTTAAATGGCAAGTGATATGGATGGCAAAACAAAGTAATATAAATCTGTAATAAAAAGTGCAGCAAGCAAACAAGTGGTAAACATGAGCACAAATGGTATTGCAATGGTGGAAACAAGGCCTAGGCTTCATACTTTCACTAGTGGCAACTCCCAACAACATTAACATAATCGAATCACATGATATTTCCCATAAAACATGCAATGGAGACGCACCCGGAGGTCATTCCTCCGTGGTCAAGAGAGGACGAGAATTATGTAGGGCTACAAAAGCACACCTCAAAGTTCGTAGTTCTCAATCTAAGGATTTCCCTATGTCACCGCGGCCATCCAAAGAGAGTCCCACAATCACCACAACATATCTAAAGGATAGCCAAAGACAAATACCAAGAGACTCTCAATCTTCAATCAACACACAAGAGAGGAAATCACTCATGAAAATATTTTTCTAATCCATGTCCAATAGACCGCTGTCACCTTGGTCTCGGGGATTATACTAGATAAAGACAAGTGAGTACATCAATCCAATACATATAGGAAGGGGAAATATCATGGGATCACCCTAGATTAACATAGCCTATGATCACAACAAAGATCACATCATGGGAGAGAGAATTGACCACATAGCTACTGGTAGAAACCTCAGCCCTGAGGAGGAACTACTCCCGCATCATGGAGGGAGGAAGCAACGTCGATGGAGATGAATCCGGGGGCACTTCCCCGTCCCGGCAGGGTGCCGGCACAGGAATTCTGGTCCCCCGAAGCTTGATGGCGATGGCGGCGGAGATCGGAATTGCGTCTGGAGAAAAGGGGTCCGGAATCAGGGTTTCTGCGATGCGGTGTAAATATATGCCAAAGGGGGTCGCCAGGGGAGCTAAGGGGGGCCCAGGCGCCCCCCGGCGTGGCCAGGAGGGGGGCCGCGTGGGCAGGCCGCCTGGAGCCCTGGTGGCCCCCCTCTGGCCCTACTTTGGCCGCATGGAAGCTTCCGGAACACTGTTTTTTATATATTTTTCCCGGAATTTTTCTGGCAATTTACGTAATGGGAAAACCTGAAATACAAAAACAACAGAAAACAGAAACTGGCACTGGGGTGCACTGAGTTAATAGGTTAGTCCAAATATGATCAAAAGTGTATGGAAGTGTATAAATATCATAGCAATATCACCCAAAAGAGGCATGGAGCAAGCAGAAATTATAGATACGTTTTGGACGTATCACCGGGGTCTTGTGCCTTGAGTGGCCTTCCCGGCAAGCTCCTCTTGCCGGGGCCTTGTCTCCTTGGCTTGAATACTTTGTTCTTGAATGGCTCCAAAGGAACCACGGAGGACCTTGGCGGCCACCCGGCAAGCCTTGCCGCGGGGTGCTGCGACTGCCCGTGCACAAGTTCGGGATACTAGGGTACCCCTACTCTAGTACACCGACAATGAGAAAATAAGCTTGCTACTCTACTATAGTAGAGATTAGTCTAGAGATGTTATTGGTTGCTCTATATGTCAGAAAATATGCGGCTGTTGTAAATTATTGTTGTAACATCTTCCTTAAGTTCTGAATGCAGCTGTTGTATGTAACATCTTACGATCTATTGCAGGTTTCCCAGAGGTGCAATTTTACTAAGGTTTTGAAGATCTTCAAGCTACTGAAGATTTGGAAGACCTACAATGTCATGTGTCTTGTTTGTTGAACCTAGACATTTGCTCTGCTCATTTTGGTGGTGGTTTGGTTGTCTGGCACACATCTATAAGCATATGTACATCTTTTTGGCACTACTTTAGTTTGGTTAAGGGGAAAACATATATATGTACTCCTTTTGTGGCACAACCTCCTTATATATTTGCGTTATGTTTATCAAATGAAGTTTAAGGTTTTCGATGAAGCCTATATGTTACATTGATTGAAGTGCGTGTATAAATTATGTGATATGTCCTGATTGCCTGGACATATATAATGGATGGATATTACATAATAGGGATGCCTAGAACATTTCACTAGTGAAATAAACATGTTGGCATAATATCTGCCAGGTAAACATGCTTGTGCTCGCGGTGTAACTGCCGATAATTGCAATTTCACATGCCTCGACCAATCTGTCGGGGGAACATGAACTGTCGGCCAATACATGGGTCAGGGCGGAAGAACTGCCGGGAGAAGTTTATCTGCCGGGAAAAGTAATCCCGGCATCCGTTCTCGTGGTAGTTCAATCTGCCTGGAGAACCACTGTCCGGCAGTTTATCTGCCCTTTAAAGAGCATTCTCTCAGCAGTTCTTATGCCCTTACATCAGTGTTGTGGTGTAGTTCCACCAGGAGGTATTCTAATCAGCATCGAAACAAGGGCCAGCGTAACTAGAACAAATCTGCGCATTGTCAGAGCAAGCCAGAGCTTCCCATCGGTACACCCCTTGCCACCCATATATATGACCATGATGTGCAGCCACCATAGCGATCATGGAGCTTGCTGGAGAAGCTAACCATGTAGCTCACCATATGGGTTCACCGCCCTAGCTACCCAACATACCAACGTCATCGACGCCATAACATGCGGCAGCTAATCCAACCAAGCCACAAGACGCGACATCAGCATGGCAGAGTGGAACCAAAGCATGCACGAGGAGCAACTAGCCTACGATAGGGGGACGAAATCCAACCATTGCACCAGGACTTAGCACACGCTACTGGCCATCTACCAGCCAGCACTACCAGGAGGGGAGGGTGCCGCCCCATTAGGCCTGGCCATTCTAAAACAGGCTGGGGTCCCCGTGATAGCTGACACCTCTGCCCACCTACACTACATGAATGAGGAACTTTGCCGGCAGCCATGGCTGATGGCAAAGGCATGCCTGGCGGACGGCAAAGACCTTTGCCGTCAGCAGGCAAACGGCAAACCATCCGGCTGAACAAACTACGGCAAAGGGTTCTTTGCCGTCTGCTGGCTGACGGCAAAGATGCAAATGCCTTTGCCATCCGCTAGCAGACGACAAAGAGCATCGACGGCAGGGGTGTCAGGTTAGGTCCATTAGTGGTTAACACGGCGTGCTTTGCCGTCTACTGGCTGACGGCAAAGATGCAAAGGTCCTTGCCGTCTGCCAGCAGACGGCAATGTGGTTATCCCAGGTGCCCCCAGGCAGCTGACATGTGGCATGCTTTGCGGCAAAGATGCAAAGGTATTTGTCGTCTAACAGCAGACAGCAAAGCATGCCATATAGGCCAGCCTAGTCCACCCTAGGTTGTACAGGTAGCTGACACGTGGCATATTTGCCATCCGTTGGCTGATAGCAAAGCTCTTTGTCGTCTGCCATCAAACGGCAAAGTGCCTATATAGCCCCTGTTTTTTCTTTTTTCTTTTCTTAAATTCAATCAATTTCATAGAATTTCACAGATATATATATATATATATATATATATATATATATATATATAGACACACACACACACACACACACACATTTGAAAATACTTTCAACAAGCATACCAACACATATATATACCAAATCATATCCCTGCCATATGGATATGATCATCCAACACATATACATACCAAATCAAAAGTCCATATGCAACATATATAGCTAGCCAACATATCCAGCAATAATGGTTCCATCCATACATACATATATAGGTAGCAAGTTTAACATTGTTCATCCTACAAAATCAAAACAAAAAGGAAGCACAAGTAGAAGAGTAGACTCCATCAACGCAAGCTTCCTCATCTAAAGCAAAACTGCAAATTGGGAAAGAAGAAAGTTAGAAGAAGAAGAAGAAGACTAGAAGAAGAAGACTAGCTAGAAGAAGAAGAATAAAATGAAGAAGAAGAAGAAGAAGAAGAAGAAGAAGAAGAATTTTTCTTCTCTTTCTTTTTCTCCTCTCCTCTTGTTTATCTTCTTCTTCTAACTAAGGTAGGTAATAATGCCATAGTTTAGTTAAGCTAGGTAAAAATGCTAAGTGTAGGTCATTTTAGAGCTAAGCTAGGTAAATAGGTCATTTTGGAGCTTAGTAAGGTTATCATGCCATTTTTGACCTAAGTATGCTAAGTATGTCATAAATGAACTGAAGAAGCTAAGTATAGGTCATTTTTTAGCTAACCTAGGTAGTTATGCCATTTTTCAGCTAACTAAGCATATTTATTCATTTTGGAGGACAAAATGGTAAGTGTAGGTTATTTTAGAGCTAGGTTAGGTTATTTTGTCATTTTGGAGGAAAATAAACTAATTATATCACAGTTTGTAGCTAAACCAAGATTATTATGCCATTTAGCATGAAAATAAGCTAAGTATGCATTTGTTAAGCCAAACAGTAGAGAAAACTTACCCTCATCACAACAAATGCGATGAAGATTGCAACTAAGGTAACAATTGATCGAACAACATAATGATACTAACCCTCATTATCGATGGCATATTTTCTAATCTTCTTAATCTTCAAGCGCATTGCATCCATCTTCAAGAGCATTGCATTCGTCTTCATCTTGCGATCATCGACGACATCCGCAATATACAACTCCAATATCATCTTATCTTCTTCAATTATTTTAATTTTTCTTTCAAATACTCATTTTCTTTTTCAACTAAATTTATTTTTCTATAAGAGGGTCGGTTGCAATTTCCGGTTAACATACCACCTAGATAAAAATATCTCTATGTTAACTTGATGGCCATAAATGGGTAATGCAACAAATAGTTATAAAAGATAATTTACCTGTGGTCTAACCCGTGGTGGCACTTCATAAACGACATCCAAACCATTGATATTTGGATCACTTTGATAGGCCCACGGTAGATAGAAAACTTGGGTTGCCTGTTGTGCCGTAATATAGACATCGGGAACATCCAAATGGTTGCTTTGTTTGATTTCCACTTGCCCTATATATTCACGAGTCCTTCTAGTCTCCTTCGGCTGGAACCAATAACATTTGAAGACTACGACGTTTGGTGGGTTTGCACCATAGAATTGAAGTTCAAAATTGCTTCAACTCTTCCATAATACTCGGTATATCCTTCGCCGATGGCAGAGACACAACAATTTGTGGACTTTCGATCGGCCATAGATTGCTCTTTGCCATAGGTACGAAAGAGATGCCCTTTTATGTCATATTTGTCAAATGAATGGACCTTATTGTCAAAACCATTAGCAACTTGTCTCAATTCGGTGTCGATAAATTCTGAATTAGCCTACAAGTTTAATACGAAAGAAGGATTTTCGCATTAGCCGAACATTAGACAAACAAATGAAATGGTCTAATGGAAATTACTGTTTTTTTGAACCAATAGATGAAACCGGGAAAGCCGCCTCCTTCCTTTGCCAGAAGCTCATACTCTTCGATGGAATCCTTTTGGATCACCACTCCATACGAGAATTTGGTGATGTATCGAATGTATCAAATTTATCCGGGAATAAGAGCAGTTCAAAGGAATTAGAAGTTGCAAAACAATGGTGCAAGATATACAAAGAAATGGTCTGCCATTCTTCAAAATCCAACATTAAGGAATTAGAAGCACCAGCTAGTGCGAGACCCCCTTTGAATAGGCTGGGGTTGGATCCAGCCTTTGTAGGGCCGCCAGCATTGTACAGAAGCTTCAGATTATGCAAATGACGATTTTTGGCTTCATAGTGTGCTATCACGAAGTTTGCCACCTCCTCGGTAATGAATGCATCGGCCATCGATGCTTCAATTCTATGTTTACTTTTACATTTTGCTCGAAGCGTCTTCTGTATACTCTCAGTTGCGTAGCACCAATGATTTTGCACGCGCTGATACGTCTCCAACGTATCTATAATTTTTTAATTTTGCATGCTATTTTATTATCAATCTTGGATGTTTTATAATCATTTTATAGTCAGTTTATATCATTTTTTGGTACTAACCTATTGACATAGTACCAAGTGCCAGTTGCTATTTTCTGCATGTTTTTTACATCGCAGGAAATCAATATCAAACAGGGCCCAAACACCGCGAAACTTTTAGGAGATTTTTTTGGGCTAGAAGGAACACAATGGGCCCTGGTGGCACGTGGGGGGCCCCAAAGAGGGGACAACCCACCTGGGCGCGCCAGGAGGCCCAGGCGTGCCCTGGTGGGTTTTGCCCACGTCGGGTGCCCCCCGGATTGCCTCTTTACTCTATAAATACCCCAATATTCCAGAAACCCTAAAGGCGTCGACAAAATATTCATCCAGCCGCCGCAGTCTAGACACACGAGATCCAATCTAGACACCCTCACGGAGGGCTTCACCACTTCCATTGGTGCCTCCCCGATGATGTGTGAGTAGTTCCTTGTAGACCTATGGGTCCATAGTTAGTAGCTATATTGCTTCCCCTCTCTCTTTTGATTCTCAATACAATGGTCTCTTGGAGATCCATATGATGTAACTCTTTTTGCGGTGTGTTTGTTGGGATCCGATGAACTTTGAGTTTATGATCAGATCTATCTTTTTATATCCATGAAAGTTATTTGAGTTCTTTGATCTCTTATATGCATGATTTCTTATAACCTCGTATTTCTTCTCAGATATTAGGTTTTGTTTGGCCAACTTGATCTCTTTATCTTGCAATGGGAAGAGGTGCCCGGTAGTGGGTTCGATCTTACGGTGCTTGATTCCAGTGATAGAAGGGGAACCGACAAGTATGTATCGTTGCTACTAAGGATAAAACGACGAGATCCATATCTAACACAATAGATAAACGGATCTTTTCTACATCATGTCATCATTCTTAATGCATTACTCCATTTTTCCATGAACTTAATACACTAAATGCATGCTGGATAGCGGTCGATGTGTGGAGTAATAGTACTAGATGCAGGCAGGAGTCGGTCTACTAATCTTGGATGTGATGCCTATGTAATTATCATTGCCTGGATATCGTCATAATTATTTGAGGTTCTATCAATTGCCCAACAATAATTTGTTTCCCACCGTTTGCTATTTTTCTCGAGAGAAGCCACTAGTGAAACCTACGGCCCCCGGGTCTTCTTTCTCATATATTTGCCTTTCCGATCTACTTTTTCCTTTGCTTTTATTTTCAGATCTATTAATCCAAAAACCCAAAAATACCTTTCTGCAATTTACCTATCATTATTTATATATCTCTCACGTCCGTTACCCGAAAGGGATTGACAACCCCTTTTACACATCGGGTTGCGAGGTGTTGTTATTTGTGTGCAGGTGTTGTTTACGTTGTGTTGCTTGGTTCTCCTACTGGTTCGATAACCTTGGTTTCATCACTGAGGGAAATACCTACCGCTGCTATACTACATCATCCCTTCCTCTTTGGGGAAATACCGACATAGCTCTAGCATACATCAAAAGGAATTTCTGGCGCCGTTGCCGGGGAAGATCTTCAACATTTACCAGGTTCCTAATCACAAATATTATCTCCTTGCAATTTACATCATTTTCCATTTGCCTCTCGTTTTCCTCTCCCCCACTTCACTAATATTTGTTGTTTTATTCGCCCGCTTTTTTCGTTTGCCGTTTTACGGTCGGATCTATCACCACTTGTGTTCTTGTTTAGAATTGCTCAAAAATGATGCAAGAGAACATTAAGTTGCGTGATATTTCCAATACCAATAATAATGATTTTATCGGTACTCCGATTACTCCTCCCGCCACTAGTGCGGAGACTTGTGATATTAATACTGCTTTGTTGAATCTTGTCATGAAAGATCAAATTTCCGGCACTCCTAATGAGGATGCCGCGTCCCATCTTAATACCTTCGTGGAATTATGCGATATGCAAAAGAAAAGAGATGTGGACAATGATATTGTGAAGTTGAAATTATTACCGTTTTCTCTGCGAGATCATGTAAAAATTTGGTTTTCTTCTTTGCCTCGCAATAGTATCGATTCTTGGAACAAATGCAAAGACGCTTTTATCACTAAATATTTTCCGCCCGCAAAAATTATATCCCTTAGAACCCAAATCATGAATTTCAAGCAACTTGATCATTAGCATGTTGCACAATCTTGGGAAAGGATGAAAATGATGCTAAGGAATTGCCCAACTCATGGGTTAAATCTTTAGGATCATACAAAACATTTATGCAGGATTCAATTTTCTTTCTCGTAATCTTTTGGATTCCACCGCGGGTGGTAATTCTATGGAAATTAGTTTGGGTGAAGCCACCAAATTCCTTGATAATATTATGGTGAATTATTCGCAATGGCATACCGAAAGGGCGCCGACTAGCAAAAAGGTTAACTCGGTTGAGATTGATTCTTTGAATGAAAAAGTTGATGATCTTATGAAAATGGATGCTAGTAAAAGTGCTCCTATTGATCTTAATGATATGCGTTTGTCTACTTTGATTGAGCAAAATAGTGATGCTATTGATGTGAATTTTTTCTCTAGAAATAATTTCAACAACAATGCTTATAGAGGTAATTTTAATCCTACGCCTTTTCCTAGTAATTCCTCTAATAATTATGGTAATACCTATGGAAATCAATATTACAATAATAATAGGAACACCTCTGATCTAGAGAATAATATTAAATAATTTATCAACAACCAAAAAGTTTTCAATGCTTCCATAGAAGAAAAATTAAATAAGATCGATGATATGACGAGGAGTATTGATAGGATTTCATAAACGACATCCAAACCATTGATATTTGGATCACTTTGACAGGCCCATGGTAGATAGAAAACTTGGGTTGCCCGTTGCGCCATAATATAGACATCGGGAACATCCAAATGGGTGCTTTGTTTGATTCCCACTAGCCCTATATGTTCAAGAGTCCTTCTAGTCACCTTTGGCTGGAACCAATAACATTTGAAAACTACGACGTTTGGTGGGTTTGCACCATAGAATTGAAGTTCATAAATTGCTTCAACTCTTCCATAATACATTGTATATCCTTCACCGATGGCAGAGACACAACAATTTGTAGACTTTCGGTCGGCCATAAATTGGTCTTTGCAATAGGTACGAAAGCGATGCCCTTTGATGTCGTATTTGTCAAATGAACGGACCTTATAGTCCAAACCATTAGCAACTTGTCTCAATTCGGTGTCGATAAACTCTGAATTAGCCTACAAGTTTAATACCAAAGAAGGATTGCTGCATTAGCCGAAAATTAGACAAAGAAATGTAATGGTCTAATAGAAATTACCGTTTGTTTGAACCAAGAGATGAAACCGGGAAAGCCGCCTCCTTCCTTTGCCAGAAGCTCATACTCTTCGACGGAATCCTTTTGGATCACTACTCCATGAGAGAATTTGGCAATGTATCGACTGTATCAAATTAATCCGGGAAAGGAATTAGAAGTTGCGAAACAATGTACCAAGAACTTACTCGATGTACAGCCGCACTTCTGTTAGGTTGTTCAAGATATACAAGAAAATGGTCTGCCGTTTTTCAAAATCCAACTTTAAGGAATGAGAATCACTAGCTAGTGCGAGATCCCCTTTGAATAGGCTAACGCTGGATCCACCCTTTTAGGGTCGACAGCATTGTACCGAGGCTTCAGATTATGGAAATGACGATTTTTGGCTCGGAACTGTGCTGTCTCGAAGTTTGCCATCACCTCAGTAATGAATGCCTCGGCCATCGATGCTTCAATTCTATGTTTACTTTTACATTTTGCTCGAAGCATCCTCCATATACTCTAAGTTGCGTAGCACCAATGATTTTGCACGGGCTGATACGTCTCCAATGTATCCATAATTTTTTACTGTTCCATGCTGTTGTATTATCTATCTTGGATGTTTTATAATCATTTTATAGTCAGTTTATATCATTTTTTGGTACTTACCTATTGACATAGTGCCAAGTTCCAGTTGCTCTTTTCTGCATGTTTTTAACATCACAGGAAATCAATATCAAACGGAGCCCAAACACCGCGAAACTTTTAGGAGATTATTTGGGGCCAGAGGGAACACAATGGGCCCTGGTGGCACCTGGGGGAGTCCCGAGCAGGGGACAGCCCACCAGGGCGCGCTAGGAGGACCAGGCGCGCCCTGGTGGGTTGTGCCCACCTCCGGTGCCCCCCGGACTGCATCTTTGCTCTATAAATACCCCAATATTCCAGAAACCCTAAAGGCGTCGACGAAATATTCATCCAGCCGCCGCAGAGCCCAGAAACATCAGATCCAATCTAGACACCATCACGGAGGGGTTCACCACTTCCATTGGTGCCTCTCCGATGATGCGTGAGTAGTTCCTTGTAGACCTAAGGGTCCATAGTTAGTATCTAGATGGCTTCCTCTCTCTCTTTTGATTCTCAATACAATGGTCTCTTGGAGATCCATATGATGTAACTCTTTTTGCGGTATCTTTGTTGGGATCCGATGAACTTTGAGTTTATGATTAGATCTATATTTTTATATCCATGAAAGTTATTTGAGTTCTTTGATCTCTTATATGCATGATTGCTTATAACCTCGTATTTCTTCTCTGATATTGGGTTTTTTTGGCCAACTTGATCTCTTTATCTTGCAATGGGAAGAGGTGCTGGTAGTGGGTTCGATCTTACGGTGCTTGATCCCAGTGACAGAAGGGGAACGTACACGTATGTATCGTTGCTACTAAGGATAAAACGACGAGATCCATATCTAACGACATACATAAATGGATCTTGTCTACATCATGTCATCGTTCTTAATGCATTACTCCGTTTTTCTACGAACTTAATACACTAGATGCATGCTGGATAGCGGTCGATGTGTGGAGTAATAGTAGTAGATGCCGGCAGTAGTCGGTCTACTAATCTTGGAGATGCACTACAAGAAATATGTCAACTTACGACCTTCTGTGAGTGACCCTGGAAGAATTGGTCATAAATCTATGACCATTTGAGACCAATTGGTCAAAAGCTGTTCTGGGGGCTCCAAACCCTAAACTATAACGAGCATTTTTGTCAGAAAGGTCATAATTCCTTACACGAAATGGTCATAAAGCAGACAGCACTAGTCCGGTGCCTTATTTATAGCTTATCATGACTAGGCGCCACCTCATCAGTTTTGCCTATGTGTCATGTACATGTGTCAATTTTTTCCCTAGGTTGTGAAGCAACCTATATTTTTGTCGTTCCAAAAATTCCCAAAAAAAATTTCATAAATTCTTTGGGTCATATATTCGTCAAATATGTAGAAAACCTTCCTTGCATAGTTCAAAAATAATTCAACCATATTCATTTTCCTATTTTGTTCAAAACATCACTTTGTGAAGGAAGTGCTATTTTTATATTCTTGATTGCCCTCAAAATGTTTGGAAACTCTTTCCAATCCAAATCATTGCCTCATGACAAAATACAGCTCCATTTGCATAGTAAATGTTCCTCGGCAAATTTCCAAATTTTCGTTCAGATAGAAGCTTTCTGAAGGAAGTACTAGGTATGCATATCCAAATGGCATGAAATTTATACAGTGCCTTCATATGACCAAATTATCACCCTCCTCCAAATTGCAGCTCAATCAAATCATCTATGTGAGCACAACTTTAATTTTTTATTTTCTATCCAGATTGGCACATTGCAAAGCAAGTGCTATCTATACCACTCCTATTGCCCTTAAACTTTTTGGTCAATCTTCCATATCCAAATAATTGCCACATGCCAATATTCAGCTCCATTTGCCTATTAAATCTTCCTAGGCAAATTTCCAAAGTTTCTATCCAGAGATAAGCTTTGTGAAGGAAGTACAAGCTAGGATTATCCAAATGGTATAAAAAATTACAATGTTTTCCTATGCCGAAATGACCATACTCCACAAAATTTCAACTCAGTACATTTATTCATTTGAGGCCAGCTTAAATATTCATATTTCTGCCCGATGTTGTACTTTGCAAAGCAAGTGCCATCTACGCTCCTCCATTTGAGCTGAAATTTTGCCAAGCGGGTCTCCATAGTAGATGATCATCCTCAGCCAAAATTCAGGCCCATTGGTCATGTGCATTTCCCGTACCACTAATCAAACACTTGGCTGCCAATTCATGTTTAAGCATAGTTCGGTCTCCTCGTGAGAGTATTTTTTTTCTCATTTTCCTCCTAGCACTTACCTGTGGAGTGCCCAAACCACTAGACATGTCTAGGACACCCAGAACGCATGGCAACGCCACGGTCACGCGCTGACCACGCGGTGGGCATGCGAGTTTACGCGCTTTCGAGTTGGGGCCCTGGGCCACCGTCCAATCCTTGATGTATCGCCACCAAAACATGTATTAATGCTTAAATAGATAATTATGTAACTATAAATGATTTTTGGAGAAAATAGAGAGCAAACTATAAGGCAACTGCAGTTCAAATTTGTCCTGTTTCCTTCTGAATCGGCGGAAATTTGTCTTTTTCACGAGAGGTGGATAAAAGCTTTGTACACCCCAACCATTTTGTCAATTGTGCATTAAATATGGCCCAATATTTTATAAAAATGATTTGGTCAAATTTGCAACAAATATATGGTAGGTCCTTCACAAAATAAACTCATTTCTAGCACTTGGAAAAATGGAAAATAAATTTTTCTTCCAAAGAAAATGAAAACTTCCTTTGGCAACATTGTTTGCCATTCCAAGATGACCCTTTTTGCACGATATGAGATCATTTGAAACAAACTATGCCATGAATGTGGCCATAAGATTGATCATCTAGCTTGAAAGCCATGAATCTTCATAGATGATAGCTCATTTCTGAGAACACTTTTTTAAAATAATTTCTGTATTACAAGTTTATAATTTTTTCTGGTAACTTGGTCAAATATAATTACACAATGGGAAGGTTTTCCAATATTTTTTATTTTATTATTTTTTAAGCCCGTTTCAAAATGCGCTCCAAACGACGGGAATGACCGTTCGTAGCTAGTCGTCGAATCTTGGAATTTTTTTGGTGTTTCTCTGATTAAATAGATACTTATGTAACTACAAATGAGTTTTGGAAAAAATAAAGAGCAAACTACAAAGCAGCTGCAGTTCAAATTTGACCCGTTTCTAGCTGAATCGGCGAAAATTTGTCTTTTTCACCAGAGGTGGATAAAAGCTTTTGACACCCAACCATTTTGTCAATTGTGCATTAAATATGGCCTAGTATTTCATAAAAAGATTTGGTCCAATTTTGCAACAATTATTTGGTAGGTGCTTCACAAAAAAACTCATTTCGGGTACTCGAAAAAATGGAAAAATCAATTTTTCGTCAAATGGAAATGAAAACTTCCTTAGGCAACATTATTTGCCATTCCAAGATGCCCCTTTGTGCACAATATGAGATCATTTGAACAAACTATGCCATGAATATGGCCATAAGATTTATCATTTAGCTTCAAAGCTATTAATCTTCACACATGATAGCTCATTTCTGAGAACACTTTTTTAAAACAATTGCCATATTACATGTTTATAATTTTTTTCTGGTAATTTGGTCACATATAATGACACAATGCGAAGGTTTTCCAATTTTTAGAATTTTTGTGAATTTTTTATGCCAGTTTCATAATGCGGTCAAAACGGCGAGAATGATCGTTCTTAGCTAGTGGCTGAATATTGGAATTTTTCTGGTGTTGCTCTGATTAAATAGATACTTATGTAACTATAAATGATTTTTGGAAAAAATAAAGATCAAACTACAAGGCAATTGCAGTGCAAATTTGACCAGTTTCCAGCTGGATCGGCGAAAATTTGTCTTTTTCACCAGAGGTGGATAAAAGCTTTGGACAGCCAACCATTTTTTCAATTGTGCATTAAATATTTCCTAGTATTTTACAAAAATGATTTGGTCCAATTTTGCAACAATTATTTGGTAGGTGCTTCACAAAAAATAACTCATTTCGGGTACTGAAAAAAATGGAAAATGAATTTTTCATCTAAAGAAAATGAAAACTTCCTTAGGCAACATTGTTTGCCATTCCAAGATGGCCCTTTGTGCATGATATGAGATCATTTGAACAAACTATGCCATGAATGTGGCCATAAGATTGATCATTTGGATTGAAAGCCATGATCTTCACACATGATAGCTCATTTCCAATAACACTTTTTAAAAAATAATTGCCATATTACAAGTTTATTATTTTTTGTGATAACTTGGTCACATATAATGACACAATGCGGAGGTTTTACATTTTTTTTAAATTTTGCATGCCCGTTTCAAAATGCGGTCAAAACAGCGCGCATGACCGTTCCTAGCTAGTTGTTGAAAGCTGGAAAACTTTTGGTATTTCTATGATTAAATAGATACTTTTTTTACCTACAAATGATTTTTGGAAAAAATAAAAAGCACACTATGAGGCAGCTGTAGTTCAAATTTGACCCGCTTCCAGCTGAATCGGCGAAAATTTGTCTTTTTCACCAGAGGTGGGTCTAAACTTTTGACACCCAACCGTTTGGTCAATTGTGCATTAATTATGTCCTAGTATTTTAGAAAATTGATTTGGTCCAAATTTGCAACAAATATATGGTAGGTCCTTCACAAAAAAACTCATTTTGGGCACTCGGAAAATGGAAAATTGATTTTTTGTCCAAAGAAAATGAAAACCACCTTAGGCAACATTGTTTGCCATTCCAAGATGGACATTCCAACATAGTTTGACCCGGTTCTTATTGATGTGGCAAAAAAAATTGACAATTTGATGGAGGTGTATAAAAAGCTTTTAACAAGCAACCACTTGGTTAATTATATATGGACTATGTTCTAATAATTTTGAAAATCGGTACTGTCCAATTTTGAAGCAAATAATGTGCAGGTTCTTCAAAAACCAAAATTAATCCGATTAAAAAAAGAGGAGAAAGAGAGAGATAGGTGTGTGTGTGTGTTGGATCAGGGAGGTTTTTGAGCGTTGGATGTAGGAGGATTAGATGGCGAGGATTTGATATTGGGGGTGATCTGTGGCCTCGCATGTCATTGGCTAGCTGCTTTCCATTTCCTGACAAAGAAAGGAGAGAGAAAAAAGAAAGCCAGAAATCCCGCGACGCTCTCTCCCCACGCCTCCTTCCCCTCTCGCGAGCCCATCTCTCTCTCCCCAAGCGTCCTCGCCGCCGCCACGTACAGCGGCCGATCCTGGCGACTGCCGGCGTAATTTGTGGCTCCCAGCACACCACCGCAAACCCCTCCCCTCCGCGACATCCTCCCCTCGGATCAGATCCGGTGTGCACGTCCCCAAAGACCAGATCGACCACACCCTCAACCCCAGCCCCGGCTATGCTGCAGATCGAGCACGGCAGCCATGGCGTCGCGGTCGGCGGGCTCGCTGGGGCGCGCGTGCTTGCTTCAATGCACGCCGCTCCGTCGAGCTGGCCAGACCGCCACCGCTCCCCCAGATCCAATCGACAGAACCCCGCCGCCCCTGCACCCCGTACTGTCAACCATGGCCGCCTCCTCCTCCTCCTCACTCCGGATCCCCGCACCAACACACCACCCCGCCATGGGGGCGCGTCCGCGGCGGCTTCCCTTCCACGTCGTCTCCGTTCGCCCCCGCTGCTCCGCAGTCTCCTCCGTCTCCGCCTCCTCCCCGCAGAAGGCGCCAACACCGGGCGACAGCGACGACGCCAACGGGCCCACCGGCGTGCCAGTGCCCTTCTCCCGTGCCCTCCCCGGCGGCGGCGGCGGTTGGGCGAGTGGTGGAGGAGTTGCATTTCGCGCTAAACGAGCATGCTGACATGGTGGTGGAGCTCTTTGGCCGTGGCTCCACCGAGCTCCGCGGCAGCTTCGGTCCCGTCGTCGACTCCTTCATTGGCTTATTGCACGCCGTCGACTCGAAGGTGCATCTTTTTTCCCTTACCCCCTGCTTTGCTCGCTTGACCCTAGGATTTAGTCCACTGGGAAGCAGAAGACTGAATTCGTTCCTTCAGAAAATTTCATTCGGAACTGCAGAGCCAGGTGACTTACTGACTGATTTTCGTTCATGTTTTTACTTTTTATTTATTTGATCTGATTGAAGAAAGCATAGGGTATCTATCTATTGTCAAGTGTATAAGAAAATCCTTACCCATCCATTATCCACTTCAGTATGTGTGCCACATCCCCTCCTCTAACCTGACCTGTGCGTGCTCCAATTTATCCAATCTAACTAGTGTGCTCGTTTCCGTACAGTAGTAGGATTTTCAATGCCGATACAGCGGCATAGGCGAGCTCTTCTTGTAGCTGCTCCAAAAGTAACTCAGGCATTGCTGTGCACTTAGCGGTAGATAACGGATGGCAGAATCTATGAATTTTCTGAAATAAGTCAAGCATTACATATCTAAATGGACGACCTAATTATGCTTTTGTTGGGCTGATCTGTGTATGATTTTTTCCTGTTGAATTTCTCTCACAATTTTGCCTGTTGAATTTCTCACAATTTTGCATCTTTTTTGTGTATGTGAAGATGGCAGAATATGCAGAGAAGAAACTATTTAACAAGCTGGATAGTATCTTGGCAATGACGTAGAATGTCCCTACAAAAAGATTTATTGTGGACTACGCAACCCTCACGGAAGAAGAAAAACAGAACAAGGGTCCCGAGTGGCTATCATCCATGTGGCAGGTCCAATGGTTATTATGTGAGTCCAGATAATCATAAAAAGATCTATTGCTTGTTTTTGTATGAGATATTCTACTTGTCAGGGGCTGTACCTAGATTAGAATAGTATTTTTTCCCTAATTAATCTACTATAGTAGCTTGGTAACTGAAGACCATGCATGTTTCACACACAAAAAATCATTTTTGAGACTCGTGTGGAGAAACAAGTAGCACTTGTAGTGGACAACTAGATGTTTTGCAAATCTTCTTGTTCCAGTAATGTTTGAGTATCTATTAACAGAATAACCTTAGTAGTGCTCTGATTTAGTTCTCATCAAAATCAACAGCCCTCTCTTGTGTTCCTGTTATGAGAATTTTTCCTTCAAGGATATGCCACAATGACATATGTGTTCAATCCTCAATGTGAAGAATTGGTGTTTTCCTCTTAGTTTTGTCCCCTAAATATTTTTCTTGAAGCTCCACTGCCGCACCCTGTTCTTAGTACAACAAGTACCAGTTCTTGAGCGTTTGCCCAATTTTCCTCCAAAGTATTCTGCATAGAGCTCTAACTAACATTTTGAGACCTTATAGGTTTCACAAACAAAATATGCACTATCGAGACACTTGGGTATATAAACAAATAGTACTAGCAGTTGTACCGGACAACTCATTATTGTGTATCTTTTGTTGTTCAAGTAATTCTTGAGTATCTGTTAACAAAGCAACCATAGTAGTCCTCTAATTCAACTATTTTCAATACATACTATTTTGTGTCTTTTCAATGGTATGTTTAATATGAGACAATATTCTAATACCTCTGCATTGAATTCTTTAGGCTACATAAAGGTTTGAAGCAGCCTACCCAACAATAAAGGAGCTGGCTCTTGTTGGTGCTCTAAGGCTGTGAAGCAAGCATCGCAGCAGCTTTTGCCGTTGGTTGTGAAGGCAATTCAAGAAAGTGAGTGGAAATGTGTTCATTCTGCAATATAGAGTCGGTTTAATTTTGTTTTGCAAATTCCAGTTAGCTTACCTGTGTATTATGTTGAGATAATGCAGAGCTTGACAAGGAGGCAACTGATGTGTTCATTTGGTGCCTGACTCAGATTCCAGAGTCCTACAAGCTGTGGGTGAGTGATGTTTTTGTTTTCTTTGCCTTTGTACAACTATGTCTCATAAAATAAAGTGGCTTAGACTGATGTTTAATTTCTGTTTCCAGGACAAGCTTAATGCAGAGAATACCCAAGCTACAATTTACTGCAATTAAGATGTTTTGAATTCTTCAATCTTGAATTGTCCAATCATGATAGCTATCTTGCACCGTACTAAAAAATCATGGATCGGCAACTAGCTGATTGTCAATCCGTTCTTGCTAGATGTGTTGTTATTTTTCTTCTTCTAAGATAAAATGGTAGCATCACATGTTATCCTATCATGCTGTACTAGTTCCTGAAGTGTAAGATAAGATCGTGGCATCAGATGTGTGTTGTGACTTGTGACTGCTTACTAGATGGATACATGCAGCTAGCTAGCAACCTAGCAGTAATAGTAAGAATACATATGACTAATTCCCTCCCTATACCTTGTGATTGATTCCAGGTATATATAGATGCCATCTCTATCTAGCAACATATGCATCTGATTACATTCAGGTGCATATAGTATACTTGAACAGTGTAAACATATGCATCTGTAAAAATATCTCATTCATAGTGTGGTGTTTTAGCTAGGAATGTTGATTAATTCAGCATGCTTATGATTAATTCAGCCTATTTTTTGATATCAGGTGCTTCTTGAGCTGTCTAAGACCAAGCAGATCATCATTTCACCATCTGCGGCCACCCCAGGGTATGTCATCTCTTTGGCCTCTTCCAGCACTGTCTTCTTTGTACCTGACAATAAAAATTGATGCATGTGCCCCTGTTCTAAAGTGGAAAATCGCTGTTAGCTTGTACCGTCCATCTGTTGTGTTAACTTGCACTGTGCTGGTACTAATCGTTTGCAAAATATATCTCACTTTCCGGTGTAATGAGAATGTTATATGCATGGTTTCCTGTTAAATCTAAAGTTCTGCAAGAAATTTTCATCGTTGTGATAATTTTGTATTTTTTGTATTCACGGATTCACTTGATTATGTTTCGAACTTTTCATAATTTATTATTTGCAGATGCTGGCCTTAATTCTTCAAATGTTAGGTGTACAGGAGTTGTAGCAAGAAGAATCTCGAAGAAAAACCACACCCAGAATGCCTTTTAGCTTGCTGGAGCTAGTTATATGTATATTTACTTGTATTTTACAGCTAAATACTAGATTCGTACTATGTACTTTGCTTGGCTGTTGTAAAGTACTATCTCGGTTTTGGCTGTACATGATTGTAATGTACTTTGCTTGGCTGTTGTATGAAATATTATGCCTTATTGGCTCTTTTTGAATCAAATTTTCTAATTGCAAAAATATAGAACTGTAGAAAGAAACAAAAGAAAATTGACAAATGGGCTGGAAAAAGGCCGAGGCCCAAAAAAATGCGGACTGTAGAAAGTTGTTGCCCAAAAAATAGTAGTTTGTTGGGCTTGGCCCATGAAGCCGATCAAAAATTGATAGAAAAAATAATAATAATAAGGCTGAATTAGTGGGCTCGGCCCATGTAAGGCGTCGAATTGGACCGGGCTGAATCTTATCACTGACCTTTTCAATTGGTCGCAATTTTGCCACGTCAGATTGCCACATCGGATCCGACGTGGCCTGGGCAGACAACCAGTGACCAAAACAAAAGGTCGTCGGTTCAATGACCTTTTTTGTCGTAAACGTCTTTGACCATTCTAGAAGAAAGGTCGTTAATTTCAGTTTACGACGGCCAGCTTTTGACCATCTGTTTTTGGTCACAAAAAGGTCACAAATGGAAAATAATGACCATTCAGTGACCAATAGTCAAGGTCACTAGTTGACATATTTCTTGTAGTGATGATGCATATGTAATGGTCATGGCCTGGATATCGTCATAATTATTTGAGGTTCTATCAATTGCCCAATAGTAATTTGTTTCCCACCGTTTGCTATTTTTCTCGAGAGAAGCCACTAGTGAAACCTACGACCCCCGGTCTTCTTTCTCATATATTTGCCTTTGCGATCTACTTATTCCTTTGCTTTTATTTTCAGATCTATTAATACAAAAACCAAAAAATACCTTGCTGCAATTTATCTATCATTATTTATATATATATCTCACGTACGTTACCCGAAAGGGATTAACAACCCCTTTTACACATTGAGTTGCGATGTGTTGTTATTTGTGTGTAGGTGTTGTTTACGTTGTGTTGCTTGGTTCTCCTACTGGTTCGATAATCTTGGTTTCATCACTAAGGCAAATACCTACCGCTGCTATACTACATCATCCCTTCCTCTTTGGGGAAATACCGACGTAGCTCTAGCATACATCAAAAGGAATTTATGGCGCCGTTACCGGGGAAGATCTTCAACATATACCAGGTTCCTAATCACAAATCTCATCTCCTTGCAATTTACATTATTTGCCATTTGCCTCTTGTTTTAATCTCCCCCACTTCACCAATATTTTCCGTTTTATTCGCCCTCTTTTTCCGTTTGCCGTTTTCCGATCGAATTTATCACCACTTGTGTTCTTGTTTACAATTGCTCAAAAATGATGCAAGAGAACACTAAGTTGTGTGATTTTTCCAATACCAATAATAATGATTTTATCGGTACTCTGATTGCTCCTCCCGCCACTAGTGCGGAGACTTGTGATATTAATACTGCTTTGTTGAATCTTGTCAAGAAAGATCAATTTTCCGGCACTCCTAATGAGGATGTCGCGTCCCATCTTAATACCTTCATGGAATTATGCGATATGCAGAAGAAAAGAGATGTGGACAATGATATTGTGAAGTTTAAATTATTCCCGTTTTCTCTGTGAGATCATGCAAAAATTTGGTTTTCTTCTTTGCCTCGCAATAGTATCGATTCTTGGAACAAATGCAAAGACGCTTTTATCACTAAATAATTTCCACACGCAAAAATTATATCCCTTAGAACCAAAATCATGAATTTCAAGCAACTTGATCATGAGTGTGTTGCAAAATCTTGGGAACGGATGAAAATGATGATAAGTAATTGCCCAACTCATGGGTTAAATCTTTGGATGATCATACAAAAAAATTATGCAGGGTTCAATTTTGTTTCTCGTAATCATTTGGATTCTGCCGCGGGTGGTAATTTTATGGAAATTACTTTGGGTGAAGACACCAAATTGCTTGATAAAATTATGCCAATTATTCGCAATGGCATACCGAAAGGTCGCCGACTAGCAAAATGGTTAATTCGGTTGAGATTGATTCTTTGAATGAAAAAGTTGATGCTCTTATGAAAATGGTTGCTAGTGAAAATGCTCCTATTGATTTTAATGATATGCCTTTGCCTACTTTGATTGAGCAAAATAGTGGTGTTGTTGAGGTGACTCTTTTTCTCTAGAAATAATTTCAACAATAATGCTTATATAGGTAATTTTAATCCTACGCCTTTTCCTAGTAATTCCTCTAATAATTATGGTAATTCCTATGGAAATCAATCTTACAATAATAACAGGAACACCTCTGATCTAGAGAATCATATTAAAGAAACTATCAATACTCAAAAAGTTTCAATGCTTCCATAGAAGAAAAATTGAATAAGATCGATGATATGAGTTGGAGTATTGATAGGATTTCTCATGATGTAGAAAATCTCAAGTTGAAATTTTTTGTGTGTAAAGTTGAAGAATCAATTAATGCTCTTTATGTTTCTATGGATGAAAGTAAGAAAAGTACCGCCATGCTTAGATCTAAACGAGAATTTCTGGAAAATGCGTTTTCTAGTGATTGCTTTCATAAAAATGATGAAGACATTAAAATGATTGGTGTGTCTTCTATTGATTCTTTGTTTAGTAAAGTTCAACTTGATAATAAAGGGACTGAAGAAGAGTCGACTTTAGGTAGAAGGCGTCCCAGTGTTTCGGATCTTGTTGAGAAAATTGATAAAAGTGGGTTTCGCGAGGTCAGAACTTTAGCTAGTGATGCACCCACTATTTTGGATTACAAAGACTTTAATATGATAGTTGTTCCTTGATTTATTGTATTTCTTTACTGGAATCCATGATTAATTCAACGCATGCCTATGAACAAAATAAAGCTTTTACTAAACATATTGTTGATGCTATGATGAAATCTTTAGATGATAAGTTGGAACCAGAGGTATTAATTCCTAGAAAATTGCATGATAAATGGGAACCTACTATAAAAATCAAAATTAAAAATTAAGAGTGTATTGCTTTATGTGATTTGGGTGCTAGTGTTTCCACTATTCCGAAATATCTTTGCGATGTTCTTGGTCTTACCAATTTTGAAGATTGCTCTCTTAATTTGCATTTGGCGGATTCTACTATTAAAAAGCCTTTGGGAGGATCAGTGATATTATTATTCTTTCAAATAGGAACTATGTACCCATAGACTTTATTGTTCTTGACATCGATTGCAATCCATCTTGCCCTATTATACTTGGTAGACCATTTTTGCGCACTATTGGCGCGGTGATTGACATGAAAGAAGGGAATATTAAATTACAATTTCCCTTGATAAAGGGGATGGAACACTTCCCTGGAACCAAGATCAAATTGCCTTATTAATCTATAATGAGGGCAACCTATGGAACATCCAACAAAGATGACAATACTTGAAATCTTGGTATTATGCCTAGCTAAGGGCGTAAAAATGATAGCGCTTGTTGGGAGGCAACCCAATGAATATTTTTTTTTCTTTCTGTTCTTGATTGTTTACACAATTATGATATTGGTATGATTGTGTTTTTTGTGTTTTTTAATTAGTGTTTTTGCCAAGTTGAACCGATAGGATCTTCTTGGGTGATAGTTGTTTGATCTTGCGGAAAAAGATAGAAACTTTGCGCTCACAAGAAAAATTCTCATTTTTAACATAAAAATGCTTTTTAGTTGATTTTTTTTGCAGAAGATTAATATACAAATTTCCCACATTTCCCTATTTGTTTCAAGATTTTTAGAGTTCCAGAAGTTTTTGGAACTTCCAGATTACTACAGACTATTATGTTTTCGACAGATTCTGTTTTCCTTGTGTTGTGTGCTTATTTTGATGGCTCTATGGTTTTCTTTGATGAGTTTTTGCCATAGAAAAGTTGGAATACAATAGATATAACACAAAAACAAAATATGAATTGGTTTAACACATCACTTATAGTAGTGGTTTGCTTTCTTATACTAACGGATCTCACGAAGGTTTTGTTGAAGTTTTGTGTGATTGAAGTTTTCAAGTTTTGGGTTATCTTATGATGGATGAAGGAAGGATGGAAGAGCCTAAGCTTGGGGATATCCCGGCATCCCAAGCTATTATCCAAAAATTAGCAACCAACTAAGCTTGGGGATGCCCCCCGAGTGGCATCCCCGCTTTCTTCCAACAACTATTGGTATTTCACTCAAAACAAAGTTTTATCCGTCACATGATATGTGTTTTGCTTGGAGCGTCTTGTATGATATGAGTCTTTGCTTGTTTTATTTTTCTTTCTAAGTCTTCAATCCTTGTTGTACACACCTATTTGAGACAGCCAAAATGATGCCATGACTTGTTAGAATAGCTCTCTATGCTTCACTTAAATTTTTATGAGCTAGGCCTTGCTCTAGTGCTTCACTTATATGTTTTTGAGCACGGTGTGCTTAGTATTTTTGAAGAAATACTCTCTTGCTTCACTTAGATTTATTTGAGAGTTAGTAAAATTTTAAAGAAATTCTCTCTTACTTCACTTAAATTATTTTGAGAGAAGAAAGAAAATTGTTATGCTCATGATCTTTACTTATATTTGTTTGAGCTTATGAAAAGCAACACATGAAAGTTAGTCCCAAAGTGATAGATATCCAAGAAGGATAAAGCAAAAAAATGTCATGAATATCATTGGACAAAATAAACTTGATTCTTAGTAATTGTTTTGAGACATGATGATATGATATGTGAGTCATGTTGACGGGTAATTGTGCTTTAGTAACAATACTAGTGTTATAGTTTGTGATTCCCTATGCAAGCATGAAAGTCCATAATCATGCAATGAAATTATATCCTACTTGTGGTGCATTATTCGGTCTTATTTATGCTCAATGTTCGCTTACGAGATTCTTTGTTTCCTAGTTGGTCGCTTCCCAGTCTTTGGCTAGCCTTCATTTTGCACTAAGTATGATCTCTACTTGTGCATACAAAATCCTTTATCCCGGTTTTGCCATATGAGTCCACCATAGCTACCTATATGCGGTATTTCCTTGTCGTTCTAAGCAAATTTGTATGTGCCATCTCTAATGTTTAAAATAAATTTCCATTTTGTGTGCCTGTACCGCTCGCGAGGCGGTGAGGGGTGGCCAATATTTTCCATGTTAGATGTGTTATTCTCACGATGAGTGTTTATTCACTTGTCATTGCACGAGAATACGGCAAAGGTATTAGGGATGCCCAATCCCGAAACAAAAAAAATATTTACTTTATGTTGTCAAATAATAAATTCCTTGGAAAGTGTTGGTATGGAAGACAACCGTGGATTCGGCTAGCCATGTCTTGTGATAGTTTGGTGGAAAAGGAATAACCTTTATTTTTATGTTTGGGAACCGCCTATGATATATCGAGCATGGAAAGTGTTGGGAACCTCAAGTCGTTCTTGTTGGTGGGAAAAGTATACCTCCCAAAAAAATTATCTCTCAATTTTAGCTTTGAGCTCTGGCACCTCTACAAATCCCTACTTCCCTCTGCGAAGGGCCTTCCTTTTACTTATGCAATTTTTTTGAATTTGAGTCTCCACCCTCTCTTATAAATCACCAACTAGGAAACACTATGATCGTACTTGAGCATTTGATGTAACTAATATGCGACTGTGTTTCATGAATGGATCAATGATAGAGCATGATGAGCTAGGGATAACTTATTTTAGCATTGATATTTTGAAAGACATGCTTGCTTGTTGATATGCTTGAGTATCTAAATTATTATGTCAAAACTAGACTATTGCATTGAATCATATAAAAGTCCAAATGTCCATGCTATAAAGAAAAGAATATCGTATGACTTGATAAACAACACTCCACATAAAAAAAATTCTGTTTTCATCACTTACCTACTCGAGGACGAGTAGGAGTTAATCTTGGGGATGCTGATATGTCTCCAACGTATCTATAATTTTTGATTGTTCCATGCTGTCTTATTATCAATCTTGGATGTTTTATAGTCATTTTATATCATTTTTTGGTACTAACCTATTGACATAGTGCCAAGTGCGAGTTGGTGTTTTCTACATGTGTTTTACATCGCAGGAAATCAATATCAAACGGAGCCCAAACACTGCAAAACTTTTTGGATATTTTTTTGGGCCAGAAAGAACACTATGGGCTCTGGTGGCATCTGGGGGGGTTCCCGAGGAGGGCACAGCCCACAGGGCGCGCCAGGAGGCCCAGGCGCGCCCTGGTGGGTTGTGCCCACCTCGGGTGCCCCCCGGACTGCCTCTTTGCTGTATAAACAGTTAAATACCCCAATATTCCAAAAAGTCTAAAGGCGTCAACAAAATATTCATCTAGCCGCCGCAGAGTACAGAAACACCAAATCCAATCTAGACACAATCACGGAGGGGTTCACCACTTCCATTGCCTCTCCGATGATACGTGAGTAGTACCTTGTAGACCTACGGGTCCGTAGCTAGTAGATAGATGGCTTCCTCTATCTCTTTTTATTCTCAATACAATGGTCTCTTGGAGATCCATATGATCTAACTCTTTTTGCACTGTGTTTGTTGGGATCGGATGAACTTTGAGTTTATGATCAGATCTATCTTTTTGTATCCATGAAATTTATTTGAGTTCTTTGATCTTTTATATGCATGATTGCTTATAACCTCATATTTCTTCTCTGATATTGGGTTTTGTTTGGCCAACTTGATCTCTTTATCTTGCAATGGGAAAATGTGCCCGGTAGTTGGTTCGATCTTATGGTGCTTGATCCCAATGATAGAAGGGGAACCGACACATATGTATCGTTGCTACTAAGGATAAAACGACGAGATCCATATCTAACGCCATAGATAAACAGATTTTGTCTACATCATGGCATCATTCTTAATGCATTATTCTGTTTTTCCATGAACTTAATACACTAGATGCATGCTGGATAGCGGTCCATGTGTGAAGTAATAGTAGTAGATGCAGGCATGAGTCGGTCTACTAATCTTGGACGTGATGCCTATGTAATGATCATTTCTTGGATATCGTCATAATTATTGGAGGTTCTATCAATTGGCCGACACTAATTTGTTTGCCACAATTTGCTATTTTTTCTCGAGAGAAGCTACTAGTGAAACCTACGGCCCCTGGGTCTTCTTTCTCATATATTTGCCTTTGTGATCGACTTTTTCCTTTGCTTTTATTTTCAGATCTATTATTCCAAAAACGCAAAAATACCTTGCTGCAGTTTATCTATCATTTTTTATATATCTGTCATGTCTGTTACCCGAAAGGGATTAACAAGCCCTTTTACACGTCGGGTTGTGAGGTGTTGTTATTTGTGTGCAGGTGTTGTTTACGTTGTGTTGCTTGGTTCTCCTACTGTTTCGATAACCTTGGTTTCATCACTGATGGAAATACCTACCGTCGCTTTACTACACCATCCCTTCCTCTTTGGGGAAATACCGACGTAGCTCTAGCAGACATCACACCCCCCCCCCCAATCTTGCCCCGGTTGTGAGATGCAAAATCAAGTGCTGCATTGGGTTAAAGAAGCCCGACGGAAAGATCTTATCTAATTTGTAGATCAACTCCGGCGCCAACTCTTCCATTTCTTCTAGGAGGCCAGGCGATAGTTCTTTCGCACAAAGAACACGGAAGAAATAGCTCAGCTCTGCCAGTACTAGCCATTGATCCTTAGGGATGACGCCATGCAACATCACCAGCATTACCCGCTCAATCCATATGTGCCAATCATGACTATTGAGACCAAATATCTTCAAATTTTCAAGACTCGCCCCCCTCTTTAGATTCGCTGCATACCCATCGGGGAACATCAACTGCATTTTCACCCACAAGATAATTTCCCTCATAGCTGGCCTTCCAAGATTGAACCATGCCTTTGGCTTTATCTAGTTCTGCCTTCCTTTCGGTGGTTGCATGTTTTGTAACGGTCTATCACATAGCGCCTCCAGATCGACTCTAGCCTTAGTACTATCCTTTGACTTCCCCTCTATGCCAAACAATGTACCAAAAAGTGCCTCGGTGATATTCTTTTCAGTGTGCATCACATCGATGTTGTGCGGGCAAAGGAGGTCTTTGAAATAAGACCGATCCCACAAGCATGTCTTGTGAGTCCAGGCATGTTTCGAATTATACCCGTTGAAATACCCTGATGCTCTTGATTTGGCTCGAGAGCATTTAACTGATCCAGGGTCTCTTGGCCTGTCAATGCGGGTTATGCCGAGTTTTTGACAACTCAAACTTTGATGAAGTTCTTCTTGTCTTTCCTGAACTTATGGCGAGGATCCAGGAACAGTCTATGCAAGTCGAAGCAAGAAAACTTGCGACCGGCCTGAAGCCAACGAAACTGAAGAGCCCCCTTGCTTGTGGGGCACGGGAACCTTCCATGCACACACCAGCCAACGAATAACGCATACGCCAGGAAGTCATGCCTCTAGTACATGTACCAGACACACATTATGAAGTTCTATTTGCTAAAGGCATCGTATGTCTTGAACCCATTATCCCAGGCTTCTTGCATTTTGTCCTTCAGCAGCTGCATGTACAGAATCATATTCTTCCCTGAATAGTTGGGCCCTGGAATTATAAAAGTCAGGAAAATGTTCTTTCTGTGCATAATTTGTCCGGGGGAGATTGAGTGGAATGACAAATAGGGGCCAACAACTGTATTGGGCTGCCGTCAGACCAAACACACTGAACCCATCCATCCTGATGGCGACTCGAGGATGCCTCGGATCTGCCGCTTTGTCCACAGGTAATGCATCGAAGCACTTACACGCTTCACCGTCCGATGTGTGCACCATCATCAGCTTCCCATCTGCATCTAGTTGGTTTCTTTTCCCCGTTTTGTGTCATGTCATCTGTCTGGCCGTCTCTTCGACCATGAAAAGGCATTGAAGTGTTGGTATGATTGGCATATACCGAAGAACATTAACGGAGATTTTGGTCTGCGTCTTCTCAGCCATACCATTGTCTACCACAACATACATGGATGACTTACAAATTGGGCAATAGTTCAAGTCCGCATACTGAAGCCTCAATAAGGCACATCCTTTCGCACAGGCATGTATCTTCTCATAAGGCATGTTAAGAGCACGGAGGATTTTGTTTGACTGGTACATGTTTGCAGGTAGTACATGGCCTTTGGGTAGAAAACGTCCAAATAATGTCATCATCACGTCGTATCATGCTCTGCCCAAGTTAAATAAGGATGTTTTGAGGACTCCAACATTTGATTGAAGGTCTTTGCAGATTCCTCCATCTCATCGTCCGAGTCCAGAGCATCATCAAAGTCTTGCACCATGTTTTCCATCTCGGTACCATGCTCATCGGTGTGACGACTAAGCACCTCAGCTCTGGCACGTTAGGCAGACTCGCCATGAAATGTCCACACCGTATAACCTGGTGTAAAACCCCTTTTCTGCAGGTGTTTGCCATTTCATCCTCTGTCCTCCAATTATCGCACCGGGCACAGGGGCACCAAGTTGTCCTCTGGCCATTTGCAAATGTGGCTCTCAGAAACCCCTTGGTTTTTGTTAACCATTCAATGGTCATGTTTTTCTGACTAGTCTGACCGGTGTACATCCATGCACAATCAATCATCTTGCCTCGCTACTGGACACATCATAAATATATATATATTTATATATATATTTATATTTATATTTATATTTATATCAGGAGGTATATATTCATCAGTAAATGGAGTTTGTCACTTTTATTATTTCCATGCAACCTAGACGCTAATAGGTAAAGATAGGTCCTAATCCCACCCAAGTATGTGTAGATTGGGTTCGTTTTCCCATGCTCTACCCTAGATCTGACGCAAAATTTCGGCAGCACCTCGTCGCTATTCTCCTGATACACGTCTCGGCAATAAGCAGAGAGGATGTGTGCCCGGATGTGGGGTCCCCGATTTGACCGTACACTAATCATGCACGCAAATGTGTATGATCAAGATCAAGGACTCATGGGAAAATATCACAACACAACTCTAGACACAAATTAAAATAATACAAGCTTTATATTACAAGACAGGAGCCTCAAGGGCTTGAATACATAAGCTCGAATACATAAAAGTCGGCGGAAGCAATAATATATGAGTACAGACATAAGTTAAACAAGTTTGCCTTAAGAAGGCTAGCACAAATGTTGCAGCTATAAAAAAAGGCAAGGCCTCCTGCCTGGGACCTCCTAACTACTCCTCGAAGCTGAACTCCATGTAGAAACATCCTCGGGATCCTCTGCCTCCTGGACTCCACCGATCTTGTTGCATCATCCGAGAAGAGAGGGCAAAAAAGGAGGAAAGGGGGAGCAAAGCAACCGTGAGTACTCATCCAAACTACTCGCAAGCAAGGACCTACACTACATATGCAATGGTATATGTGTAAAGGGGTAATATCTGTGGACTAAACTACAGAATGCCAGAATAAGAGGGGGATAGCTAATCCAATCGAAGAATATGCGTCTGGCAGCCTCCATCTTGCAGTAGTACAAGAGAGTAGCTGGAAAGTAACAAGTATCCTCACTTCTGGCACCCTCCGTCTTGCAGCAGTATAATAGAGTAGATGGTAAGTTCACCAAGTAACATCGTATAGCATAATCATGCCCAGCGATCCTCCCCTCCTCGCCTTGTGGGCGAGCGATCACCGGGTTGTATCTTGCACTGGTAACAGTGTGTTTTATTAAGTATTCGGTTCTAGTTGTCATGAGGTCAGAGTACAACTCCGGGTCGTCCTTTCACCAAGGGACATGGCTCTTCGAATAGATAAACTTCCCTGCAGGGGTGCACCACATTACCCAACACGCTCGATCCTCTCTGACTAGACACACTTTCTTAGGTCATACCGGCCTCGGAAGATCAACATGTTGCAGCCCTACCTATGGACAACAGAGAGGTCAGCCCGCCAGTCTAACTCCTAAGCACGCAGAGGTCTCGGCCAATCGCCCATTGCACACATGCACGTTGCGGGGGCGGCTGGTAAGCAGACCTAGCCTCTCCTAATACCAGAGCAGGCGTTCCAGTCCAATCCAGCACGCGCCGCTCAGTCGCTGATGTCAAGAAGGCTTCGGCTGATAACACGACGTCGAGTGCCCATAATTGTTCCTGCGTAGCTGGTTAGTGCGTCTAGGCAGTGGCCAGACTCAGATCAAATATCCAAACTTGTTAATCGTGTTATTATGAAATAACCGCGGACAATGACCAGGGTCAGGCCACCTCTCTCCTCGGTGCCTCAACTTGCCCTGTGACTCTACCACAAAGAATCACTCGGGGGCCGTCGGGAACCCAGGCCCATCACTACCTGGATGGAGCCACCTATCTTTTCAGCCCCCAAACTATGAATCACTTGCGGGTGCTCTACGAGTTGACCCGACTTTAGTCACATCATGTATCATGTATAGTATGTACATATATATATACACGTGATCACCTCCCGAAGTGATCATGGCCCAATAGTATAGCAGGGAAGACAGATAAGTATGTGGGGCCACTGATGGAATACTAGCATCCTATACTAAGCACTAGGATAGCAGGTAAAGGTATCAATAGTTGTAGCAACAATGACAGGCTATGCAACAGGATATAGGTGCTATAGAATCATCAACAATAGCAAACCTAATGCAAGAATAAGAGAGAAGAGAATGGTCGATATCTAGTGATCAAGGGGGGTTGGCTTGCCTGGTTGCTCTGGCAAGAAGGGCGGGTCATCGTAGGGGGAAAGAAGTTACGCAGGGGGAAGACAATAAATAACAGAGAAATCAAAGCGTCACAAAGCATAACATGGAAATATGTGGTGTTAGAGGTGACCTATCACAGTGCTCGGTGATACATACGAAAAGGGATATCATCCGGGAAAGTATTAATTACCGGTGTTAGGCATTTTTGGGTAGATGGATCAGAGGGGGAGGATTGCATGTTCGCTATGTTAGGAATGCGTGGTGGACGAATGGACTGCGTATTCAGATTCGTCTCGTCGTTCTGAGCAACTTTCATGTACAAAGTATGTTCATCGGGGTTACGGTTTATTTTATATTAATTTACAATGTTTTATTAATTTTTCTAAATTTCTGGATTTAATTTAATTCGAAAATATATTAGTAACTAAAAGCTATGGGTAGACAGAACTATACCTAGATATGTGTATGTGTGGCTGACAAGGGGGCCCAGTTGACTGGGTCAACGGCCCAATCAGCAGAGGCTGACTTGTGGGGCCAGGAGGGGCCGAGTCAGCAGCCCAGTCAGTAGTGAAAAATTTGACTGTTGACTGGTCAACCTGGCTAGTAGGCCCCACTGGTCAGTGAGACATTTTAGTAAACATGTTTTAATTAGTTTAATTAATTCGATTAACAAGTGTGTCCTTGTTGTAAGTGGCTGAGTTAATTAAGAGAGTTAATTTAGACTAATCCTAGATAGTTCAAGTGGGGGCCCACACATTAGTGGGGTTTAGGTCCGGTGTTAGTGGCTAATGACGCTGGGCCACCTGTCGGTGACCTAGTGTGACACCCCCGCTCAGAGAAACTGGGACACCCCGTATTCCAGCCCAGAGATTGAGGAGAAGTCTTCGGAAATACGGCACTGCTCGGCATAAATCAAATCAGCTCTTATTACAAAGGATATATACACGGGTCTGATGTTACAAAAGATCACATCAACACGGTGACACTACGCCTGCGATACTACACTTGCTCTATGCTAGCAGCGGACCAACTCGTAGCAGCGGAATACTTATAGGTTCGGAACAACGTCGAAGGTGGTGAACTCCACTCCGCAGGGACTCTGGCTGGGACACGATCTAGGTCGCACGAACGGAAACCTCGACAAACAATCAAGCAATCATGGCATTACCTGCAATCTGGCATGACATGCCAGGTCAGTACATTAAATGTACTTGCAAGCTCACACCAACAAAAAGCATCAAGGAAAAACAACAACATAGCATTAATAGGTTAAATAATTAACAACTACTATGATGAAGCAACTGCTAATCATGATATGAAACTACTACAATACTGATAAACCAACATCTTAACCTCAATGAACCACCTCATGCTTGGCTATCCAGCGAAGTAATATACCATCTCTATCACCTAGTGATCCACCTGATCACTTCGTGATCAAAGTATCCACATGATTACCTCGTGACCACATCACAAACTGAATGATCATCCTCAAGATCATCTCAATATAATCATCTGCATCCTGCCAAACTATTACTGCTCACAATATCGACATATAAATCACCTATAAGTTATTCCGTCATGTGAGTGTTGTTCAAACGGTGTGAACTAGTACGGACGTGTGCCCATGACCGATGACGCGGCTATCGACAGATTAAACACACACACTCTGCACAGGTAGCGCAGTTTACCACATCACAGAATCTATGGCCTCTAGCTCCCATTCGGGTGGACCAACGACGTTCCGACAAAACTGACCAACTGCCATGACACTCTCCCGGCCACTCCGACCAACACCCCCTTAGGGTTCAGTCCTGGGTGGCCCCGTGCCTACCAAAGGCATCAACGGCCACCGTCGTGGCAAAACACACATGATCCCAAACGGGGACAAGAGATCTCAATACCAACAATGGGCACGCAAGGTTTATGTCCGCCTACCTGATTAGGGTAGCGCGCGCCCATAACCTTCCCTCGTTGGAGGCACCAACGAGAGGCATGACATGAGATCGCATTAGGGCCTTCCCATAAAATGTAAATGTGGTTGCACTGGAAAAATCCCGGTTCGGTGGCACCTGACCAACTTAATGACAGAATACATCCCCAACGTATCTCTACGATAACTGATGCTCCGATATCATCTATTAACCTGTAATCCAAGTTATAGCAATATCTACCAAATAATCCAAAGCATACTCTCATCATATCAACATACTCCGAGGATAGCATAACACTACTATCATGATGAATCCAAGAGTGATAACATTACTATCATGATGAATCCAAGAGTGATAATACTACTACTCCGGCATCACCTCCGCCATTAGAGCCTCGACCCGAGCTCCTGCAAACACAAATGGAGGAGAGGGAAGAAAGAAGAAGAAGTGAGGCCAGGTGTGAGGAGGAAGAAGGAGCACCTCGGTCATTTTATAGCTCGAGATCGGTGTACGGTGGGCGGAGTCCACCAGCGCCGCTCGTCGCTCGACCGCCGGTGTTCGGAGGCAAATCCGCGAGCAGTGCCCGCAGCTCGCTGGCCCGCGAGGTGAGTGCACGCTGCACCGGCAGCTAGCGCGCCGCGCACTACGACAATACGACCTAGATGCCCTAAGAGCTAGCCATCACCGGTGGAGAAAGCGCGGGAAAGCGTGCGGGAGATTGGAGAGGAGAGAACCGGAGGTAGAAGAAGAGACTGACATTGGGCCCAGGGCCCACCTGTCAGCCAGTGAGAGCACTGTGCTCTCGGGTGCAGCCAGCGTATTTTAAAAATTTAGAAATTTTATTTCTAAATTTACTATAGCCCGTAATAGATATATCTCGTTTTCCACGACCATAGATTTTTCCACGCAGCGCCAATATTTCACACTGCAGTTTACACCACTTGTTGCCCATGCACTATAGTGGCATTTATTTGCATTAGCGCAGAGCCGTTAACTTTGGTGATATCTTTTTGTGGCAGTAGAAGATCTTTTATAGCAACCCTTAACAAATCTCGAGGACGAGATTTTTCTTAAGGGGGGTAGTGTTGTAACACCCCAAAATTTTTGCCCTTGTTTTAGTAATGAGAATTAGACCAGGAATTTCAACTTTTCTTTTTCTGGGTTTTCTTTGTTTTTCAGAGCCTCCCTTCTTTTATTATGGAGTTTTGCCCCAGTGCAAAGTCCTAGGTATGTTGTTTGGACTTATTGCCCTAACCTAGAGAAGCAAACCCTTCATCCATAGGTCCTTTTTGCATCATTATTTTCTCCTTAAGCTCTATTAATTGAAGGGATTTTCTTCTGCCTTAAAGTCCCTTTTGCACTGCAACCCATTGATGGAATGGTCCAAAAATTCCATCAAAATTCAGGGATGTCAGGTAAAGCCCCTACATCACTTCCATGCAAAAATCCTTGGGTATCCTTTGGAAAAGTTGAGCAAAACATCCTCTTTTGCTCTCTGGTCCAGAATGTCACTTTCTACTACAACCCTATTCTAACTAGTTCCATTGGCCTTGAGCTTTTTCTAACTTATAGCCCATCTTGCAAAACCCTTAAGTCCAGAAGAGTGGACCCATTGGAAGATTTTTGGTTCATGAAACAATGCCATTTACCTTCTGTCCAGAACTGAAGTTTTGCAAAAACTTGGACTAACAAGTTTTTGCTTTTGATAAGCTAACCTCACCACCCTCTTACTCATCCAAGGAGACATTGATCTGGAGAATTTGGCCACCCCAGGAGTTGCTTGATGCCTTTGGCATTTTGTCAAACACCCTGAGTGCATGTCCAGTTTTGGCTTAGTTTTTGGTTTGTGTTATGAACTTGATCCCCTGACTAGACCAGCATGTCACATGGATTTGCCCTAGCCTATAGCCCCGCCCTGCTAACCCCCCTGGTGGATTGGAGCCCACTAGCATGCCTTGGCATATTACCGAGCACGTCGCGTGCATTCTCTGGGCGCGCCCAGAGCGCGCATTTTGCACGTGCGTGCGCTCGGGTCGCCGCGTCGCGGCCCGGCCCTTGCTCGCCTGAAGAGCCATGACCCGACCTCATCCACACACCAGAACCCTCCAAGCCGCCTCTGGAACTCCATAGCGCCATCGTCAGAGCACGTTTGGCGGCACACCGGCGTTCACAATGGACCTCTGCCATGGTCGGCATCGCCCAAGCCACGCGCGCTCGCCAACTGCCTCTTGGAGCAGTGCAAGCTCATCCACAAGCTCGTCCGCAAGCGTTCGTCGCCGCCACGTCCCCAGCTGCTACAGAATGGCAGTCGCCGGTGATCTTATCCCCTGCCGCCGCGGAACTGCCATTGCCCGCCTATATAAGAAGCCCCCGAGCTCGTCAGGCCCTCAAGGAACCTCTCACACTCCCTCACTGATCCGCCCGTAGCAGTAGAAATACCAGAGAGGTCGTCTTCTTCTTCTCCGGCAACCACAGCCGCCGCCACTATCTCGATCACTCCGGCGCCACCAGGGCCTCCTCCGCCCATCCAGCGCCACTGTCACCTTCCCCTCGACCTTGAGGAGCTGCCCGACCCCTCGAACGCGATCAAAACCCACCACAACACAAATCCCCAATCCTGCCCGAAGCTCCCTCTGCCACGGAGCTCGCCGCCGGCGACTCCCTCCGTCCCCGCCGGTCTGTCGACTACCGGGAGGACCGCCTAGGAGTGACGGATCCATCCCTGGCCTCGAATGCCCTCGAGGAGCCTCCGTTCGCCGACGATGATCACCGGAATCCCGCCCCCGCTCGGGCAAAGGAAAAGGAGGGAGAGGCGACTGGTCAATCCTGACCAGTGGGCCCCCTGGACCCACTGTCAGTGACCCAGCCCCGCCTCCATGTGTTTCAAGTGAATGCGTAAACCTTAGGAGTACGTATCCCCTGACCAGAAAGCGTATTCTTATTTGAAACGTTTTCTTTTCTGTTTTAATTTAAAATCAAAGTTTGACTGAAACTTTGACTGGCTTTAACTTTTTAAATTTAAATCCAAATGAATTGATTCTTCTCTGTTGTTCCTCAAATTTGGTCTAGTTTATTTTCAAATTTATTTGAAAATTTTCCAGACAACTTTTTTGTGTTGTTTTGAATCTATGTATTGAATTCGTGTTCTTTCTAATAGGATTTTGAAGAGGGAGAAAAACTTCCAAAGGTCTTGAAATACACTTTACCTCCCCACTACTTGAAGGCAAGCACTTTTGAACCCTGGTCTAATGCTTGTGAGTGTCGTTGATACGATTGCAACGTCACCTCAAAATGGACGCATTCATCTCTTTTTATACGTGATGATATGATCATACCCATGAGTGCATGAGGTATACCCCTTGCTGTGGATAATTATATGCATGACGGTGATCCCCCTCGTATGCCTTCCATGCCTAACGGAAGAAAACCGTGAAAGTCATTGTCTTGTGTAGACACGAGCTTGTCACTAGCTCCTCGTGGAGACGGTGGAGTTCGGTATGGCTTGGTGAGGCATGACGGGTGGTGATTCCGACTGTTGTTGTGGAATATAATGATTATACTAATCATACCAGTGATGCTTGAACCTCCTGAGTCGACCATAGATCGAGTCTTGTCCTAGTAACCCCCATACTTGTTTCGTTCTACCACGTGTCCCTGCTTCAGGTAGGGTACGGTTCAGTAAATTGTCTACCCCTGTTCTATCACACACCGTACAGAGAGGCCACGGTGGAAGATACCGGCTGCATCCGGTAGGCAGGCCACCGGTTCCGGGGGCATGGTGTTTCGGTTGGAGCCGAAGGGGGTAGCTTCCCCAGTTTTTCGCGCATTATAAATTTTATGATTCCATGCCAATTGAGGTTGTAGCCTCCCCACTTAGAGTCTGGCTTAACGGGTGTCGTGGGTGATTCCAGGCACCGGTAAGATAGGCTGGTGTGTGTGGTCAGGTGTGTCTTCGAATTAAAAGACCGTAAACGGAATTAGTCCAAAGGGACTAAAGGAATCCGTTATTCGTGGGTAAAGAGTACACACTCTACAGAGATTAAATCTATTAGAATAGCCGTGTCCCTGGGTTAGGACTTCAGTCTGGGAAGAGTCAAGTGTCGGTCTTAGCGTCGGTCTTCGGAGGAGAAACGGATCATGATCCGTGACCTTTGATGACTGTTAGTTTTTGGTTAGGATTATTTCGGACTAACCCTTTATATTATTTGAATTAATGAGTATCCCTGGGACGGTTCTACCTCCTGGATATTTATTATCTTTTATAAGCCCTTTCTATGGTGTTGCTCAGACGCCCGACTGTGGCATGTTTGTTATTTCTTTTATTTATAAGCCCTTTCTGTGGTGTCGCTCAGACGCCCGACTGTGGCATGTTTGTTATTTCTTTCATTTATAAGTCCTTTCTGTGGTGTCGCTCAGACGCCCAACAGTGGCATGTTTGTTATTTCTTTTATTTATAAGCCCTTTCTGTGGTGTCGCTCAGACGCCCGACTGTGGCATGTTTGTTATTTCTTTTATTTATGGCCCTTTATGTGGTGTTGCTCAGACGCCCGACTGTGGCATACTCGATACTCGTTTTCCTTATAAGCCCTTTATGTGGTGTCGCTCAGACGCCCGACTGTGGCATATTCGTTTATTTACTTTATTATCACTCCCTGTTTGCATATGCATTTTTATACCAATGACCTACTGGAAATATGGACTGTCATATCACAGTTAACATCATGATCATCTTATATTTTCGAGCAAGATTTTATTTCACCCGTGTTCAAAATGTTTGAGTGTACATTCAAAGTACTCACTGGCTTGTCCCGGGCTATTCTCTTGGCCAGATTTCTTGCTTGGAGAGGAGAGTTGCGACGACTACCTGGAACCTGTGCAACGGTGATAGCAGCCTCACAAAGATAGGAGTTAACCTGGTCAGCTGTTCCCGTGGGAAATGGAGTCCCACAGACGCCGATGTGTCACAACCGCTTCCGCCATCAGCCACTAGAAACCTAGTGTTGTACTTAAAGGCCAAGAATGGTCTTGTACTACATATTTTGTAATTTTGCTTGGGTTTTCTGTATCAAGTGGTGACTCGTCAGCTAACAGTAATCCTGGGTCTGGTGAGCACAAGGGCCATTTCTGGGGAATTTAATACCCCGAAATCCGGTCCTGACAACCTTGGTATCAGAGCCAGGCTGACCATTGGCTAATCCTATCTTAGCCGGGTCAAAAACCTAGGTCAACCACCACACCAGACCATAGCCTATCCTCGGCCAAGCTTCTCGCGTAAGATACCCACACAGTGGGCCGACACCTTTGGTACTCGGTGCCCAACCTATCAGTCTAGCCTGTCGATCCCCCGCCAGTGACCGACGCCTAAACAGTTCCTTCCACAAGCGTGCGAAGGAAGACTCCGTCCTTTCCTATAAATAGGGCACGCTAGCCCCAAAACCAGCACAACACAGCCTCTACCTCAGACCTAGCTAAAATGCCAGGACCCATTGTACACAACGAAACCACATCAACCAACCTTGGAGGATTTGTGACCGTGCTCGCAAACCTCACCCGCCGTGCCTTTGCGTTAGAGGAGCCCCCAGAATATGTTGTGTACCAAGAATCCATGGGCAGTGAAAACCGTCAATTTTGGGCCACTGTGCACATCTACGGTAGGGCTCTGTCACCAGAACGTCCCTACAGGTTCACAGGAAGGACAACTTCCTTTGAGCCGCAAGCTATCCAACTAGTTGCTCGAGAAGCTATAGTTCAACTCCGGCACTTGTCGCCCAGAGTTAACTGTCGCTCATTCTACTACTACCCCAGTCGTAACGGGTATGGTAGGCCTCCCTGAGTTGCAAGCGGAGACCACGAGACAGATCCTGCATTATTGCATCTGGTACGCTATGTTAGTGTGCTAGAGGAACTGTTCGATCAAATCACTCTTGATCAGATCACATCTCGTGGGGAACTGCTTCGCCGAGCCTCGGCAAGAGGAGGAGACGAGTCCGGCACCGACAACCCAATCGTACTGTTCGGACAACCAATCGAGTCCTTGAGGGCAGCCCCGGTCCTCGACCAGAATGCCTTGGTGTCTCCAGAGTTGATGCGTCGCCTATTTGGCGCGCGCTCCAATGGGATTGTGGCCAACAATCCCCGCGAGGGACATCATCACTGCCCCGACCCTGCAGCCCCTCAGCCACCTTCAGCCAACATGGACAGTGAAGCTCTTGGAGAAGCTTCAGCGTCCATAAGGCAAGGCCGCTTGGATATAAATGAGGTTGATTAAATCACCCGAGTAGTACCAAGCCTTATCTTGTCCACACCCCGTAGTGATGTAACCTGTATTCCCATATGTATATACAGTTTAATCTTGCGCCCTTATCCTTATAGCATCCGTGCACAGTTATGTCAGTGTACGAATGCATTCTTTCCGGGAGTAACTTCCAAGGCACCTCACTGACAACCCCTATAGTAAACACGTCATTTTGCGAGACGTAAGTACCTATAACATTGACCCCGACCCCGTAAAATGAAACCGACGAAATAGATTCCCCTTCCTATGATTCTATGAACCAGCCCGGTTGCTATATAAAAGGCCACATCGTTACTTTGCCAAGTATCCCTCACCTGGTGCACTACTCTCACAACCATTTCCTTCGCCATGCCGATCCCTAGCATTTATCTGAGAACCCCAGATGCCTTCCCAGGTAGTTTCGTGAAGATATTGTGGGATTTCACCTGCAGTACCATGAGTGCTACCCGTCCACCCCAGTATGAGCTGCTCAAATCGAGGATCACACCATCCACCTCGAAATATTGGGCAGTAGTACACATTCCTCCCGCAAACCCAAACCAAGACCCCACCGAAGTTTCCTTCATGGGGAAATTCATGCCAGCTCCCCAGATGGCCATAGAGGCTACCGCTTATGAAGCGCTTGCTCGCCTTCGATTCGCGGTGCCCTATTCCAACGAACAGGGGTATTATTACTTTCCGAGCCGTGCAGCGCCCGGAGAAGCGGCAGCTTTTCCTGGTGGGTGAATTGAAAGAGACCCAATACTAGCCAACCTTATGCAGTATGTCATCGCGCAAGAGCGTTTGACCAAGCGGATAATGGGTTATCTCCAGAGCCTCGCCGATTTAAATCCTCGGATCGCCATCGGCAGACCATTGAGGCCCGGGCAGGAGAAGCACATTCGTCGACTAGTCAACCCGCTCCCGCCGATAGAAGAAGAGTGTCCCCCAGCACCAGAGACCTTTTCCCAGGACCCTGTCCATTTACCGTTTATGTTTTAGACGTCACTGCTACGATAATTATCCCAGTATCTACTTATGAGCTGTAAACGGTGTATCGTATTAAATAATTAATTTCAAGTTATGAAGTAGTTCCACTGCTAATAATTCTTATTTTAATTAATTTTTGGTGCTGAGTAAAAACCTGGAGTGAGTCTTCATTTGTTTTTCCTCCCTGAGTTGTTACAACTAGTACCTCTGCATGTCATAGATATTTTATTTTATCGCGCAACACCGCAACAGTAGAATTACAACTCCGGTCACTCCACACAGTACACTAAGTTGCTAGTCCACATACACCTGCTTCATCTAATTGACCACCTCTCTAGCACACCACAGTCTCTTGAGGAGAAACTCGTGGGAGTTTATTCAAGCACTAGTTGCCTACCGCGCACTAACCACCGTTAGCACCCGACACCCACGCCTAATCCCCGTGATCGCCGCCGCCGCGAAGAGCTAGCACTCGAGCCGCAGCATCACGACGATCGTCGAGGATCATCGCGCACAAAAGCACGGATACCCCCAACAATGCCGCCAACCCCACGCACCCTAGGATCATGCACCAGTCAGGCATCACCTCCGCCATTAGAGCCTCGACCGGAGCTCCTGCAAACACAAATGGAGGAGAGGGAAGAAAGAAGAAGAAGCGACGCCAAGTGTGAGGAGGAAGAAGGAGCACCTCGGTCATTTTATAGCTCGATATCAGTGTAGGGTGGGCGGAGTCCACCAGCGCCGCTCGTCGCTCGACCGCAGGAGTTCGGAGGCGAATCCGCGAACAGTGCCGACAGCACGCTGGCCCGCGAGGTGAGTGCGCGCTGCACCGGGAGCTAGCGCGCCGCGCACTACGGCGGTACGGCCTAGATGCCCTACGAGCTAAACGTCGCCGGTGGAGAAAGCGCGGGAAAGCGTGCAGGAGAAAGGAGAAGAGAGAACCGGAGGTAGAAGAAGAGACTGACAGTGGGCCCAGGGCCCACCTGTCAGCCAATGAGAGCACTGTGCTCTCGAGTGCAACCAGTGTATTTTAAAAATTTAGGAATTTTATTTCTAAATTTACTATAGCCCGTAGTAGATATATCTCGTTTTCTACGACCATAGATTTTTCCACACAGCGCCAGTATTTCACACTGCAGTTTACACCACTTATTGCCCATGCACTGTAGTGGCATTTATTTGCATTAGCAGAGCGGTTAACTTTGGTGATATCTTCTTGTGACAGTAGAAGATCTTTTATAGCAACCCTTAACAAATCTCGAGGACGAGATTTTTCTTAAGGGGGGTAGTGTTGTAACACCCCAAAAATTTTGCCCTTGTTTTAGTAATGAGAATTAGACCAGGAATATCAACTTTTCTTTTTCTGGGTTTTCTTTGTTTTTCAGAGCCTCCCTTCTTTTATTATGGAGTTTTGCCCCAGTGCAAAGTCCTAGGTATGTTGTTTGGACTAATTGCCCTAACCTAGAGAAGCAAACCCTTCATCCATAGGTCCTTTTTGCATCATTATTTTCTCCTTAAGCTCTATTAATTGAAGGGATTTTCTTCTGCCTTAAAGTCCCTTTTGCACTGCAACCCTTTGATGGAATTGTCCAAAAATTCAACCAAAATTCAGGGATGTCAGGTAAAGCCCCTACATCACTTCGATGAAAAAATCCTTGGGTATCCTTTGGAAAAGTTGAGCAAAACATCCTCTTTTGCTCTCTGGTCCAGAATATCACTTTCTACTACAGCCCTATTCTAACTAGTTCCATTGGCCTTGAGCTTTTTCCAACTTATAGCCCATCTTGCAAAACCCTTAAGTCCAGAAGAGTGGACCCATTGGAAGATTTTTGGTTCGTGAAACAATGCCATTTACCTTTTATCCAGAACTGAAGTTTTGCAAAAACTTGCGCTAACAAGTTTTTGCTTTTGATAAACTAACCTCACCACCCTCTTACTCATCCAAGGAGACACTGATCTGGAGAATTTGGCCACCCCAAGAGTTGCTTAGATGCCTTTGGCATTTTGTCAAACACCTTGAGTGCATGACCAGTTTTGGCTTAGTTTTTGGTTTGTGTTATGAACTTGATCCCCTGACTAGACCAGCATGTCACATGGATTTGCCCTAGCCTATAGCCCCGCCCTGCTAACCCTTTGGTGGATTGGAGCCTACTAGCATGTCTTGGCATATTACCGAGCACGTCGCATCCGTGCTCTGGGCGCGCCCAGAGCGCGTGTTTTGCACGTGCGTGCGCTCGGGTCGCCGCGTCGCGCCCCGGCCCTTGCTCGCCTGCAGAGCAACGCCCCGACCTCATCCACACACCAAAACCCTCCAAGCCGCCTCTGGAACTCCACAGAGCCATCGTCAGAGCGCGTTTGGCGGCACGCCGGCGGTCACAGTTGACCTCTGCCATGGTCGGCACCGCCCAAGCCACGCGCGCTCGCCAGCTGCCTCCTGGAGCAGTGAAAGCTCATCCACAAGCTCGTCCGCAAGCGTTCGTCGCCGCCACGTCCCCTGCTGCTACAGAATGGCGGTCGCCGGTGATCTTATCCCCGGCCGCCGCGGAACCGCCATTGCCCGCATATATAAGAAGCCCTCGAGCTCGTCAGGCCCTCAAGCAACCTCTCACACTCCCTCACTGATCCGCTCGTAGCAGTAGAAAGACCAGAGAGGTCGTCTTCTTCTTCTCCGGCAACCATAGCTGCCGCCACTGTCTTGATCACTCCGGCACCACCAGGGCCTCCTCCGCCCATCCAGCGCCATCGTCACCTTCCCCTCGACCTTGCGGAGCTGCCCGACCCCTCGAACGCGATCAAAACCCACCACAACACAAATCCCCAATCCTGCCCGAAGCTCCCTCCGCCACGGAGCTCGCCGCCGGCGACTCCCTCCGTCCCCGCCGGCCAGTCGACCACCGGGAGGACCGCCTAGGAGTGACGGATCCATCGCTGGCCTCGAATGCCCTCGAGGAGCCTCCGTTCGCCGACGATGATCACCGGAATCCCGCCCCCGCTCGGGCAGAGGAAAAGGAGGGAGATGCGACTGGTCAAACCTGACCAGTGGGCCCCTGGACCCACTGTCAGTGACATAGCCCCGCCTCCACTACAAGAAATATGTCAACTTGTGACCACCACTATTGGTCACTAAATGGTCACAATTTTCCATTTGTGACCTTTTTGTGACCAAAAACATAAGGTCAAAAGCTGGCCGTCATAAACTGACTATAGCGACCTTCTCTGTGAGAAGGTCATAGATGTTTATGACCAAAATATGCCTACTGTCGTGTTTTGGTCACTAGCAGCCTCCCCAGGCCACGTAGGCATCCAGCGTGGCAAGCTGATGTGGCACAAGATTCAGCCCGGTCCAATTCGTTGTTTTACATGGGCCGAGCCCAATAATTCGGCCTTTTATATATTTTATCCCTATTAATTCTGGACAGACACTTGGGCCAGGCCCAACATTATAGCCTTTTTATTTTTGGGCCTGGCCTTTTTCTCAACAATTTTTATTTTTCTTCTTTTATATAAAAAGGGGTCCACTTGTCACATGGATCCCACCTGTCAGGGTCATATTATTCATATTTCAATTTAACAGTAAATAAATAACTGTTATTTAAATTGGCGATATTCAAATTGCACTGACAGAAAACACATGTAATACTTCAAATTATATCAGCCAGATTCATGCAACTCCTGCTCTCGAAATAACATGTAATACAAGCTCTAACACAAGCTTTACAAGCTCTACAGGTGGAATAACGATACAAGCTCTACAGGTATGGCAATCACAATTACAAGCTCTATAAGGTAACAACTAGATACTTCATAAGCTCTACAAGTGTTTTCTTCTTCAGCATGGAGCTCCTTCGATAGCGATCATATGCCGAATTCACTAGACAACCATATTCAGGACTGGGCTAACAGAACAGCAACATGCCCTCCACCCTGTTACATGAAGAAGTTGAGAAGAATCAGAACGAATGGAGCCAATATATTATCAACATTCCATTCAAAAAAGGAAAGTTCTGTATATAGAATGATAACACAAATCCAGCTAGTACCATGCTTTTTATTCATACAAGAAAACAGAGACTATGAATATGCATGAAGTGCAGGTCTGTAACCTCACCGCAACACATTGGACCTAAAACAACAATGCCATTCTACTACCAAGGCCATCCATTCAAATGGCAAGATCTGACATTACTAGTTAAAGCACATAAACTAACATCACAAACACAGGAGAGAATAAAGGGAACCGAGAGAGACACATGTGGATGACAACACCGATCTGGATTGAGTTAGCATTTGTGAGGAGGTAGATGATCACCATGGTGTGCTTTATGATGCACACGACCATCATCTTCTTGCCACCGTTGGATCCGTGCGCTCAATGATGGGCGTACCAATGCATCCAAGTAGAACAAAATCACCATCATTAAACCACAACTTCAAGTACAAGCTAAGTATATATCAAGTGACAACGAAAAAAAGTTGAGAAAAACACCGGAAATAATTACTTCATGTCATCCAGAGTTCAAATTAAATAAACATATGCAAAGTTCAAACCAAAAAAACATATGCAAAGTTCAAACCGAATAAATATATGCATGATGGTGTCGTGTAGATGAACAAAGGACAACATCTACAAGGCTAGCCCAGCTTATAATAAAGACATAATGAGATAGCTGAGTTAAATATTGGTAGGCAGCATAACCATAAGACAACACCATATACTTGTTGTGCGGGTATACATAGTAAATCAACATTGTATCTTGCAATCAACAGTTATCACAGAGAACATGATACCATAAGATGAATGATGGCACTCAAATTCTAATCTCACAAAGATAAACTTCACTGCCATAGTAACAATACATCTTCACTTGGATATATCTAAGAAGTCCAGTTGGTTCTCACATAGATAAAATTCAGTTAACACTCTTCGCAGGCAAGAGGCAAGTTGGCACTCATAGGGATGATATAATAGCAGGAGACGTGCGTACCTAAAGGGGCGAGCGATTGGTCCGACCCCGGAGAGCAGAGGAGGCATGGCAGCGGTGTGCTGGCACGCCTTGGAAACCTGGGAATGTGGTGGTACATATGGTCAAGGAAGAAGAGGAGCAGAGCAGGCCCTTGACGGCCAGCTAGATGCGTCCCTCCTTCTGCTCCTCGAGGATGGGTGACCTGCAGTAACAAATATGTCATACAACCTAGGATCAAATGTAGCACATACTATCGTTGTAACGGTCTTATCTTGTGTCTGACAGTATCCAAATTTACTGTTACTTTTTAAAGTTACGTTGAACCGTCTTGTAGGAACAAAAGAAGAAATGTGTTGACTCTCTGAATCTGACCATGCTACAAGACTAATATCGACTACACACATTTCCAGTTAGCATTTTAAATCTAAATGTGAGACTCATGCTGATATGGTCAGTTTGAGCTTCATAAGTCTAATTATGGAAAAAAATGCACTGAAATCAACTTGATCTGTGTTGTAGACTAAGACAGTAGCAGGCAGGCAGCGTTGCAGCAACCCAAGTAATATAATGTACGACATCACAAGACAAGGTATGAACCATTGTGGTCAATGACCATTCCATCTTATTCCCTAAGGTAGAAATCACAAACTCTTAACAACATACCCTACAATCTTACTCCTACTTTACAACGGATGTACCAGAGTACTTTGCAGAAATTGGTACAACAGTACTGCTCCAATTGTTCCAAAAATCCATTTATGTTCGCACTTAGTATAACAGAATTAGTGTTGACTCTCTGTCTCAATTCAGTACTGCTCAATTCAGTTATGCTCCATGCAGTTACACTTTGCTCGTTTGAATTGGTACAACTATACTGCTCCATGCAGTTAAACACATATAATGACTCAAAAAATTGGTATAACAAAAGTGAAGTACAACAGTACTCTGCTCCAATTGCTACTATAACTCAAGTACAAGAGTACTTGGCAGGAATTCACCAACAACACAAGCCCCACACTCACGTACAGGAACACTAGACATACAAGAGAGGGATTGATGGAGAAAAAGATTACCCTGAGCACACAACTGCCCGCACCATGCACCTGCAAACAATTTCAGCATTCGGAAGACGTCCTCGGCCCTCCTGCGCAGGTCCACCTCCACCGTACCTCACCATGTCCCGGCAGCGGCTGAAATCGACAGATCCCCAGAAATCAGGCATCTACCAGGTTCAGATAACCAAGAATTGCGGATGGCACATACCGGGGCCGCCGAGGGTGAAGACGGAGGACACGGTCGGCTTGGCATGGACGACGACGAGCTCCACCGGGGCCCCGGCGCCAGCAGCACCGCCTTGCTCCTCCCCTCCTCCACCGGACTCACACATCAGCACCAGGAAGTTGAAGTCGGTGAGCAGCGGGTTGCTGCTACTGTCGGGGAGAAGGAGGCGGCGGTGGGTGTTCTCGGGAAGGAAGGGGAGGCATCGAGTGGTCGGGGAGAGGGAGATCTAGCAGGAGGTGGCTGTGGGGTAGGCGGAGCAGGCGGGGGTGGCGGAAGGGAGGATGGCCGGGGCTGAGGAAGGAGGGGCGATGCCGGCGAGGTGAGAGAGCGACGTGTCGATCTACATCGGGGAGGCAACGAGTGGTCGGGGAGAGGGAGATCTGGGAGGAGGTGGCGGCGGCGAGGAGCTGAGGGAGGAGGAGTGCGGGTGCGGTTAGGGTTTGGGCTGCGTGCCCACCCACCGCCCCGCCATGTGCGGCGCCGCCCGGTAGTGCTGGAACGCCCGCGCCGCCTCCGCGCAGTACCGCTCCGCCGTCGAGGACGCGCCCCCGTCGCCGACGGGCTCCATGGTCGTCGCTCGCCTCTAGGGTTGCGGATTTCTGGGTGGGGGAGGGGGAGCTAGCGTGAGAAAGGGAAGGGCAGGGTGTGGCGCATCTCTCGCTGGGCGGCGGCGGCAGCTGGTGGATCTGAATCGGGGGAGGGGATTTGAATCGGGGGAGTTAGGGTTTGGGTCGTGGGCTGCGGGTGCGGTTTTCTTTTTCTTTCATTTTCTCCTTTTTGTCTACAGATGAATGGATGGATGCGTAGATGGGTGGATGGATGGGTGGATGGGTGGATGGATGTGTGCCATGTCATCAATCCATGGCACAAACATCTCCACCAATGATAATTAAGCTTATGTAAATCTGTTTTTTTTCTTTTTTTTCTCCTCTTTGCTTTCACCTATGTGAAGAAGCTATAAAATATTAGTTGCAAAATTAGACCGCAACAATTTTAAAAAAAATCGGCCGTATTTTATGTACAAATTGACCAAATGGTTCCCTCTTAAAAGTTTTTCGTCCATCTCTCGTCCATTTTCCGAGTGCCCAAAATGAGTACTTTGTGAAGAACCTAGCAAATATTTGTTGCAAATTTGGACCAAATCAATTTTATAAAACCTTAGGCCATATTTAATGCACAATTGACCAACTGACTGGGTGTCAAAAGTTTTGATCTACCTCTGATGAAAAAGACAAATTTCCGCTCATTCAGCTGGAAGCGGGTCAAATTTGAACTGCAGCTCCCTCATAGTTTGCTCTTTATGTTTTCCAAAAACCATTTATAGGTACATAAGCATCTATTTAATCAAAGAAACACCAAAAGTTTTCCAAGATACAACCACTAGCAAGGAACGGTCATGCCCGCCGTTTTGACCACATTTTGGAACGAGCATAAAAAATTAAAAAAAAATCAAAAAATTGGAAAACCTTCGCATTGTGTCATTATATGTGGCCAAGTTTCCAGGAAAAATAATAAACTTGTAATACGGCAATTCTTTTAAAAAAGTGTTCTCAGAAATGAGCTACATGCGTGAAGATTCATGGCTTTCAAGCCAAATGATCAATCCTATGGGCACATTCATAGCATAGTTTGTTCAAATGATCTCATATTGTGCACAAGGGTGCATCTTGGAATGGCAAACAATATTGCTTAAGGAAGTTTTCATTTTCTTTGGACGAAAAAATCATTTTCCATTTTTCGAGTGCCCAAAAGGAGGTTTTTTTGTGAAGGACCTCCCAAATAATTGTTGCAAAATTGGACCAAATCATTTTTATAAAATACTTGGTCATATTTAATGCACAATTGACCAAATGGTTGGGTGTAAAAAATTTTGATCCACCTCTCGTGAAAAAGACAAATTTCCGCCGATTCAGCTGGAAGCGGGTCAAATTTGAACTGTAGCTACCTCGTAGTTTGCTTTTTATTTTTTCCAAAAATCATTTGTAGGTACATAAGTATCTATTTAATCAGAGAAACACCAAAAAAATCCAAGATTCAACCACTAGCTAGGAACGGTCATTCCCGCCGTTTTTACCGCATTTTGAAACGGGCATAAAAAATTCAAAAAAAATCAATTGTCTTGTGTAGAGACGAGCTTGTCACTAGCTCCTCGTGGAGACGGTGGAGTCCGGTATGGCTTGGTGAGGCATGACGGGTGGTGATTCCGACTGTTGTTGTGGAATATAATGATTATACTAATCATACCAGTGATGCTTGAACCTCCTGAGTCGACCATAGATCGAGTCTTGTCCAAGTAACCCCCATACTTGTTTCGTGCTACCACGTGTCCCTGCTTCAGGTAGGGTATAGTTCAGTAAATTGTCGACCCCTGTTCTATCGCACACCGTACAGAGAGGCTGATACGTCCAAAACGTATCTATAATTTCTGCTTGCTCCATGCCTCTTTTGGGTGATATTGCTATGATATTTATACACTTCCATACACTTTTGATCATATTTGGACTAACCTACTAATCCAGTGCACCCCAGTGCCAGTTTCTGTTTTCGGCTGTTTTTGTATTTCAGGTTTTCACATTACGAGAACTGTCAGGAAAAATCCAGAAAAAATATATAAAAAATCAGCGTTCCAGAACCTACCTTGCGCCCGAAGTACAGCCCAGGGGGGCCACCAGGGCTCCAGGCGCCATGGCGGCGCCCCCCCCCCCCTGGGCCGCGCCGGGGGGGCGCCTGGGCCCCCCGAGCCCCGTCTGGTGCCCCCCTTTGGCATATATTTAGAGCGTCCTTCGAAACCCTCGGGACGGGAACTCTTTTTCGCGATCTCATCTCTGTTCCGCCGCCGCCGCCGCTTCCAAGATTGGGAGCACCAGGAGAACTCTTCCCGGCACCCTGCCGGAGGGGAGGATCACCATCGGGAGCCTCTCCACCACCATGGACGCCTCCCGGATGAGTTGTGAGTAGTCTCCCTTGGACCATGAGTCCATGACCAGTAGCTATGTGATGTTCTCCTCCCGTTCTTGTGCTTCACTAATTAGTCCTCGTGAGCTGCCCTACATGATCGAGGCACCTATGTAATCCTTATGCTGTTGCTATGATGAGTTTGCTGGGATCCGATGGATTGTGAGATTATGTTCAGATTGTGATTGAGTAATATATTTGATCTACCTCTTTTATATTTATGTTCGTAAGTAATTCTTGCATGTTCTCCGTTGTTATTTATTGCTTTGGCCAAGTAATACGTAGTGACTCCAAGAGGGAACGTTATGCTTGATTGTGGGTTCATGCCCCTCGATGACTAGCTTGAGTGACAGAAACATGAGTCTAGGGGATGTGCTGTTGCCACAAGGGGGAAAACAACGGTGCTTGTGCCCGCGGGTGCAAGGATTGTTTACTTTACGCAAAGTTCTTTTAATGCAGTTGTCTGTTGCATTGAGTTTACACTATGGGTGGGGCTCGCAACTTAATACCAGCGAGATGTTCTGGATAGATATCTCAAGGTGGATGATTAGTAGTAGATATTGATGGATTTCGGTCTACTTACTTTGGCGTACCGCCCATGCTTTGAACCTCAACCTTTCTTGCAATGTAGTCAGCATTAGTTTGCGTTCGTGGTCCTGTCAATTGCCCAGTTGTAATTCGTTTACCTCACATAGCTGTTTTATCGTCTTTTGGGAGAGAGACATCACTAGTGAACATCATGAGACTCCGATCCATATTACCATCATTGATCACATCCGCTATTTACTTTTCGCTATTATTTACTATTGCAAACATTATCTATCACAACTATCATTTGCGTTTAATCATTTGTGAACTACAAGGCCGGAGGGATTGACAACCTCTCTGTACACGTTGGGAGCAAAGTTATTTGTATCTGTGTGCAGGTCCACGTTGATTGCTAATATCTGGCGTCGTTAGCAGTTGACACCTACTTGTTGAACCTAGGAGTCTCTGGGGATTCGATTCTTGGCAACTTTGCTAAGGGAAAAACTTCCACAACACTGCATCTCACACCTTCCACTTGGGGTAACCAACGAGGGGTTAGAGGCCCATCAAGGAGTTTTTCTGGCGCCGTTGTCGGGGACTCCACTCTTCAGGATAGGGGAGTTGCATGCTATCTTTTACCTTTGCTTTTTAGTCTTGTTAGTTTACCTTTCAGTTTTTGCTTTAGTACCTTTTATCGAAAATCACAAAAATAGTTATCTTGCTTGCTTGCTACTATCCAAGTTGTTGAGGATATCCAAACTCTTAGCACCCAATGTACTCCTGGTCCCGATAGACCTATTAATGGTGATGCTATGACTATAGAAACTACCAAACATGTGAACCTAAAGGACACTACTACCACTTTACTTGATGCTCGTGACCTTGATTTTGATAATTGCTCTCTTACCGAAGTTATTGATTTCCTTCACAAGATGTCTAGAGACCCCCGCACTAGCATGCTTAACCTTGCCTTCACAGAGCATATCACTAATGCTCTCATCAAAGCTAGGGAGGAGAAACTTAGAGTAGAAGCCTCCATACCTAGAAAGCTAGAAGATGGTTGGGATCCTATGATAAAAATTAAATTGAATGACTTCTCTTGCTATGCATTATGTGATGTTGGAACTAGTACTTCCATTATGCCCAAAGGACTATATGATATGCTTAAATTGAAACCTTTTGATTCTTGTTCTTTTGGTGTTCGTTTCGTTGATTCTTCCATAAAGAAACCTTTGGGGAGGATCGGCGATGTTCTTATCGATGTTAATGATAATTATGTTCCTGTTGATTTCACTATTATGGATATTGAATGTGATCCTTCATGTCCAATTATTTTGGGACGTCCCTTTTTACGCACCGTTGGTGCTATCATTGACATGAAAGAGGGTAAGAGGGTAATATAAAATTTCAGTTTCCTCTCAAGAAAGGGACGGAACACTTCCCTCGAAAGAAGATCAAGTTACCTTTTGAGTCCGTTGTACGGGCTAGCTATTCTTTTACTCTTGATAAAACTTGATCTCTATGCATTATGCCTAGCTTAAAGGCATAAAAGAAAGCGCTTTTGGGAGGCAGCCCACATGAATAAAATTTTATTTTGCTTTTGTTGTGTCTTGATGTTGTTTACTACAGTAGCATCATCATTGTATCTTTGCTTTTCATATTTGTGCCAAGTATAGCCTCTGATTGCTAGAAAGTTCAAAAGTTGTGAGGTGCTGTCCAGGAAACAGATTCTGTCCTTGGATATAAAACTTCGTATAAAATCACCAGATCATCTTTTTGGTCTGAATTTTTTCGACAGCGTTCTCTATATAATTGTATTTCGTGCGTCTGTTCTGAGTTTTTTAATTTGAGTTGCAGAAGTACCCCGAACAAATCAATTACTACCTGCTGTTCTGTTTTTCACAGATTTTGTCCTGTTTTGACTTTCCTTCATTTTGCAAACCAAGAGCTTGCTTTTTCTTTGTAAAAACCTTTTGGCAATCTTGAGAAACAATAGAACTTCAAGAATATCTTTATTTCCAGCAAGGAATAATTATTTTATTAAGGGTACTAACCTCGCTAATCAGATTATGATGAGTTATGTATGAAGGGAGTTTTCAAGTGTGCGAGGGAAGATGATAAAAAGATTCAGGAGTGTCAAGCGCTCAAGCTTGGGGATGCCCCCGTGAACCCCCAAGAAATATTCAAGGAGACTCAAGCGTCTAAGCTTGGGGATGCCCCCGTGCATCCCCTTCTCCATCAACATTATCAGTTCGTCTTTCGTTCCACTATATTATTATCACTTCATGTGTTAAGTGCTATGCTTGGAGCGTCTTGCTTTTAGTTTTCTTTTTAGTTTTTCATAATGAGTCGGAACTCAGCGTTCTTTATGTGGGAGAGAAACACGCTCCACTTCTACCTAGAACATAACATAGAAATTTCATGTCTATCTTTGCTGTGTGTGTTCTTTGTCTTTTAATAGCTACTATCATGTTCAGCTCTTAGTATTCATGCTTATCTTTTCAAAGAGCTTTTGTTTAGTTGGTTGATTGAACTCTCTTTAACTATCATGCTTATCTTATTAAGAGAGTTTGCTTCCGTTGCATTGTTTAATATGTATATGATAAAGATGCTACGTGCATGATGGCGCTTAGTAGTTCATGTTTTCTTATGGTTAGTCTCAAATAGCTGGGGATTCCCAATGTGTTGTTGGAGTACCAACATGATTTGTTTGCCTATGATGTGGTATGGTTTAGTAATATCTTCCTTTGAGAATTTATTTTGATTGACTTGGCGTATGCTCACGCATATTTAAGACTATAAAGAAAGTATGTCAAGCCTTGATGATCTTTTATTTCTGAGTAGCGATATAACTACCATGCCTGATTCAATATTGCTTTGTCGCTCTGCATGATTATGACCGTCATTGCTCTCTTAGTTGGTCGCTCCCAGTCTTTTGCTAACCTCCACCTGTACTAAGCGGACTGACTGCTTGTGCATCCACATCCTTTTAAACCAGTTATGCCATATGAGTCCACCATACCTACATATATGTGGTATTTCACCGCCACTCCAAGTAATTTACATGTGCTACCTTTAAAACCTTCAATTTTTGCAATACATAGCTCATGGGAAAGTAGCTCAAAAACTATTGTGGTAAAGAATATGTTGCTTATGTATCTTATTTCTTATAAGTTGCTTGCTGAGCGATAACCATGTTTCTGGGGACGCCATCAACTGTCACACTTTTGTTGAATATCATGTGAGTTGCTATGCATGTTCGTCTTGTCTGAAGTAAGGGTGATTTGCCATGTGTTGAATGAGTATGCATATTGTTAGAGAAGAACATTGGGCCGCCAACCAAAGCCATGTATCATGGTGGAAGTTTTAGCTTGGACATTAATCCTCAATCTCTTATGAGAATATGCTTATGCATTAAAGAGGAGTCCATCATCTATTTTCTATGTTGTCCCGGTATGGATGTCCTCAAGTTGAGATCTATCAAAAACGAGAAATCAAATGCAATTTATCTCCTTGGACCTTTGTACAGGTGGCGTAGAGGTACCCCTTTGTGACACTTGGTTGAAACATATGTAATGCAATGATAACCCATGGAAATCCGAGCTAATTAGGACAAGGTGCGAGCACTATTGGTATTCGATGCATGAGGCTTGCAACTTATAGGATGTCTTATGCATGAAAAATATGAAGTACTACTACCGTTGACAAAATTGCTTCTATGTTTTCAAAATAAAAAGCTCTAGCACATGACAATTCTTTTACTTTTATGTTGAGTCTCCACCTTCTTTCTTCAAGCACCAACTACTGAGAGCATGATTGTCATTCTAAGTGTAATGTGCATTGTCCCAAAGTAGCATTGTCTTTTGCATGATTGTGATATCGTTTATTCTGAAATCATTGTATCTAGTCATCACTTAAACATTGAAGGTGCCCCTGCATTTATGTTTTGCTTCACTAAAGGGGGCAAGCTAGATATCACTTTATCATATTTGCACACCATGTTCATTGCAAATCTTTTTGATGTTTCAGTTTCATATTGTAAAACTTTCAGTCATTTGTGATTTTCTCATGAGGCAACTTAATTACTATAGAATCATTGTCTCAGTAAGCTTTTGTCATATGACTATAAAAAGTCCTATATGTTAATAGCATGTCACCACAGAAATTATTCTTGTTATCATTTACCTACTCGAGGACGAGCAGGAATTACGCTTGGGGAAGTTGATACGTCCAAAACGTATCTATAATTTCTGCTTGCTCCATGCCTCTTTTGGGTGATATTGCTATGATATTTATACACTTCCATACACTTTTGATCATATTTGGACTAACCTACTAATCCAGTGCACCCCAGTGCCAGTTTCTGTTTTCGGCTGTTTTTGTATTTCAGGTTTTCACATTACGAGAACTGTCAGGAAAAATCCAGAAAAATTATATAAAAAATCAACGTTCCAGAACCTACCTTGCGCCCGAAGTACAGCCGGGGGGGCCACCAGGGCTCCAGGCGCCCTGGCGGCGCCCCCACCCCCCCTCGGGCCGCGCCGGGGGGGCGCCTGGGCCCCCCGAGCCCCGTCTGGTGCCCCCCTTTGGCATATATTTAGAGCGTCCTTCGAAACCCTCGGGACGGGAACTCTTTTTCGCGATCTCATCTCTGTTCCGCCGCCGCCGCCGCTTCCAAGATCGGGAGCACCAGGAGAACTCTTCCCGGCACCCTGCCGGAGGGGAGGATCACCATCGGGAGCCTCTCCACCACCATGGATGCCTCCCGGATGAGTTTTGAGTAGTCTCCCTTGGACCATGAGTCCATGACCAGTAGCTATGTGATGTTCTCCTCCCGTTCTTGTGCTTCACTAATTAGTCCTCGTGAGCTGCCCTACATGATCGAGGCACATATGTAATCCTTATGCTGTTGCTATGATGAGTTTGCTGGGATCCGATGGATTATGAGATTATGTTCAGATTGTGATTGAGTAATATATTTGATCTACCTATTTTATATTTATGTTCATAAGTAATTCTTGCATGTTCTCCGTTGTTATTTATTGCTTTGGCCAAGTAATACGTAGTGACTCCAAGAGGGAACGTTATGCTTGATTATGGGTTCATGCCCCTCGATGACTAGCTTGAGTGACAGAAACATGAGTCTAGGGGATGTGCTGTTGCCACAAGGGGGAAAACAACGGTGCTTGTGCCCGCGGGTGCAAGGATTGTTTACTTTACGCAAAGTTCTTTTAATGCAGTTGTCTGTTGCATTGAGTTTACACTATGGGTGGGGCTCGCAACTTAATACCAGTGAGCTGTTCTGGATAGATATCTCAAGGTGGATGATTAGTAGTAGATATTGATGGATTTCGGTCTACTTACTTTGGCGTACCGCCCATGCTTTGAACCTCAACCTTTCTTGCAATGTAGTCAGCATTGGTTTGCGTTCGTGGTCCTGTCAATTGCCCAGCTGTAATTCGTTTACCTCACATAGCTGTTTTATCGTCTTTTGGGAGAGAGACATCACTAGTGAACATCATGAGACTCCGGTCCATATTACCATCATTGATCACATCCGTAATTTACTTTTCGCTATTATTTACTATTGCAAACATTATCTATCACTACTATCATTTGCGTTTAATCCTTTGTGAACTACAAGGCCGGAGGGATTGACAACCTCTCTGTACTCGTTGGGAGCAAAGTTATTTGTATCTGTGTGCAGGTCCACGTTGATTGCTAATATCTGGCGCCGTTAGCAGTTGACACCTACTTGTTGAACCTAGGAGTCTCTAGGGATTAGATCCTTGGCATCTTTGCTAAGGGAAAAACTTCCACAACACTGCATCTCACACCTTCCACTTGGGGTAACCAACGAGGGGTTAGAGGCCCATCAGAGGCCACGGTGGAAGATACCGGCTGCATCCGGTAGGTAGGCCACCGGGTCCGGGGGCATGGGTGTTTCGGTTGGAGCCGAAGGGGGTAGCTTCCCCAGTTTTGCGCGCATTATAAATTTTATGGTCCCATGCTAATCGAGGTTGTAGCCTCCCTACTTAGAGTCTGGCTTAACGGGTGTCGTGGGTGATTCTAGGCACCGGTAAGATAGGCTGGTGTGTGTGGTCAGGTGTGTCTTCGAATTAAAAGACCGTAAACGGAATTAGTCCAGAGGGACTAAAGGAATCTGTTATTTGTGGGTAAAGTGTACACCCTCTGCAGAGATTAAATCTATTCGAATAACCGTGTCCCTGGGTTAGGACTTCAGTCTGGGAAGAGTCAAGTGTTGGTCTTAGCGTCGGTCTTCGGAGGAGAAACGGATCATGATCCGTGACCTTTGATGACTGTTAATTTTTGGTTAGGATTATTTCGGACTAACCCTTTATATTATTTGAATTAATGGGTATCCCTGGGACGGTTCTACCTCCTGGATATTTACTGTCTTTTATAAGCCCTTTCTGTGGTGTCACTCAGACGCCCGACTGTGGCATGTTTGTTATTTCTTGTATTTATAAGCCCTTTTTGTGCCGTAGCTCAGACGCCCGACTGTGGCATGTTTGTTATTTCTTTCATTTATAAGTCCTTTCTGTGGTGTCGCTCAGACGCCCGACTGTGGCATGTTTGTTATTTCTTTTATTTATAAGCCCTTTCTGTGGTGTCGCTCAGACGCCCGACTGTGGCATGTTTGTTATTTCTTTTATTTATTAGCCCTTTTTGTGGTGTCGCTCAGACGCCCGACTGTGGCATACTCGTTACTCATATTCCTTATAAGCCCTTTATGTGGTGTCTCTCAGACGCCCGACTGTGGCATATTCGTTTATTTACTTTATTATCACTCCCTGTTTGCATATGCATTTTTATACCAATGATCTACTAGAAATATGAACAGTCATATCACAATTAACATCATGATCATCTTATATTTTCGAGCATCATTTTATTTCACCGGTATTCAAAATGTTTGCGAGTACATTCAAAGTACTCACTGGCTTGTCCCTGGCTATTGTCTTGGCCAGATTTCTTTCTTGGAGAGGAGCGTTGCGACGACTACCCGGAACCTGTGCAACGGTGATAGCAGCCTCGCGAAGATAGGAGTTAACCTGGTCAGCTGTTCCCGTGGGAAATGGAGTCCCACAGACGCCGATGTGTCACAACCGCTTCCGCCATCAGCCACTAGAAACCTAGTGTTGTACTTAAAGGTCAAGAATGGTCTTGTACTACATATATTGAAATTTCACTTGGGTTTTCTGTATCAAGTGGTGACTCATCAGCTAACAGTAATCCTGGGGCTGGTGAGCACAAGGGTCATTTCTGGGGAATTTAATACCCCGAAAACCGGTCCTGATAAGCAGCCATCAAAGGGAGCGGGAGGCACGAAGATCCATGTAGCAGCCGCCGACCTACATGGGGTGGTGGAGATGTAGCGACGGAGGTACCTAGTGGCGATGTTCTTCATGCTCGTGTCGGTTTCAGAGTCCACGTCTGCCGGTGGGGTTCATCTCGTGGTGAGGAGCTCCCGCTGTGGCTCGCCGGAGAAGCCCCGAACCAGCAGAAGACAAATGGAACGGGGAGGCACTGAGATCTAGGTAGTCTCCGTTGGCCCTCATGACACGGCGGTGGTGCGGCCGGGGCATAACCGAACCCCGCGGTCTTCGAGCTTGGCTCAACAACGGAGTCTCGCACCGTCGTGATGCTCGCGGCGACATGGGCCACTGGTGCCGTTTTGATGGCTGCTCAAGGAAGGGGTGAGGGCGAAGGAGTCGCGGACTAGAGCGATTGGCGAATATCATTGAAAACATAGGTCGAGGCCTCCGAATTGGTCGGGAGGGAGTGCACGTGAATAAGGGAACAGTTCGATATTGAGCCTCGATTCCACACCTGAATGTCGAGCTCAACCGAACAGCGATATTCGGGCTACCGAATGCCAATGTCGAAATATGAGCCTCAATATCTACATCCAAACAGTGCGCAAGCAATATCATGGCAATAGCAAGATAAAAATAATACTCCGAGAAATGCCATGAACAAGATCACATGTAGCTAAAGCAACATTTTAAACAGGTTCAAATAATTTAAACCATGTCATTGCATTGCAATCATGCAAACGGAGGGTGTGGCTTGCCTAGGGTGGAAGGATTCATCGGGAAGAAGTGCGAGAAGCTCGTGCAAAAAATCACCGAAAAATGTTCTCTCTCAGAGGGGGCTGAATAAGGGCAAGGGCATAATGGTCATTTTAAAAGTGTTAACACGTGGTGAAAATGATACCAACAAAACGGGCTCGACGAGGCGAAGAAGTGGGCTTTGGAATCACCTCATTTTGAGTTACGAGCAAAAAGTTGTGAAAGTTTTTCTGCCAAGGACCTATCTGTAAGAAAATCTTCGCAAACAGGCCCTCAGCCGGAAACTGACCACGCCTTTTCCGAAAATACGTTTTCCGTATAGGAGAACGCATTCTGGCCCGAAGAAGAAATGGAATACGCTTTTGGTCAAGTGAAAGCGTATTCTGGGAAAGACGCGGCCAGTTATCCACGTAAGTGGGCCGGCCCAGTGTGCGCATAGATGCCGATAGGTGGGGCCTGCCAGCATGAGTGGGGGTCGTCATCTTCAACCACTCGTCCGCCCGGGAAGCACGGGATGGGCGAGCTCCGGCGACGCTGGCCGGCGCCTCCGGCCATCTCTCGCGGCGCCCGGACCACCAGTATGCTTGGGAGGCGGAGCCGCGTCGGATGGACCGTGCCACGGACGCAGAAGACCATGGGAAAGTACGGGACGTCGGCCGTGGTAGACAACAGTGTCGACCATACTTGGGCGTGCGGCCAAGGTGTTCCGGCGACGAAAAGAAGAGGAAGGAGAGGCTCGATGAGAAGTAGAGTTTCCTCTAGTGGTGGTAGAAGGACAAGGGAGGGGGCATGGAGCTCCAATTTAGGCGAGGATCGCTGGCGGCCATGACGGCAATGGACGTCTAGGAGAAGGCCTTGAGCTCAGGGAAGAGGCTAGGGAGGTTGCTGGGATTGAGAGAAGGCCATTGGTGAGCTCGGAGTGTCACAGGGCTGGCTACTTATAGCCGTGGCCAAGGTGTCGTGGCCGCGAGCCGCCGCTCGGGTTCGGCCAACTTGCTGGAAGAGCCAGAGCTCAGGGCAGGGAACAGATGAGATGGGAGAGGCGAAATGAGTACAGGGAGGGTCACAGAGAAGAAACCGACACCGGGGGACAGAGGAAACGGGCGGGAGGATGACCAGGACGCGGAAACCGTCGATGCCGTGCTAGCCGACGCGTCCTGACGCCTAGAGCCCGGGCCAACGCTGCCAGAGTACATGAAATAGCATGCCAAGGGGGGAGTCAACATGTGCACTATCATGAAGAGGGCAAGAGAGGTTGCGAGGAGTTGTCAAGTGACTAGTCCCTGCATCAACGAGGCTGAGGGAAGTGATGGATCGACATAAGAAGCTCTGCAGCTGAGTTAGTCATTGATTAAAGTTTTATGCATCAAACTTGGCAGTGCACTGGTGATCCACAGGAAATTGATTGGGGTCAATGGTGTTGTCTGGGATGATTAGGATATGAAGGACTACGATCTTGCCAAGTTTGAGGGGAAATGGACCGAGGATCAATATAGTTGCTTATTTTTGGTCCAGAATTGAGGTTTGTATAATGCACTCACATGAAGAAGCCACTTGAGCTGAAATTTTGCAAGGCTTTATTATTTGGTCAGAAGAGGATTCTATAAAAAAAAAATCATACCAAATGGACAAGCCAAAATGGTACTTGCTTCACAAACATCCTTACTGACCAGAAACTTGCAAAAATGCTAGAGAGAGAGTGGCTTGATGAATTGATCCCAAAATTGGTGGAGAGATATTTTATGGTCATGAGAATGCTCTAATAAATTCTCACCCAAAATGAAGCAGTATAAAATATACTTGCTTCACAACCTGAAAATATTGACAGAAGCAAAGATTTGATCATGTGCTCACATAGATGATTGGAAGGGGCTGAAATTTGGACGAGTGTTATGATATGAGCACATGAAGGAGTGTGCAAAATTGAAACTCATTTGAATAAACCTAGCTAGTACTTCTTTCACAATGCTTCTATTTAAACAGAAACTTTGAAAAAAAAACACTAAGGAAGATTCACTAGGCAAATGAAGCTGATTTTTTGCATGAGGCAATGATTTGGATGTAGAAGCATGCCCAAAAAGTTTGGCAGCAAACAAGATAAGATAAATAACACTTCCTTCACAAAGTGCCACTTTGGAAAGAATAGAAGAATGAATATTGGAGGAATATTTTTCAACTGGCCAAGGAAGGATTTTGACATATTGGAGCAAAATATGACCCAAAAACTTTATGAGAATTATTTGGGAATTACTGGATGGACAGAAATATAGGTTGCTTCATAACCTAGGGCATATGATATTATTCCTTTAATAGAAAAGGAATATTCCCCAAGAAAAATAATTATGGAGTTGGGCTAGGATGGAAATGGCATGATCATGGGAAAGTTTTGAGGATGATGAGCCACTTGGGAGAGGAAATGATGGTGATTTCCCAGGTTACAAGGCCACATATCCACTCCAAAAGAAAAACAGAGCAAAACCCTAGTAAAACAAAAGAAAAAGAAAAGGGCCAAAACCAGACTGTTACAAATCTTCCCCCCCTTAAAGAAATCTCATCCTCGAGATTTGGTTGCTCATGGAACAATCATGACTTGAGGACACCATTTCCAACTCGGGTATCCCTTTTACTTTATTTATTGTTCCCTCCGGAATTTCATCCGATGTGCTTACCTTGCTCTCGGGTGGTTTGCTTCATCTTTCCCCAAATTCTGACAGGTTTTTGCTCATATACCAAATCCTTTTGCTGACATTGATTCTCTCATATCTGCGACGATATCCCACAGATCTGAGCATAAATTTCCTTTTTGCCATGAAACTTTTACTTCTGCAATGGGGTTGCTCAAGCAAATGCATGTCTTCCGAGTTCCATAAATGCTGAGAATCATGGCCATTCTCCTGACGGGATCTGACTGCCCACAGGTGGTACTGATTAATCTTGATTTATTTCTTTGGCTCGAGCATGAGACATGTACAAAAGATTCAACTGCCTCCTGTCATGAGCAATATGCAAGGGTATGGACTTATAGTTGTGTCATACCTCAAATATTAACATCTTAGGGCTGTCCTGATAAGAGTGCTGGCGGTAAAATACTTTTCATGACCTGTTGTCCATGCACGTGGTTCGGTCAGTGAATATACCTGATCTGAGCTGATGGTTCGGTTTTTGATTTAAGCATTTTGTTGGTATACCCATCATATTAAGCGGGTCATGTGACACCCCGAGACCAGTGCGCCAGGTGTCAGCCAGTTATTCGTTGTCGTTGCCACGTCATTTGCTTGCGTGTTGCACTTTGCCTTGTCATCATGTGCATTTCATCAGCATGTTTTCAAAACTTGCATCCGTCCGAGTTCCCTCGTCCTCTCCGTTGTCCGTTCTGAGCCCAGACACACTTGCACGCGCCCGCGGTGCCTCCGAATATTTATTTTGTGAGTGGCCGAAAAATGTTCTCGGAATGGGATGAAACTTGGCATGTTGTCTTATTATAGTGTAGACAGGCCGCCTGCCAAATTTCATCGCATTCGGAGCTCGTTTGATAGCCCAACGGATATTTATAGCGGCACTAGTCGTCGGTTAATTCGTCGGACGTTTTCGGTCTCCGAAAACCTCCGCGGGCCTCTCTCCTCTCTTCTAAACTCAGCCCACACCCCTATTCACAGCCCACCTAATCCAGCCTATTCCCCCTTCGCTCTGTTGCCGTTGGATCGCGATCCGATGGCTCCGGAACGGTCCAAGACCCCCAAACCCTAGTCCTATGCCTATATAAAGGCCCCTCCATGCCAAAAATGGACTCCCCTAACCTTCTTCCTCCTCCTCCTCAAATTCCGTGCACAGCCAGCCCCTCCTCCTCCAATTTCGGCGCTGGCCACCTCCCCAACGCCACTTGGCGCGCCCCCATTGGGCCATGTCAGCCGAGCCGCGCCCCTCCTCCAGTCCCCAGCCGCCATGTGGCGTCTCCACGCCTCCCAGCCGCGCGGGCCCGTCGAAGCCCGCAGCCGACCCGCGCAGGCCCGCTCCAGCCGCCGCCCTTCGCCCGCAATCCCTGATCTGATCTGGATCGGGAGGGACGACCAAGCTCCCGCTCAACCCCGCCTCACCGTCGATGGCCTTCGTGCCTCTCCATCCCCGGAGCCGCGTCCTGCCGGAGTTGTGTCCAGATCCGGTCGGCGCCACCGGTTCCGCGGCCCCGACCTCGCCGGATTTCGTCCTCCCGTCGCCAAACTTGGAGCTCCTCACCGCCGGTTGTTCCCTGTGCTGCGGAGCCGTGCCACCGCCGGGATCCGGTGGATGCGCCGCCCCGCACCCATTCCCGTCGTTCCCTGTCTCCTCCTCGCTCGGCTTGCTCCCTCGACCACCCCGCTGCCGGAGTATGCCGCCAGCGCTGCCGGCCTCACCCCTGGTCGAGGGAGAGACGACGACCTCGATGGCCAAGACCAACTTGGGCCTGGAGGCCTGACGACCTGCCTCCCCTTCGATTTGGCCCGTCGCCCCGCAAGCGCCGGGCCCAACTCCCCTCGTCAGCAGGCTGCCTCCCTCCTTCTTCTTTCCTGGGCCGAGCCCAGTGGTAATATGCTCTGCCCCGCCCAGTGCATCATATAGCTAATTCGCGCTCGTTGTTTTTTTCCCTGAGTGTAATCTGCCAAGTCCTTTTCTGTCAGCATTAATGTTGCATCTTTGCATGATGATATCTTTTTGTGTGCTTATCCAAATTGAGTGTATGATATGTCAGAATGATCGTGGTGATATGCTCTACACTTTGTTCCATTGTGCCATGCTTGTTTGACTTCATCTAGATGTCTTAATCTTCATGAGAAGAGTGCTACTTGATATAAACTGCTGCTAGTTGTTATTTTGTTGCCATGTTCGTGATATGATAACTTGGTGCAGGTTTATCCAAATGATGCAAATGATATGTCAAAATGTTCATCATGAGATGCTCTACATGTTGGTTGCTATAGCATGGTTGTTTGAGTTCATATTGCCATGTTAATCTCTGTTGCAAAAGTGCATTTGGTTGTTATGTTCTGAAACTTGTTACGACATGCCTAGTTGAGGAGCTCGTTGCTATTGATGTGTTTGTCCCCATGTAACATGCCTAGATGTTTTAGAATCTCCATGATGTGGTCTTTGATGTGGTGCATTTAACTTTCCTTGATATGCCTTGTGTTGACTTAAACATGCTTGCAAACATGCCATGTTGTTATTGCTGTTTTAACACTTAGTGAAATTTCACTAAGTCTGGAATCTGTAATATCCTGATGCTATGTTTGCTTGTTGTCCTAGGCAAATCCATGTTAGTTTTGGGGTGGCCTTTGATCATTCCTTGTTGTATATGTTGTTGGCTGTCCATTCATGCCCTTACTTGCTCATTTGACTTGCTGTAGATTATTTAGTTCGTGCTCCCAAGTTGCTATAAAATACTGTTGTCAGGTTTTTAGTGTCATGTTCAAAATGTTGTAGCTTGTTGCTATTGATCCATGCCTCCTATGGAGATGCTCCAATGGATTTGTTTGTTGTAGGATATGTCTACTTCATGTCCATGCTTCTTATCACCATGTTTGAGTGCTGTAGCATATATTTACCTTGCTCCAAAGTTGCTATGTGGCTGTTAATTTCAGCTTGTTGTTATATCTTGTTTCATGTGTATCTTTTAGCCCGTTGCTCCGTTTGGGGTGTTCCTTATATGAAACTTGTGTGATTTTGCATGTAGAATCATAATATCATCTTGTTTTCATGTTTGGAGTGAGTTTGGTTGATGTTTGGGTGCATCTTGCACCGTTGCCATGTTATGCTTCCTGTATAGACTTGTTGTGCTTCCTACCTTGTCATGTTGTGTTCCTACCTTGCCATATTATGCTTCCTGTATAGACTTGCTGTGCTTCCTGTATAGTCTTGTCATGCATCATACCTTGCCATGTATTGCATCATATAGACTTGTGTTGTTTTGCTGTGCTTCCTACATTGACATGTTTTGCTTCCTGTATAGACTTGTTGTGCATCATATGTAGACCTGTTTTGCATCCTACTTGGTAGTGCATATTGTCATGTTCTTGAGTTGTTTGTTTACCGCATTGCTTGCTTCTTCTCGTTAGTGCTTGTATAGTTGCGTTCGTGAGGATTCGTTCGTCTACCCGTGGTTCTTCTTCAAGGCTTCTTCTTCGTCTTCTTCATGGATCCGTTCTTATTCCTTGCGGGATCTCAGGCAAGATGACCATACCCTTGGATACCTTTACTATCATTGCCATGCTTAGTGTCTCGATCCTATCGTTACATGTCGCGCTAGCCATCATTATTGTCAGCCTCTCCTTGTTGCCATGAAACCTCTAACCTTTGAAAACCTTCCTAGGAAAACCATTGTTTGGCTATGTTACCCGCTTGCTCAGCCCCTCTTATAGCGTTGTTAGTTGTAGGTGAAGGTGAAGATCGTTCCAGGAGGGAACTTGTTGTTGGAATATCACAATATCTATAATTATTATTAACACACGTATATACTGGGCGTGGGTGGAAGGCTTAGCCTTTTGCTCGGTGTTTTGTTCCACTCATGCCACCTTAGGCGCCGATAAACAGGCATTATGTTCCTTGATTTTGCGTTCCTTACACGATGGGTATATGGGGACCCCTTGACAGTTCGTCTTTGAATAAAACTCCTCCAGCAAGGCCCAACATTGGTTTTAAGTTGCTCATAATAACAACTTAATTAATTAATTAAATTGCATAGGGAGTTAGCGCTACCCGAGGATTCTTTCTACTTAGCAGGGGGGACAGTGCTGATGGTTTTGGTCCCAAACTAGAGCCACTTGCGGCGGCGCCCAGTTATCTGGGGTCTTCGGTTGCTGTACGTACTACCCATCCCGTCGTGGCCTGAGACGAGATACGCGCAGCTACTATCAGGGTGTCGACACACCGGGAGGTCTTGCTGGACTTGTTTTACCATTTCGAAATGTCTTGTGCACCGGGATGCCGAGCCTGATCGGATTTCCCTAAGATAAGGGGTGATGATATTATATTTATCACTTCAACTAATCGTGAGAGCTTGTGATGGGCTAAGTTGGGACACCCCTGCAGGGTTATGATCTTTCGAAAGCCGTGCCCGCGGTTATGTGGCAGATTGGAATTTGTTAATGTCCGGTTGTAGAAAACTTGACAGAGGATCCGAAGTAAAACACACAACTGTGTGAGTAACCGTGACTTTCTCTTTTCATTTTGAGAAGAGAACATGGTGGGGTTATGTTTGACTCGTAAGTAGTTCAGGATCTTTAGCGGTCACTACTAGTTGCGAGCGTTTGCGTAGATGCTCATCTTATTCTTGTACTCGTAAGTTAGCTACCATATATTTTGCTTAGCCGCGGCTGCAACCTCACCACTTTACCTCTTCCTACCTATTAAGCTTTGATAGTCTTGTTACCCATGGTTATGGGATTGCTGAGTCCTCGTGGCTCACAGATACTACAACAACAGTTGCAGGTGCAGGTTTCTGATGACTTGACGTGAGAGCGTTGTTCTTTTGTTGGAGTTCTTCTTCTTCAGTCTTGTGTTAGGTTTCGGGTCGGCAGCCTGGGATAGCAGATGGATGTCGTTGTGTTTTTCTTGTTTGCATCCGTAGTCGGATGCCTTGTATTGATGATGTTGTATTCATGTGACTTGTACGTATTATTGTATCCCCCATGTATGTATGTATGTAATGGTACGATGTAATGATATCCATCCTGCTAAGCGCCCGAAATGCGGTTGTGCCCCAATCACGTAAGTGTCACGTGATCGGGATAGAATCGCATCTTGGGCCTGACAGGTCAGCGGGATATAAAGTCCTTGGGAAGCGGAGTAGGCCTCTGAGGGTATGTTCTTATGGATCCATATGGAATCTGGCCACCAACTGACTTGGGTATCCGGATCCTGATGGTCGTGCCAAAAATCATCATACCTTTGCTATCAGTCTCATCCTCTAAAGTTCATGACTTTCTTTGTCGGGATACCTTACTGAAATAGTTTGGCCGCACATGTCCTTGATTCTTTGTATGACCATGGATGTGGTTAGTGCAATATTCTTGGTATTATTCCTTGTTCTTGTTTTCTGACCTTTCTTAGGTATATCTGCTTGATCCTTGCCACATATCGTATGAGTGACATATATGACTAGGGATGCATGCTCACCATATATATAAGAAGAATATGCCACTGAACACTTAATCCTTGCGGTAGGCATATGTTTTGTCTGCATTGAACCTCTGGCAAAATTATTGCAAATCTTATCCTTGAACTGCACTGTCATATACTGCCAACTCACCGCATAAACATTGAGGATGGTGCATATTGTGGTACTGACATGGACTGAGTGGCTTACGAGAGAAGCCATCCGAATAGCTTGCTGAGGAACACTCGGTAGCTTCTGCTCAAAGCTTTGGCCTAGGTAGCGTGCAGAAGTAGGCTCGATAGCTTACAAACGAAGCTTGGCCTGATTGTTGTACTGAAGAAGCCTGGGTTCCGTACTTGAGAAGCTTCTCCTCTGATTGCTTACTGAGATAGATTCATTTCTTTATGCCAGAAGCTTTTTCCCAGATGTTTTGCTAAGGAAGACTGAGTCTCTGGGACCTGAATCTGTCCATATATTGTACTGAGGAAAATTGAGGATCCTTGCACCATAAATTTCTTCCGATAGCTTATGGACGGAGAGTGAGTTTCTTATACCCAAAGCTGCATACTGAAAACCATACTCACACCCATAATTTTCTGCGGCTAATTATTTGCATGAGAAAATATGTTTCACTGTCGTCCTTGATCATAGTATATTCTGGATTTCATTCGGACGATAACATATTTCAAGCATCATTCAGTGCTGAGCCAAAACTTTGTATCTGATCCATACCTTTGACTGAAAATATTCTGCTAGTCTTGCAACTGACTTGTCTTTCTGCTGACTGAATCATACTGTTGTGAGGACTTTGTACTGATGGAGACTTCATATGTTTATCTGAGCTTCTTCCAAATATTTGAAATCCTTATTTCTTCTTTGAGTCTGGTGTCGGAGGATGAGCAACTACCATAAGGGGAAATAAGGTAACACCAGGGCCCAAAAAGAAGGAAGCAAAACAACAAAAGCACACAAAACAATCAATTTGCACACAAACAAAGTAACATATTACTGCTAGTCACATAATATGCATGCCTACCTAAGCACACAAATCTCGCGGGATCTCCGGTTCTACAATCTAGCATGTTGTGATGGTGTGCACGAATATGGATTAATGTGTGGAAAGGTTGGTGTAAACATCGCTACACCAAGTGCTGGACTAGCAAGGTAAAATCCTTGACTAGCTAGGAGGCGAGGACGTACTTGGTAACCATGTAGTAGGACACGAATGTCGCCACCACATTATTATCAAGCGGACGGAAAAGATCCGTACTCGTCCAAGGAATAGGGCAAGGGGGAAACTGAGTCTATTGACGTTGCCCTTTATTGATGACTAAGATCATTAAGGGTTGCCAACACGACAAGATAAAAGGCACGGTTCGGGATAGAAGCATGTCTACCACCAAAACGATAGGCGGGGCTGAAAGAAGGATATCGGTGCAATACCTGAGAACCATTTTTGGAAACAGTGTCAGGATCACTTGGCATCACTTTGCTGGGACAGAAATGACACCAAACACCGAAGAAGAAAAGAAACTAGAAGAAATGCAGGGGCTGAGCAGTAGTGGATCCGAACCGATGCCAACTACACTCACAAGATAAACCATTAGAAACAATTCATAAGACTACACGTATGCTATGCAACAAACACATGCAGCAACTGATACGTCTCCAAGGTATCTATAATTTTTTATTGTTCCATGCTATTATTTATGAAGTCTTGGATGTTTAATGGGCTTTATCTTTCACTTTTATATCATTTTTGGGACTAACCTACTAACCCAAAGGCCCAGTCCAGATTGCTGTTTTTTGCCTGTTTCAGGGTTTTCAGAAAAAGAATATCAAATGGAGTCCAAACGGAGTGAAACCTTTGCGAGAGATATTTTTGGAGAAAATCACGCACCGGGGACTTGAGAACCACGTCAGGGGAGCCTCGGAGTGTCCACGAGGGTGGGGTTCGCGCCCCTTCCCAGGGAGCGCCCCCTGCCTCGTGGGCCCCTCGATCACCCCCCCGGTGTCCTCCTTCCTCTTATATAAGTCTACGTACCCCGAAACCATCAGCAACAGAGAGAAAACCCTAATTCCACCGTTGTAACCTTCTGTTCCCGTGGAGATCCCACCTTGGAGCCTGTTTCGGAGCTCCACCGGAGGGGGGTCCAGCACGGAGTTCTTCATCATCATCATCATCGCCCTCACCATGAGTTGTGAGTAGTTTACCACAGACCTTCGGGTCCATAGCTTGTATCTAGATGGCTTCTTCTCTCTCTCCCTGGATCTCAATACAAAGTTCTTCTTGGTCTTCGAGGAGATCTATTCGATGTAATCTCTTTTTGTAGTGTGTTTGTCGAGATCTGATGAATTGTGAGTTTATGGTCAAGATTATTTACGAGAAATATTTGGTTCTTCTCTGAAGTTATTATGTGTGCTCATATTATCCTTGCAAGTCTCTTTGAATTATTGGTTTGGTTTGGCCTACTAGATCTATAGTTCTTGCAATGGGAGAAGTGCTTGGCTTTGGGTTCAATTTTGCGGTGTCCTTTCCGAGTGACAGTAGGGGCAGCAAGGCACGTATTGTATTGTCGCCATCCAGGATAAAAAGATGGGGTTTATATCATATTGCTTGAGTTTATCCCTCTACATCATGTCATCTTGCTTAAGGCGTTACTCTGTTCTTATGAACTCAATACACTAGATGCATGCTGGATAGCAGTCGATGTGTGGAGTAATAGTAGTAGATGCAGAATCGTTTTGGTCTACTTGTTTCGGACGTGATGCCTATATACAATGATCATGCCTAGATAGTCTCAAAATTATTCTCTTTTCTATCAATTGCTCGACAGTAATTTGTTTGCCCGCCATAGAATATCGCTATCATGAGAGAAGCCACTAGAGAACACTATGGCCCCCGGGTCTATTCTCAACATATCAATCTACGTCTACTTTACTTTTATCGCTTTTATTTTCTGTTCTTATAAACAAAAATACCAAAAATATAAACTATCATCTCTATCATATCTGACTTTTGTAAGTGTCGGTGTACTAAAGTAGGGGTACCTTAGTATCCCGACTTGTGCACGGGTAGTAGCAGCGTCCCGTGGCAGGGCTTGCCACGCGCCCGCCAAGGTCCGCTTTGGTTCCTTTGGAGCCATTGAAGAATAAAGTATTCAAGTTAAAGAAACAAGGCCCCGGCAAGAGAAGCTTGCCGGGAAGGCCGCTCCAGGCTCATAACCACCCCTTTAGCACCTGACCCTGGCAAGAGGAGCTTGCCAGGAAGGCCAAAGCGTGGCATTTCAGAAGACTTGCCGTGGCGCATCGCGTGCCCCGGCAAGGCCCGGAGAGCGACAAGCTTCCAGGCGCGGCAAGGTAGCGACCGCGGCAAGGGGCTTGCCGCAGCAAGCCTCCACTGTGTGCCCACGCTCCAGCTCATCCGGCCACGCGTCGCCCTGGGGCCATTCCGGGGGCACGTGGCGGAAGACTGTGCAGCCAGGGGGACACGGTGGCAAGCCACAATGACGAGGCTACTGTCGTGGCGAACGGAGACGCCCGGACGGACGCTTTTTGCACTATTTGGGGCGACGGCGACGGGCATTCAATGCCCTTGTCCCCCACTGTCAGGGTTAGGTACAAAACACTGTACATACACTGTTACAACTACCACCATTTGTACGTTTTTACCCTCACCTACGTTGCCACCTATCGGAGACCCCTTTGACCTATAAAAGGAGGCCCATGCACAACGTAGAGGAGGTTCCGATTTTCGATCACTCCAGCGCTCGGTATAGCTAGCAACAAGTACTGTAGCGATTCTTGCTCCCGAGCCAAGAACACAATATAGACCAAGGCAGGAGTAGGGTTTTACGCATCCGTGCGGCCCGAACCTGGGTAAACTGCCCGCGTGCTCGCCTCGATCTGCTCTTCATGCTCCCTCCGCTCCCTTGCCATACCGAAAAGGGGCTCCGGTCCCATAGGTGTTCGTGGGCGATCAGTTTCCCCGACATCTTTGGCGCGCCAGGTAGGGGGCGTCGAGGTTGTGCGAAGCTGATCCGGCGTTCACGCGGGCGCAACCTTCAGCAACTTCATCAACTTCATTAACTTCATCGACATGCCGCCGAAGAAGAAAGCTTCAGAGGTAGGAGGCCCGTCCGCGTCGATCCCACCACCACCAGAACCAACGGTTGGTGGGGTAGACGCTGGCGGAAGGACGGACGCCGGCGAGGAAACTCACGGCGCCGCCAAATCCAAGGACAAGACGGACGACCGGGCGCACTCCAAGACCTCGGCGTCCGTGCACGCACCGCGCCCCTCTCAGGAGGTGCCGGGACGGCAGCGGCGTGGTACACAGGGTACCATCCGCTTGCTGGGTCAAGGACAAGTTGGCGGGTCGCGGGACGCTCAAGGCCAACGTGCTGGCACGAGCAAGGCGCGGTCGCCGGGGCGAGAACCTGCTCCTTCTAACGCTGTTAGAAGTCCGAGCATATCTCGCTCCTCGCACCGCTCGCCACCGCTCCCCTCCACTCCAGCAGAAGCTCTAGCTAGATCTCAGCTGCTCCTCGATTTCCCTCCAGCGGCAGACAAGGCCGAAGACTGGAGGGCTACCATCCAAAGCCTCATCGCCTTCGCCAACAATGACACGCCGCAGCAGCCGGCGACGTCACGGCCGCGGCAAGTCAGCCAGGCGCGGGCTGATGGAGAAAAGACCGCAGGGGGTGCAACTACCGTGCACTCCCCGCCCCGAAGGCCGAAATCGCCGACTCGTCGGATCAACATCGACGACGACTCCACGGCGTCGTCGGATCAACGCCAAGTCCTCGATGAAAGACGACAAGAAGACGCTCGAACTCACATCGAGCGTCGAAGAGAAGCGCGACGACAGTCCGACCAGCGCGCTGGGCCCGCTGTCGACATGCACGTGCCCGGCGAACCAGGCGACTTGCCGTACGCAGCAGGCTGCCCTGCGTTCACCCGTGAGCTGCGGCAAGTCCAGTGGCCCAGCATGAAAAACTTCAAGCCCGACGTACCCGAGAAGTATGACGGCAAGACCCATCCCTTAGAATTCCTCAGCATCTACACCATTGCGGTGCAGGCTGCTGGGGGACGAGACAAAAAGATACTGGCAAACTACTTCCCGCTCGTGCTCAAGCCAAACGTCAGATCTTGGCTCATGCACTTGCCGGAGAACTCCATCTCTTCTTGGGCTGACCTGTGCCACCAGTTTGTTGGCGCCTTCACGGGCGGCCACAAGCCCCATGGCCAGGAGAGCGATCTTCATATACTCGCCCAGAAGGAAGGAGAGTCCCTGCGAAAGTACATCCAGAGATCCAGTCGCGTCCAGCACAACATCCCGGACGTCCACCCTGCCGCGGTTATTAGCGCGTTCCACCAGAACGTACGTAACCGCCGGATGAGGGAGGAAATGGCGATGTGCAAGATACGGGACGTCAGCGAGCTTTATGCCCTGGCTGACAAGTGTGCGCGTGCTGAAGAGGGGAGGAGACTCCCCGGAGAGGATACTGGAGCAGGAGGAACGGACAGTGACGATGCCGCCACGGCAAGGAAAAACCGGCGGCGGAACAACAAGAAAAACAAGAACAAAGAAGTACTGGCCGTCGAGCAGTCCGGCAAGGAGGCTGGCGCCAAGAAAGCTCAGGCTGGTGGCTCCGGCAAGGAAGCTGCCACTGTAGCGGCCGCCGACAAGCAGGACGGCTCCGACAAGCAGTACTGCAAGATCCACCGCACCAAGGGCCACGATCTCCAGAACTGCAAGAGGGTCGAATACCTCGTCGAACAGCAGAAAGCTGAGTACGAGCGACGCGACAAGGAGAAGGCCCAGGGAGGCGGAGGAGAGTCCGGCAAGAAGCGGCCATACAATGGCCGGGGAGGACGCCGCGGCAAGGCCAAGTAGCGGCAAGGAGATAGACCTCCCCGCGGCCGTGACAAGGACGAAGACGAAGACGACGACGAGGACATGGACGACGGAGACAACAGTGAGCAGGAGTTCCAGAAGGCCACAGAAGTTATGTGCGTCGATGGAGGTGCCTCTCTGCATACTTCTCACCGCCAACTCAAGCAATGGGTGCGGGAAGTTAATGCAGCAGAGCCGCCCGTCGAGTCGCGCAAGCTACTGAAGTGGTCCAGCACGCCCATCATCTTCGACATTGAGGATCACCCTGACCGCACAACTGCGGTCGGGTGCTTGCCGATGTTGGTTTCACCAACCATCCGCCACCTCAAGGTCACCAAGATGCTGGTTGACAGCGGGGCCGGCCTCAACCTGATCTCCTCTGTTGTGGTCCGGAAGCTACAGATCCCCGACAGCGAGCTCGAGGAAACCGGAACTTTCCAAGGGATCAACCCGGGAAGGAGCAAGCCGAAGGGGAAGATCACGCTGCCAGTAACCTTTGGCGGAGAGCTAAACTTCAGGACTGAGAGGATCACCTTTGACGTTGCCGATGTCCCGTTGCCATACAATGGGATACTTGGCCGTCCGACGCTCGCCAAGTTCATGGCAGCCTCTCATTACGCCTACAACGTTCTCAAGATGCCAGGCCCGATAAGCGTCATCTCTGTCCCCGGCGACAAGAAGGACGCGCTTATCTGCGCCGACAAGATCTACCAGGACGCAACAGCTGCAACAGATAGCAAAACACTTGCCGCTGAAGCTCCCGGGGGGAAGAACAAGACCAAGTCCGGCAAGAGCTCTGGGGCCCACTCCGGCAAACGCACCTCTTCGGAGTGCTGCGCTGCCGTCGAGGACGTACCATCGAGCTCCACCGGCAAGTGCAAGAAGGGAATGGCAGCTCCACCTGCAACCAAGAAGGTGTCCGCCAAGGAGGACGGCACTGGTGGTGTTTTCACCATCAGCGCCACGCTCGATCGTAAATAGGAAAGCGCGCTCGTTGCTTTCCTGCGGGCGAATGTCGACGTGTTTGCATGGCAACCGTCTGACATCCCCGGTGTTCCCAGGAAAGTGATTGAGCACAAGCTTGCCGTTTGTCCTCACGCGCGGCCCGTCAAGCAGAAGGTCAGGAAGCAAGCAGTGGAGCGCCAAGAGTTTATCGCTAAAGAAATCAAGAAGCTAGAAGCGGCAGGCCTTGTTAGAGGTGTACTTCATCCCACGTGGCTGGCCAACCCTGTTGTCGTGCGCAAAGCTAATGGGAAGTGGAGGCTTTGTATAGACTTCACTGATGTGAATAAAGCTTGTCCCAAGGATCCATTTCCCTTGCCGCGTATCGACCAGATCGTTGACTCCACGGCTGGATGTGAGTTGCTTTCATTCCTTGATGCATACTCTGGATACCACCAGATATTCATGGCTGAAGAGGATGAGGAGAAGACCGCATTCATTACTCCATGTGGCACTTACTGTTTCATACGCATGCCCTTTGGATTGAAGAATGCGGGTTCAACATTTGCAAGGGTGGTCCACACTGCTTTTGAGCCACAGATACACAGGAATGTAGAAGCTTACATGGATGATATAGTGGTCAAGAGCAAGGACAAGGATACCCTAATTCAAGACCTAGATGAAACTTTTGCGAATCTGCGCAAGATACAACTCAAGCTTAACCCCGAGAAGTGTGTGTTTGGAGTCCCCTCCGGCAAGCTTCTCGGGTTCTTTGTTTCCTAGAGGGGGATTGAAGCCAATCCCGACAAGATCAAAGCCATCGAGCAGATCGAAGCTCCGAAGCGCGTCAAGGATGTACGAAGGCTTGCCGGCTGTGTGGCTGCTCTCAGCAGGTTCATTTCTAAGTCTGCGGAACGCGCCCTGCCATTTTTCAAAATCTTGAAAAAGGCAGCTCCAATGAAATGGACTCCGGAAGCGGAGGCAGCGCTGCAAGACTTGAAAGAGTACCTGTCCTCCACTCCAATACTTGTCGCTTCTAGACCGCAAGAGAAGTTGTTGCTGTACTTAGCAGCAACCAATCAAGTGGTTAGTGCTGCGTTAGTAGCGGAAAGGGAGGCAGATGAGGAACCCACAACCCCGACAAGCACATCCAGCGACAAGCAAGGGGCTTCCCCGACAAGCTCTGGCCCCGACAAGGATGAGTTTGCGCAGATGCAAGAAGAAGTGCGAAAGAAGATGGTGCAGCGCCCAGTTTATTTTGTCAGTTCCCTCTTGCAGGGGGCTAGGTCAAGATACTCTGGGGTGCAGAAACTGCTTTTCGGCCTCCTCATGGCCTCGAGAAAGTTGCGCCACTACTTCCAAGCACATGAGATAACCGTGGTCACTCGCTTTCCGCTGAAGAGGATATTGCAAAATCCAGAAGCAACGGGCAGGATTGTCGAGTGGGCACTGGAGCTGTCAAGCTTTGGTCTTAAGTTTGAAAGTACTTCAACTATCCAGAGCAGAGCATTGGCAGAGTTCATAGAGGAATGGACACCAACGCCAGACGAAGAGATTCCAGAGACAAACGTCCCCGCCAAAGAAGCAAACAAAGAATGGGTAATGTACTTCGATGGAGCATTCTCGCCGGTGCTGGTGTGCTGCTCGTCGCACCCACCGGTGAACACCTCATGTACGTCGTCCAAATGCACTTTCCCAAGGAGCAAGCGACAAACAACACTGCAGAGTATGAAGGTTTGCTTGCCGGCCTCAGAATCGCAGCAGAACTTGGGATCAAGAGGCTGATTGTGCGGGGAGATTCGCAGTTGGTTGTCCGACAAGTGAACAAGAGCTACCAGAGCCCATTGATGGAAGCTTACATCGACGAAGTGAGAAAGCTTGAAGAGCACTTTGAAGGCATACAGATGGAGCACATTCCAAGAGTTCAAAATGACATCGCAGACGGCCTGTCAAAGTGTGCTGCACTAAAGCTACCTGTGGAACCAGGGATCTTCGTGCTCAAGCTAACTCAACCATCCGTTACACCATCAGTTGGGCAAAGCAAGAAGAGAAAGTTGGTCTCCGGTGACTACTTGCCGGCGGATCTCCCTGAAGTTGCCGCCAAGGTCCCCAAGATCAACGCCCAAGTTGCTGAGGAACAGTCTGCTCCTGCGGACCCAAGGGTCCGTACAATTGAAGCAGGCGTTCCCGACAAATCTTGTCCCGGCAAGCTTGCCGGGGAACGTCCAGCTCCGGCCGAGCCGCAGGTTCTTGCCGTAGAAGCTGACATTCCCGCAGCAGCAATGATGCCTTTAGTCCTTGTTGTTGAGCCTCAAGCTCCAACATGGGCGCAGCAAATCGTCCGTTTCCTTCAAACCGGAGAACTTCCCGAAGAGCCAGAAGAAGCAGAAAGAATAACCAGGCAGTCAAGTATGTACCAGTTCGTCGGCAACGAACTGTACAGAAGAAGACTCAATGGTGTCAGGTTGAAGTGCATTCCCCGGGAAGATGGGCAAAAGCTGTTGGCAGAGATACATGGAGGCATATGTGGCCACCACATTGGCGCAAGAGCACTTGCCGGGAAGGCGTTCCGGCAAGGTTTCTTTTGGCCAGAAGCCCTCCAAGATGCAACTGCACAAGTAACCAAGTGTGAAGCGTGCCAGTTCCATGCCAAGCAAATACATCAGCCAGCTCAAGCTCTCCAAACGATCCCTTTGTCCTGGCCATTTTCGGTCTGGGGGCTCGACATCCTCGGCCCCTTTCCCCGCGCAGCCGGGGGATTTGAGTACTTGTACGTCGCCATCGACAAGTTCATAAAGTGGCCGGAAGTGGAACCAGTGAGAAAGGTGACCGCACAATCAGCAGTCAAGTTCTTCAAGTTAATTGTTTGCCGTTTCGGAATCCCTAACAGGATCATCACCGACAACGGCACACAGTTCACAAGTCGCACCTTCATGCACTACGTCCAAGACCTTGGCGCCAAGGTCTGCTTCGCTTTTGTTGCTCACCCGAGGAGCAATGGTCAAGCGGAGAGGGCAAACGCTGAAGTGCTGCGCGGGCTCAAGACAAGAACTTTCGACGGGCTGCACAAATGCGGAAGAAACTGGATTGAGGAGTTGCCGGCGGCTCTTTGGTCAATCAGGACGACACGAAATCGAGACACCGGACAAACACCCTTTGCTCTTGTCTATGGAGCAGAGGCAATTCTCCCCATGGAACTCGTATACGGGTCGCCTCGAGTGCTCGCTTACGATGAGCTCGAGCAAGAGTAGCTGCGGCAAGATGATGCACTGCTCCTTGAGGAGGACCGTCTTCAGGCTGCTGTACGAGATGCTCGATACCAGCAAGCTTTGCGCCGCTACCATAGCCGCAAAGTTAAGGCCAGAAGTCTCGAGGAAGGCGACCTTGTTCTTCGGCGTGTTCAGTCCGCCAAGAATTCCAACAAGTTGACGCCGAAGTGGGAAGGCCCTTATCGGGTGATACAAGTCACAAGGCCCGGCGCTGTCCGCCTTGAGACCGAAGAAGGCTTACCGGTGAGCAACTCCTGGAACATTGAGCATCTTCGCAAGTTTCACCCATAAGGCGCGGTTGTCGCGATCCGCTCCGGCAACCACCTTTTGTACAAGTCTTGCCGCTGTTGCATGTAAACCTTTGTACAAAGCCGGGCGCAGACCCTGTGCATCAGTAAAACTTATATGCCTCGCACAATTTGTCGTTTCATGCCTTCTAGCTTTTTTTGCGTGCATTATCTGACACTTTGTGCAGCATGCACCCCCGGTAAGCAGTAACGAGCCGCAAGGCTCCATATCTATGTTCCCTCCCTTTTCTTTCTTTTCTCAAGCAGAAGAAGTTTTCCTCGCGCACAAGTTTGCCGGGGGGGAGGAGACAGTGGAATGGACCAAGTGCCGTTCAAGAAAGGAAAGCCTCGCCTTGCCGGGAAGCAAACAACTCACAAAAGCTAAGTTGCCAAAGTTTGAGCGTTAAGATTTTTAATTTTTTTGAAGTTATCTCCCTTGAACGACCACACTTTGTATGGAAAACCTGTGCGCGGAGGAACCTACCCGTGGCTAGCCGCGCCCTTACTTTGTTTCGAGCACGCTCAACGGCTTAAGTGTGCTGCGACAAGTGTCGCGCCCTTACTTCGTTTTCGAGTTCGCTCAACAACCTAAGTGTGCTGCGGCTAGCTGCGGCAAGGTTTCTTGCCGGTAGTGGCTTTGCCAGCAGGCTGCTGAAGTTCCGCACTCAGCGCTCGCGGCAAGGGTCCCTTTGCCGGCAAGTTCCCTAAAAGCGTAGGGTAAAAAGCATACAAAGTAAAGAAGTCGAACAAAGGGAGTAACACTGCATTAACTACCCAAAATAGAGTTATATTACAAAATGACTTGTCGCTGTTCTAACAAACTACTATCCATAACGTCATTGGCAGCGACAAGAGAAGCAGAAAGGAAGCAACCTAGTCTGCACGGTCACCATCAACCCTCTTGATCTTGCCCACCTTGGCCACGATGGGGGCGACAAGAGCCTTCAGCGCTTCCTGGTCGGCGTCGGGCGGCAAGGTCCGGAGGACGTTGTTGAGGTTGAGCCCGGGGTTGCGGTAGACTATCTTCGTCAGCACTCTCTCCACAACCCCCGTGCAAAGCCTGCGCGCCACGTTCGCCAGCTGCGTGGGGAGCCTTTCCCGCAGCTACTCGAGGGCCGGCGCTACTCCCCTGAAGAATAAGCTCAGCTTGGCGCTGTGAGGGAGGTTCGCGTCGGGGGAGTACCCGAGGTGCTTCGTCCCCAGACCCGCCATCTCCCTGTCGATGTCAGTGGCGGCGGCGACAAGCTCCTCGGTCCACTGCTCCACCGTCTGCCTGAAGTTGTTTTGCGTGAGGGCAGCGTTGTCCAGCAGTGCCCTCTCAGCCCGGAGGTCCTCCTTCAGCTTCGTCTCCCGGTTCCTGGCGCTGTCAAGTGATGCAGTGAGGGTGGACAGCTTCAATTCCAAGTCCGCGACAGAATCCTTGGCGATGGCGAGCTCCTTGCCCTTGTCGGAGAGACGGACCTGCAGCTCCGAGTGGCTGTGGGCGTCTTTCTCCCACTCCAATATGAGCGCGGCAACCTTCTCCTCGCTCGTCCTCAAGTTGAGCTCCAACTGTGCCACCCTCGCCTCCAAATCTCTCTTGGCGGTCTCTGCAGCTGCAGCGGCGTCCCTCGCTTCCTGCAGAGCCCGCCAAGGGATTGCTCGCGCGTGGTAAGGTCATCCTCATGGCTATCGAGGTCGACCTTCCGCTGCCTCAGCTCACCTTCCCGCCGAGACAGATCTTCGGCGGCGAGCCGTTGCTGCTCCTCTGCTTCGGCCTTTTCAAGGATGAACGCCTGGTGCGCCTCGGCAAGCTCCTCCCGCTCCTCCGCCAAGGACCGGAGGGCCGCCTGGTTGGCGGCCCGGAGCTCTTCGGCGCGCTTCTCCAAGTCGACGCCCGCCTTGGCAGCCAGGGCCTCCCGGGACTCCAGCTTGGCCTGCCTGGCACGGTACAAGGCCAGAAGCCGCGCGCAGAAGCTGCTCCTCCTCGGGCTCGTTGCTGCTGCCGGGCGCGTCGACAAACTTCAGCCCCGCGGAGGCGAGGACTTCCCCATCGAAGACCTCCCCCTCCGTGGGCGCCCTTGACGAAGAAGCCCACGGAAGTTGGATGAAGACCCCGTTTCCGGCCTCCAAGTAGGCGCCAGTTCCGGCCGCGGCGGCGACAGGGTCGGCGGTCGGCGCAGCGTCAAACGCTCATGCGGCCTCGGGGCCGTCAGTGCGACCGCCGGTCCCCTCTTCAGCTGCCGCGTCGGCGTCCCTGGTTGCCTCTCCGACGGTGGGCTCCTCGGTGCCGATCGCCTCCTCGGTGGCCGCGGCGCCACCAGTGTTGCCGCGCGCGGCCTCCTCGGTGGCGGCCTCCGTCTCCATAGGCTCTGGAACGGACGGGTCTGAAGACAAGAAAAGAAGAAGGAAAAGAGAAAGAAGAATGGTCAAGCAAATATCCAAAAAGAAAAATTCAAGAAAGATAGAGTTCAAGGGTTACCTGCGCGGGCCTCTTCATTGACGGGGTCCCTTGCCGGGGAGTTCTCCCTCGGCGGCGTGGTAGTGGCCCCCGCCGGCGGAGGACCGCTGGCGCCTTCCCTTGGCGGGGTGCCCACCCTTGGCGGGGTGCTCGCCCTTGGCGGGGTACTCGCCCTTGGTGGAGTACCCGCCCTTGGCGGAGTGCTCTCCCTCGCCGGGGAGCTCCTCCTTGGCAGGGAGGTCGAGACGTGCGGCTCGTCGGGAGCAATCTCTTGGCGCTCCTGAGGCTGCAGCTCTACTTCTGCACAAATCAGCAAGCAAACAAGACGATTAGCAAGGATAAGAAGCTCACGCGCGCTCGGCAAGCGAAGAAGTGAACAGAAGACTTACGCTGGGGGCTGCGCCGGGGGCTGCGCTGGGGGCTGCTCTGCGGAGCAGCTGGCTGGTCCGGCAAGCCTGTCGCGGGCGCATCTCCTGCTGATACGTGCAAAACGTATCTATAATTTCTGCTTGCTTCATGCCTCTTTTGGGTGATATTGCTATGATATTTATACACTTCCATACACTTTTGATCATATTTGGACTAACCTATTAACTCAGTGCACCCCAGTGCCAGTTTCTGTTTTCGGCTGTTTTTGTATTTCAGGTTTTCACGTTACGAGAACTGTCAGGAAAAATCCAGAAAAATTATATAAAAAATCAGCCTTCCAGAAACTACCGTGCGCCCGAAGGACAGCCGGGGGGGTGGCACCAGGGCTCCAGGCGCCCTGGCGGCGCGCCCCCCCTGGGCCGCGCCGGGGGGGCGCCTGGGCCCCCCGAGGCTCCTCCGATGCCCCCCTTTGGCACATATTTAAAGCGTCTCCCGAAACCCTCGAAACAAGAACTCTTTTTCGCGATCTCATCTCTGTTCCGCCGCCGCCGCCGCTTCCAAGATCGGGAGCACCAGGAGAACTCTTCCCGGCACCCTGCCGGAGGGGAGGATCACCGCCGGGAGCTTCTCCACCACCATGGACGCCTCCCGAATGAGTTGTGAGTAGTCTCCCTTGGACCATGGGTCCATGACCAGTAGCTATGTGATGTTCTCCTCCCGTTCTTGTGCTTCACTAATTAGTCCTGGTGAGCTGCCCTACATGATCGAGGCACATATGTAATCCTTATGCTGTTGCTATGATGAGTTTGCTGGGATCCGATGGATTATGAGATTATGTTCAGATTGTGTTTGAGTAATATATTTGATTCACCTCTTTTATATTTATGTTCGTAAGTAATTCTTGCATGTTCTCCGTTGTTATTTATTGCTTTGGCCAAGTAATAGGTAGTGACTCCAAGAGGGAACGTTATGCTTGATTGTGGGTTCATGCCCCTCGATGACTAGCTTGAGTGACAGAAACATGAGTCTAGGGGATGTGTTGTTGCCACAAGGGGGAAAACAACGGTGCTTGTGCCCGCGGGTGCAAGGATTGTTTACTTTACGCAAAGTTCTTTTAATGCAGTTGTCTGTTGCTTTGAGTTACACTATGGGTGGGGCTCGCAACTTAATACCAGCGAGATGTTCTGGATAGTTATCTCAAGGTGGATGATTAGTAGTAGATATTGATGCATTTCGGTCTACTTACTTTGGCGTACCACATGCTTTGAACCTCTACCTTTCTTGCAATGTAGTCAGCATTGGTTTGCGCACATGGTCCTGTCAATTGCCCAGCTGTAATTCGTTTACCTCACATAGCTGTTTTATCGTCTTTTGGGAGAGAGACATCACTAGTGAACATCATGAGACTCCGATCCATATTACCATCATTGATCACATCCGCTATTTACTTTTCTGCATTTTACTTACTATTGCAATTATATCTATCACTATTATCACTTGCGTTTGATCCTTTGTAAACTACAAGGCCGGAGGGATTGACAACCTCTCTGTACTCGTTGGGAGCAAAGTTATTTGTATCTGTGTGCAGGTCCATGTTGATTGCTAATATCTGGCGCCGTTAGCAGTTGACACCTTCTTGTTGAAACTGGGAGTCTGTGGGAAATCGATCTTTGGTATTACCAAGGGAAAACTTCTGCTACACTGCATCTCAAACCTTACACTTGGGGTAACCAACGAGGGGTGAGAAGCCACCTAGCAAAGCAATTTCTGGCACCGTTGCCGGGGACTCCACTCTTCAGGATAGGGGAGTTGCACGCTATCTTTTACCTTTGCTTTTAGTCTTGTTAGTTTACCTTTCAGTTTTTTCTTTAGTATCTTTTATCAAAAATCACAAAAAAATTATTTACCTTTCTATTAGTAGTCCTTTCTGTTTAGCCAAACATGTTAGGATTTGGTGCTTTGAGGGAATCAGAGGTTCTAGATTTCCATCAAAGGGATGGAGAGAATATGAAGAAGGCATGGGACAGAATTTCTGATGCACATAGGAGAATTATGCCTTGGATACCTATAAAAATTGTGGTTAGGAATTTTTACCATGGTCTTTTTAAATGGTGTAAACACTCTCTATACATTATAGCTGAGGGAGATTTCCTAGAATGTGATGAAGCTAGAGCTCTTGAAATTATACATGGTCTATCTAGTTACTTTGTTTATGATCATAATTTTGATACTATCATAGATAGACTTGTGACTATTGAAAAGAGAATGGATGCTCTAGACTTAATGAAAGTAGAGAAACCCAAACCCAATAAGAGAGATATTTTGGAAATAGATAATGATTGGGAGCCTCTTGTTAGGATTGGTATCTCTAATCAAGACTTCCTTGCTTATTGTGATATTGGATCTATGGTTTCTACTATGCCAAAAATTGTTCATGATTCTTTAAAATTTAACATGGATAGATTATCATCTCATCATGAACACAATAATGGAGATATTTATGAAATCCAGGGAAGAATAAAAGATGTATCAGTTAAATTCCTTAAAGGGATTGCAATGATTGATTTCTTCATCATGGAGCCAAACCAAGGAAATATAGTGCTTGGAAGGGACTTCCTCCGAGCAGTAAAAGGCTTCATTGATATAGGTAAGGGACAAATCCGCTTGCGCGGAAAGGCAAAAGGTGTGTACCCCTTTCCTAGAAGGAACAAGAGTGAACTTGTTGAGGAACCATTTTAAGCAATCTATAGCTCCGATTATTATGATGGTTATTGATTCCTCTATGCATTATGCCTAGCTTAAAGGCATAAAAGAAAGCGCTTTTGGGAGGCAGCCCAATGAATAAATTTATTTTGCTTTTGTTGTGTCTTGATGTTGTTTACTACTGTAGCATCATCATTGTATCTTTGCTTTTCAATTTTGTGCCAAGTATAGCCTCTGATTGCTAGAAAGTTCAAAAGTTGTGACGTGCTGTCCAGGAAACAGATTCTGTCCTTGGATAGAAAAATTCGTATAAAATCACCAGATCATCTTTTTGGTCTGAATTGTTTCGACAACATTCTCTATATAATTGTCTTTCGTGCATCTGTTCTGAGTTTTTTGATTAGAGTTGCAGAAGTGCCCCGAACAAATCAATTACTACCTGCTGTTCTGTTTTTCACATATTCTGTCCTGTTTTGCCTTTCCTTCATTTTGCAAACCTAGAGCTTGCTTTTTCTTTGCAAAAACCTTTTGGCAATCTTGAGAAACAGTAGACCTTCAAGAATATCTTTATTTCCAGCAAGGTATAATTATTTTATTATGGGTACTAACCTCGCTAATCAGATTATGATGAGTTATGTATGAAGGGAGTTTTCAAGTGTGCGAGGGAAGATGATAAAAAGATTCAGGAGTGTCAAGCGCTCAAGCTTGGGGATGCCCCCGTGCACCCCCAAGAAATATTCAAGGAGACTCAAGCGTCTAAGCTTGGGTATGCCCCCGTGCATCCCCTTCTCCATCAACATTATCAGTTCGTCTTTCGTTCCACTATATTTTAATCACTTCATGTGTTATGTGCTATGCTTGGAGCGTCTTGCTTTAATTTCCTTTTTAGTTTTCCATAACGAGTCGGAACTCAGCGTTCTTTATGTGGGAGAGAAACACACTCCACTTCTACCTAGAATATAACATAGAATTTTCATGACTATCTTTGCTGTGTGTGTTCTTTGTCTTTTAATAGCTACTATCATGCTCTGCTCTTAGTATTCATGCTTATCTTTTTAAAGAGCTTGTGTTTGGTTTGTTGCTTGAACTCTCTTTAATTATCATGCTTATCTTATTAAGAGTGTTTGCTTCCGTTGCATTGGTTAATATGTCTATGATAAAGATGCTACGTGCATAATGACGCTTAGTAGTTCAGGTTTTCTTGTGGTTAGTCTCAAATAGCTGGGGGATTCCCAATGTGTTATTGGAGTACCAACATGATTTGTTTGCCAATGATGTGGTATGGTTTAGTAATATCTTCCCTCAAGAATTTATTTTGATGGACTTGGCGTATGCTCACGCATATTTAAGACTGTAAAGAAAGTCTGTCAAGCCTTGATGATCATTTCTTTCTGAGTAGCGATATAACTACCATGCCTGATTCAATGTTGCTTTGTCGCTCTGCATGATTATGACTGTCATTGCTCTCTTAGTTGGTCGCTCCTAGTCTTTTGCTAACCTCCACCTGTACTAAGCAGACTGACTGCTTGTGCATCCACATCCTTTTAAACCAGTTATGCCATATGGGTCCACCATACCTACCTATATGTGGTATTTCGCCGCCACTCCAAGTAAATTTACATGTGCTACCTTTAAAACCTTCAGTTTTTGCAATACATAGCTCATGGGAAAGTAGCTTAAAAACTATTGTGGTAAAGAATATGTTGCTTATGTATCTTATTTCTTATAAGTTGCTTGCTGAGCGGTAACCATGTTTCCGGGGACGCCATCAACTGTTACACTTTTGTTGAATATCATGTGAGTTGCTATGCATGTTCGTCTTGTCTGAAGTAAGGGTGATTTGCCATGGGTTGAATGGTTTGAGTATGCATATTGTTAGAGAAGAACATTGGGCCGCCAACCAAAGCCATGTATCATGGTGGAAGTTTTAGCTTGGACATTAATCCTCAATCTCTTATGATAATATGCTTAAGCATTACAGAGGAGTCCATTATCTATTTTCTAAGTTGTCCCGGTATGGATGTCCTCAAGTTGAGATCTATCAAAAACGAGAAATCAAATGCGATCTATCTCCTTGGACCTTTGTACAGGTGACATAGAGGTACCCCTTTGTGACACTTGGTTGAAACATATGTAATGCAATGATAATCCATGGAAATCCAAGCTAATTAGGACAAGGTGCGAGCACTATTGGTATTCGATGCATGAGGCTTGCAACTTATAGGATGTCTTATGCATAACACATATGAAGTACTACTACCGTTGACAAAATTGTTTCTATGTTTTCAAAATAAAAAGCTCTAGCACATGAGTAATCCCTGCTTCCCTCTGTGAAGGGCCATTCTTTTACTTTTATATTGAGTCTCCACCTTCTTTCTTCAAAGCACCAACTATTGAGAGCATCATTGTCATTCTGAGTGTAATGTGCATTGTCCCAAAGTAGCATTGTCTTTTGCATGATTGTGATATCGTTTATTTTGAAATCATTGTATCTAGTCATCACTTAAACCTTGAAGGTGCCCCTGCATTTATGTTTTGCTTCACTAAAGGGGGCAAGCTAGATATCACTTAATCATATTTGCACATCATGTTCATTGCAAATCTATTTGATGTTTCAGTATCATATTGTAAAACTTTCAGTTCTTTGTGATTTTCTCATGAGGCAACTTAATTACTACAGATTCATTATCTCAGTAAGCTTTTGTAATATGACCATGAATAAGTCCTATATGGTTAATAGCATGTCACCACAGAAATTATTCTTGTTATCATTTACCTACTCGAGGACGAGCAGGAATTAAGCTTGGGGATGTTGATACGTCCAAAACGTATCTATAATTTCTGCTTGCTCCATGCCTCTTTTGGGTGATATTGCTATGATATTTATACACTTCCATACACTTTTGATCATATTTGGACTAACCTATTAACTCAGTGCACCCCAGTGCCAATTTCTGTTTTCGGCTGTTTTTGTATTTCAGGTTTTCACGTTACGAGAACTGCCAGGAAAAATCCAGAAAAATTATATAAAAAATCAGCGTTCCAGAAACTACCGTGCGCCCGAAGGACAGCCGGAGGGGCCACCAGGGCTCCAGGCGCCCTGGCGGCGCGCCCCCCCTGGGCCGCGCAGGGGGGCGCCTGGGCCCCCCAAGGCTCCTCCGATGCCCCCCTTTGGCATATATTTAAAGCGTCTCCCGAAACCCTCGAAACAAGAACTCTTTTTCGCGATCTCATCTCTGTTCTGCCGCCGCCGCCGCTTCCAAGATCGGGAGCACCAGGAGAACTCTTCCCGGCACCCTGCCGGAGGGGAGGATCACCACCGGGAGCTTCTCCACCACCATCGACGCCTCCCGGATGAGTTGTGAGTAGTCTCCCTTGGACCATGGGTCCATGACTAGTAGCTATGTGATGTTCTCCTCCCGTTCTTGTGCTTCACTAATTAGTCCTCGTGAGTTGCTCTACATGATCGAGGCACATATGTAATCCTTATGCTGTTGCTATGATGAGTTTGCTGGGATCCGATGGATTATGAGATTATGTTCAGATTGTATTTGAGTAATATATTTGATTCACCTCTTTTATATTTATGTTCGTAAGTAATTCTTGCATGTTCTCCAGTGTTATTTATTGCTTTGGCCAAGTAATAGGTAGTGACTCCAAGAGGGAACGTTATGCTTGATTGTGGGTTCATGCCCCTCGATGACTAGCTTGAGTGATAGAAACATGAGTCTAGGGGATGTGCTGTTGCCACAAGGGGGAAAACAACGGTGCTTGTGCTCGCGGGTGCAAGGATTGTTTACTTTATGCAAAGTTCTTTTAATGCAGTTGTCTGTTGCTTTGAGTTTACACTATGGGTGGGGCTCGCAACTTAATACCAGCGAGATGTTCTGGATAGATATCTCAAGGTGGATGATTAGTAGTAGATATTGATGGATTTCGGTCTACTTACTTTGGCGTACCGCCCATGCTTTGAACCTCTACCTTTCTTGCAATGTAGTCAGCATTGGTTTGCGCACATGGTCCTATCAATTGCCCAGCTGTAATTCATTTACCTCACATAGCTGTTTTATCGTCTTTCGGGAGAGAGACATCACTAGTGAACATCATGAGACTCCGGTCCATATTACCACCATTGATCACATCCGCTATTTACTTTTCCGCATTTTACTTACTATTGCAATTATATCTATCACTATTATCATTTGTGTTTGATCCTTTGTAAACTACAAGGCCGGAGGGATTGACAACCTCTCTGTACTCGTTGGGAGCAAAGTTATTTGCATCTGCGTGCAGGTCCACGTTGATTGCTAATATCTGGCGCCGTTAGCAGTTGACACCTTCTTGTTGAAACTGGGAGTCTCTGGGAAATCGAACCTTGGTATTACCAAGGGAAAACTTTTGCTACACTGCATCTCAAACCTTACACTTGGGGTAACCAACGAGGGGTGAGAAGCCACCTAGCACCTGCCGCTACGACGGGCTCGTCCTCGAGGTCGACCACCGGGATCTTGGCCCTCTTCGCCACCCTTTGGGCCAGGGTCCTGGAAGACAGACAACAAACAGAATCAGACAAAGAAAATTCAAGACAAGACAGCAAATTGAAGAAAACAAGAGTTGCTTTGCTTACTCTTCCTCCTCCTCGTCGGAACTGAGGACGGAGAAGTCGAAATCCGCCTCGCGCATCCCGGCACGAGGAGCTGGAGGAGTAGCCTCCCTCGGGCACTTGGCGGGCGCTAGAGCGGTGGTCTGAAAAGATCCCGCTCCGGTTGTCGCCGAGGCCCGAGGGGCAGAAGGAGCGGTGGAGCCAGTGTGGGAAGATCCTCCTCCAGCCGCTGCTGAGGCGCGAGGCGCCCCCTTGGCGGCCTTGCTCATCGTGGTGGCGCGCATCGAGCGGCGCTGCGGCTGCTGGCCCACCGGCTGCCTCGCCGCGTCTGCGGCCTTGCGGAGACGCTTCTTTGGTTGAGGCGGAGGACTTGGCGGCGGCGGTGAACTTCCCGAGGATGAAGAAGAGTCAAGGTTCAGAGACCCGCCCGAGTCTTCGGCAGAATCGCTTGATTCAGCGCCCTCCTCGGCGGGCTCACTCGACTCTGTGCCCTGCCTGGCAGCCTCGCTCATCTCGGCAGGTTGCCCGGCAGGCTTCAACAGTTTGAGGATCTCTTCCTCCTCGGCCCGACTCACTGCCTCCGCTGCGTCTGCCTCCTCCAAGGTATACCCAAACTCGCCCGCGGCCTCGGCTGCAGCTGCCTCCTCCAACCTGGTGGCGATATACGCCATCTCCCGGTCGGTGGTGTCACGGGTGAGGCCCTTCTTCTCGTCGGGGTCGATGGGCAGTTCCACCAAGTTATCGAAGAATGTTTGCATGGCTTCGTCAGAAGGCACCAGCCAAGTGGGGTCGATTCCATGGGAGTCACACAACGGCATTGCCGTGCGGATAGCACTGAGCGACGAATTGTTGCATGGTGGAACTACCCCCCGCGGCAAGGTGAACCACTCCAGGTGCTTGGCGTCGTGCTTGAACAGCGCACGGAGCATCCCTTTGAGCTCCAGGACAGTGAAATTATAGTTAAGGCCTGGGCGCAGCCTCATATAGTCTGCCGCATTGCCAAAATTCCAAGCAGGCCTCTTCCTCTCCTGCAAGGGAGCAATGCGCTGGCGAAGGAAATCTGCTCCGACAGCCCCTACAGTGAGTTTGGCTTGCCGGAGGCGAAGGATCCTAGTAATGGCTATCTTCAGCTTCTCGTCCTCGGGGGCCAGGTCACTCCAATCGTTGCCGCGCGCTATTGCAGTTCGGCGCGGGGAGGTGAACTGCTCCGGGGCATCCTCCATGATCCAGCACCAGTTGGCCCTCCACTCGTCCCACTTGCCGCGGGGTTCCCCAGTCAAGTATGCCTCTTTCTTACGAAGCCTGAAGATCCATGAAATCCCACCAGAAAGAGGGGACCCAGACTCTACTCGAGGTGTGTAATAATGGCGGAAGAGGGCTACATTGGGGTGGACTCCGACAAAGTTCTCGCACAGATGTGCGAAAACGGCCATGGTCAAGACTGCGTTCGGGGTGAAATCAAGAAGGTGGAACCCGTAGGTGTTCATAACGTCGCAGAAGAATTCGGAGTATGGTGGGCAGAGTCCGCGATGGAAGAACAGAGCGAAATAGGCATACCCTCCCGGAAACATGTCGCAGGCTTCGGCGGGGAGTACCCTGGTGCGCGGGTGAGCCTTTGTCTCCCTCGACCAAAAGAGGTAGAACTTGTCCTTCAGCTCCCTCGCGCCGAGCCTCGGCGGGAAGACCACCATCCTCTTCCGCATTGCTGCTAGTTTCTGCGCCCGGTCGGTCTTCGCGGTTTTCGCCTTGTCACCCTTCGGGGCCATGGCGGGGACGGCGAGGGAGGTCGACGGCGCTGGAGAGGCTGGCGGCGGCGGAAGAAGGGCGGAGCGCTGCTCTCTTTCGACCTTCGGGGAGGAGGGGAGCGGCGGGGGTTTCTGGAGGTTGAAGAAGCAATGAGCGAATGGGAGGAACTGCCCCTGTTTCCCCTGCTTTAAAGGGGGAGAGGGGGACGTTCCGCATTTTCCCCATTAAAGAAACAGGCCACGATCTCTCCCACGATGCCGCAATCGACGCGTGCCGTTAGGGAGGGATGCGGCGGATACGGAGTGGACTGCGGCGCGCCGTGGGCCGTGTGTGCCCGTGCACTGTTTTGGGCCTGGCCCAACAGCGCTCGGCACCGCGTGTGGCCCAGGCCCGGGGGCTCCTGTCGGTGTACTAAATTAGGGGTACCTTAGTATCCCGACTTGTGCACGGGTAGTAGCAGCGTCCCGTGGCAGGGCTTGCCACACGCCCGCCAAGGCCCGCTTTGGTTCCTTTGGAGCCATTCAAGAACAAAGTATTCAAGTTAAAGAAACAAGGCCCCGGCAAGAGAAGCTTGCCGGGAAGGCCGCTCCAGGCTCATAACCACCCCTTTAGCACTAGACCCTGGCAAGAGGAGCTTGACAGGAAGGCCAAAGCGTGGCATTTCAGAAGACTTGCCGTGGCGCATTGCGCGCCCCGGCAAGGCCCGGAGAGCGACAAGCTTCCAGGCGCGGCAAGGTAGCGACCGCGGCAAGGGGCTTGCCGCGGCAAGTTTCCACTGTGTGCCCATGCTCCAGCTCATCCGGCCACGCATCGCCCTGGGGCCATTCCGGGGTCACGTGGCGGAAGACTGTGCAGCCTGGGGGACACGGTGGCAAGCCACGATGACGAGGCTACTGTCGTGGCGAACGGAGACGCCCGGACGGATGCTTTTTGCACTATTTGGGACGATGGCGACGGGCATTCAATGCCCTTGTCCCCCACCGTCAGGGTTAGGTACAAAACACTGTACATACACTGTTACAACTACCACCATTTTTACGTTTTTACCCTCACCTACGTTGCCACCTGTCGGAGACCCCTTTGACCTATAAAAGGAGGCCCATGCACAACGTAGAGGAGGTTCCGATTTTCGATCACTCCAGCGCTCGGTATAGCTAGCAACAATTACTGTAGCTCTTCTTGCTCCCGAGCCAAGAACACAATATAGACCAAGGCAGGAGTAGGGTTTTACGCATCCGTGCGGCCCGAACCTGGTTAAACTGCCCGCGTGCTCGCCTCGATCTGCTCTTCGTGCTCCCTCCGCTCCCTTGCCGTACCGAAAAGGGGCTCCGGTCCCATAGGTGTTCGTGGGCGATCAGTTTCCCCGACAGTAAGTGACCGTAAAGGGATTGACAACGCCTTATTGTCTTGGCTGCGAAGTTCTTATTTGTGTGTGGAGGTGCGAGGGACTCGCGCGTGGTCTCCTACTAGATTGATACCTTGGTTCTCAAAAACGGAGGGAAATACTTACGCTACTGTGCTGCATCTCCCTTTCCTCTTCGAGGGAATACAACGCAAGCTCGAGAAGTAGCAAGAAGAATTTATGGCGCCGTTGCCGGGGAGGCTTACGCAAATGTCATATACCAAGTACCTATCACAAACCCTTATCCTTCGCATTACATTTTTGCCTCTCGTTTTCCTCTCCCCCACTTCACCCTTGCCGTTTTATCAGCCCTTCTTTTTTCTGTGTGTTTACCGTTCGCTTGCTTTTTGTTTGCTTGTGTGTTATTGGCCCGCAACTAGCTTGCATCTTCGCTTGCTAAAGTATGGATCCTAATCCACTTGCTAATCTCTTTAAGAGATCCCATTATGTTGAACCTATAGCTAGTGAGCTGCGTGCACTAGATTATCTTTATGAGGTTTTGCTCGAAATTTATGAATCTTAAAATTGTGAGGAATTGTTAAAAGAAAAAGTGATTCATGTTAGTTTCTTAAATAAAAAGCATGATTGCAATGATGTTACTATAAACTCTATTGATGTCAATTGTGCTAATAATATGCAAAACCCTAAGCTTGGGGATGCTAGTTTTGCTATGTCTACTATTTGTTACAATGATCATGATTGGGGTGATTCTTCTTATGATCTTGAAAATTTATTTAATCCCCATGATGAATATAAGATTGATAATAATGTTTGCATTAATATTGAAAGTGGGTTTGGAAGATTGTCAACTTTAGATCCCACATACTTGGAGAATGTTCAATCTTATGATTTTTTTGATAAAAGTGGGTTTGGAGAGGTCATGACTTTAGTTAATGTTAATCCCACTATTTTGGAAGAGTGTCAACTTTGCATGCATGTGGATCGTGTTGAAAATATGTTATGTGATAACTATATTGTTGAATTTGCTTATGATCCTACATGCAATTATTATGAGAGAGGAAAATATGGTCATAGAAATCTTCATGTTACTAAATTACCTCTCGTTATGTTGAGATTGGTTTTCTTTCTTTCTTCTTCCTTGCATATGCTAGATCTTGTTTGTCTTGCTAATTTTGTTCGCCTATAAAATTCCTATGCATAGGAAGTATGTTAGAATTAGATGTGATTTTCACATACTTTATGATGCTCTCTTTGTGCTTCAATTCTTATCTTTCATGTGAGCATCCTTGAACTCTCAAGCCTATCTTAATGGCTATAAACAAAGAGCTTGTTGGGAGGCAACCCAATTATATATTTTTTGTGTTTGTTGCTGTTAGGGAATAAATATTACATCTAGCCTCTGTTTAGATGTGGTTTCATGTTTTGTTTAGTGTTTGTGCCAAGTAGAACCTTTGGGAAGATGTGGGCGAAGTTTATGTGATCTTGCTGTGAAAAACAGAATCGTTAGCGCTCACTAGAATGGTCGTCAGATTTAACTGGAGCGTGCTATTTAGTTGATTCTTTTTGCATATGATTAATACACAAATTCCTCAAATTTACCTATTTAGTTTGAATTTTTTGGAGTTACAGAAGTATGTGAAACCTGCAGATTACTACAGACTGTTCTGTTTTTGACAAATTCTGTTTTTCGTGTGTTGTTTGCTTATTTCAATGCATCTATGAGTAATATTTGGAGGTATGAACCATAGAGAGGTTGGAATACAGTAGGTTTAACACCAATATAAAAAAAGAATGAATTCATTGCAGTACCTTTGAGTAGTGATTTGTTTTCTTATACTAACGGAGCTCACGGGAATTTTTGTCTAAGTTTTGTGTTGTGAAGTTTTCAAGTTTTGAGTATTGCTTTGATGGACTATGGAACAAAGAGTAGCAAAGGCCTAAGCTTGGGGATGCCCATGGCACCCCAAGTAAAATTCAAGGATAATCAAAAGCCTAAGCTTGGGGATGCCACGGGAAGGCATCCCCTCTTTCGTCTTCATCCATCGGTAACTATATTTGGAGCTATATTATTATTCACCACATGATATGTGTTTTGCTTGGAGCGTCTTGTATAATTTGAGTCTTTGCTTGTTAGTTTGTCACAATCATCCTTTCTGGACACACCTATTTGAGAGAGTTAAATATGGCCTAGGAATTGTTAGAACACTCTATGTGCCTCACTTATATCTTTTGAGTTGAATAGTTTTTGCTCTACTGCTTCACTTATATCTTTTAGAGCACGTGGTGGTTATATTTTGTAGAAATTGTTGAACTCTCATGCTTCACTTATATATATTTGAGAGTCTATTAAAACAGCATGGTAATGTGTTTAGGCTAATAAATCTAGTCTTCACATGATAGACATCCAATGTCAATGTAGTAAAAAAAATCACGCTAAGTGCATTGAATATGATGAGATGTTGGATGCTTGATAATTGTTTTGAAATATGAGGATAGTGATATTAGAGTCATGCTAGTGGAGTTTTCATGAAATTGAGAAATACTTGTGTTAAGGTTAGTGATTCCCGTATCATGCACGTATGGTGAACCGCTATGTGACGAAGTTAGAGCATGAGGTATTTGTAGAGTGCCAACCTTTGTGTGGAGGTCGGGGGCGCGCGATGGTTAACTCCTACCAACCTCCCCCCTAGGAGCATGCATTGATTTCTTTGTTTTGATGACTCGTAGTTTTTTGCAATAAGTATATGAGTTCTTATGACTAATGTTGAGTCCATGGATTATACGCACTCTCACCCTTCCACCATTGCTAGCCTCTCTTGTACCGCGCAACTTTCGCCGGTGCCATAAACCCATTATATATCCTTCCTAAAAAAGCCACCATATTATTCCTCAAAACAGCCACCATACCTACCTATCATGGCATTTCCATAGCCAGTCCGAGATATATTGCCATGCAACTTTCCACCGTTCCGTTCATATGACACGCTTCATATTGTCATATTGCCATGCATGATCATGTAGTTGACATCGTATTTGTGGCAAGCTACCATGCATAATTTTTCATACATGTCACTCTTGATTCATTGCACATCCCGGTACACCGCCGGAGGCATTCATGTAGAGTCATACTTGTTGTAGTATCGAGTTGTAATTTCGAGTTGTAATAAAAGTGTGATGATCATCATTATTAGAGCCTTGTCCCATGTGAGGAAAGGCCAATAAAAAAAGAGATGGCCCAAAAAAATATAGAGCGGGGCTAATAAAAAAAAAGAGAAAGCCCCTCCAAATAAAAAAGAGAAAAGAGAGAAGGGACAATTGCTACTATCTTTTTCCACACTTGTGCTTCAAAGTAGCACCATGTTCTTCATGATAGAGAGTCTCATGTTTAGTCACTTTCATATACTAGTGAGAATTTTCATTATAGAACTTGGCTTGTATATTCCAACGATGGGCTTCCTCAAATGCCCTAGGTCTTCGTGAGCAAGCAAGTTGGATGCACACCCACTAGTTTCTTTTGTTGAGCTTTCATACATACTTAGCTCTAGTGCATCCGTTGCATGGCAATCCCTACTCACTCACATTGATATCTATCGATGGGCATCTCCATAGCCCGTTGATACGCCTAGTCGATGTGAGACTATCTCCCGTCTTTTTTTCTTCTCCACAACCACCTCTCTATTCCACATAGTGCTATGTCCATGGCTCACGCTCATGTATTGCGTGAAAGTTGAAAGGTTTGAAAGAATAGAGTATGAAAACAAATTCTTGGCTGAAATCGGGGTTGTGCATGATATGAATATTTTGTGTGATGAAGAGGGAGCATAGCTAGACTACATGATTTTGTAGGGATAACTTTCTTTAGCCATAGTATTTTGAGAAGACATGATTGCTTTGTTAGTATCCTTGAAGTATTACTATTTCTTATGTCAATATAGACGTTTATCTTGAATCTTTCAGATCTGAACATTCATGCCACAATTAAGAGAATTACATTGAAAAACTATATTGGTTAGCATTCCACATCAAAAATTCTTTCTTTATCATTTACCTACTCGAGGACGAGCAGGAATTAAGCTTGGGGATGCTTGATACGTCTCCAACGTATCTATAATTGTTTATTGTTCCATGCTATTATTTATGAAGTCTTGGATGTTTAATGGGCTTTATCACTCACTTTTATATCATTTTTGGGACTAACCTACTAACCCAAAGGCCCAGTCCAGATTGTTGTTTTTTGCCTGTTTCAGGGTTTTGCAGAAAAAGAATATCAAACAGAGTCCAAACGGAATGAAACCTTCGCAAGAGATATTTTTGGAGTAAATCACGCACGAAGAACTTGAGAACCATGTCAGAAGAGCCACGAGGGGCCCACGAAGGTGGGGGGCGCGCCCCCCTTCCCAGGGCACGCCCCCCTGCCTCGTGGGGCCCCCGTGACTCCCCCCGTGCCCTCCTTCTTCCTATATAAGTCCACGTACCCCAGAAACTCCGTGAACAGAGAGAAAAACCTAATTCCACCCATGTACCTTCTGTTCCCGTGGAGATCCCATCTTGGAGCCTGTTCCGGAGCTCCACCGGAGGGGGATCCATCACAGAGTTCTTCATCATCATCATCATTGCCCTCACCATGAGTTGTGAGTATTTTACCATAGACCTTCGGGTCCATAGCTAGTATCTAGATGGCTTCTTTTCTCTCTCTGGATCTCAATCCAAAGTTCTTCTCGGTCTTCGAGGAGATCTATTCAATGTAATCTCTTTTTGCGGTGTGTTTGTCGAGACTCTAATGAATTGTGAGTTTATGGTCAAGATTATTTACGAGAAATATTTGGTTCTTCTCTGAACTTTTTATGTGTGCTCATAATATCCTTGCAAGTCCCTTCGAATTATTGGTTTGGTTTGGCCTACTGGATCTATAGTTCTTGCAATGGGAGAAGTGCTTGGCTTTGGGTTCAATCTTGCGGTGTCCTTTCCCAGTGATAGTAGGGGCAGCAAGGCACGTATTGTATTATTGCCATCGAGGATAAAAAGATGGGGTTTATATCATATTGCTTGATTTTATCCCTCTACATCATGTCATCTTGCTTAAGGCGTTACTCTGTTCTTATGAACTCAATGCACTAGATGCATGCTGGATAGCGGTCGATGTGTGGAGTAATAGTAGTCGATGCAGAATCGTTTCGGTATACTTGTCTCGGACGTGATGCCTATATACAATGATCATGCCTAGATAGTCTCATAATTATTCGCTTTTCTATCAATTGCTCGACAGTAATTTGTTTACCCGCCGTAGAATATCGCTATCATGAGAGAAGCCACTAGAGAACACTATGGCCCCCGGGTCTATTCTCAACATATCAATCTACATCTACTTTACTTTTATCGCTTTTAATTTATGTTCATATAAACAAAAATACCAAAAATATAAACTATCATCTCTATCAGATCTCACTTTCGCAAGTGACCATAAAGGGATTGACAACCCCTTATCGCGTTGGCTGCGAAGTTCTTATTTGTTTGTGCAGGTCCGAGGGACTCACGCATGGTCTCCTACTGGATTGATACCTTAGTTCTCAAAAACTGAGGGAAATACTTACGCTACTGTGGTGCATCTCCCTTTCCACTTCAAGGGAATACAACGCAAGCTCGAGAAGTAGCAGCAACCAAATGCAATAAACAAGCCATACTCTATACAATCGAGTAATACCGGTTTCTACCACGCACGCTGACTAGGGCGTCCTACAGCCAGACCTGCTTAGACACCAAGCCTGTGACACCCCGGCTCAGAGAAACCGGGACGCCCCGTATTCCAGCCCAGAGATCGAGGAGAACTCTTCTGGAATATGGCACTACTCGGCATAGATCAAAGCTTTTCTTATTACAAAGGATAAATACACGGGTCTGATGTTACAAAAGATCACGTGAGCACGGCGACACTACACCTGCGATACTACACTTGCTCTTTGCTAGCAGCAGAACAACTCGTAGCTGTGGAATACTTCTATCAGTGGAACAACGTCGAAGGTGGTGAACTCCACTGCGCAGGGACTCTGGCTGGGACATGATCTAGCTCACGGGAAAGGAAACCTCGACAAACAATCAAGCAATCACGGCATCACCTGCAATCTGGCATGACACGCCAGGTCAGTACATTGAATGTACTTGCAAGCTCACAACAACCAAAAGCATCAAGGCAAAACAATAACATAGCATTAGCAGGTTAATTAATTAACAACTACTATGATGAAGAAAATGCTAATCATGATATGAAACTACTACAATACTGATAAACCATCATCTTAACCTCAATGAACGACCTCGCGCTTGGCTATCCGGCCAATTCATATACCATCTCGATCACCTCGTGATCCACGTGATCACCTAGTGATCAAAGTATCCACATGATTACCTCGTGACCACATCACAAACTGAATGATCATCCTTGAGATCATCTCAATATATTCATCTGCATCCTGCCAAACTGTTACTGCTCACAATATTAACATATAAATGACCTATAAGTCATTCCGTCATGTGAGTGTTGATCGAACGGTGTGACCTAGTACGAACTTGTGACCATGACCAAGGACGCGGCTATCGATATATTAAACACACACACTCTGCAGAGGTAGCGCACTTTACTCACATCACAGAACCCATGGCCTCTAGCTCCCATTCCGGTGGACCAACGGCGTTCCGACAAAACCGACCTATTTCCATGACACTCTCCCGGCCACTCCGACCAACGCCCCCTCAGGGTTCAGTCCTGGACGGCCCCGTGCCTACCAAAGGCATCAACGGCCACTGTTTTGGCAAAACACACACGGTCCCAAACACACAGAATTTATCCCCAAAGTATCTCTGCGATAATTGATACTCCGGCATCATCTATTAACATGTAATCCAAGTTATAGAAATATCTACCAAATAATCCAAAGCATACTCTCGTCATATCAACATACTCCGAGGATAGCATAACACTACTATCATGATGAATCCAAGAGCGATAATACTACTACTCCAATGTAAAGAGCAAGCTATCTAGCTAAGATCCACATGCAAGCATTATCTCCGAAATCATACTCCAAAACATAATATCAACTATCATCATGAAAATAATATTAACCACTAATAATCCAAAGGCAACATGACATCTAAAGTAATACTTCAAAGCATAATACCATCATGAAAATAATCATAATAGCCACTAAGAATCCGAAGGCAACATGTCATCCACATAATCATCGAAATATGAGTCCTGGAACTCCAAGCAATATCATGGCAATAGCAAGATAAAAATAATACTCCGAGAAATGCCATGAACAAGATCACATGTAGCTAAAGCAACATTTTAAATAGGTTCAAATAATTTAAACCATGTCACTGCATTGCAATCATGCAAATGGAGGGTGTGGCTTGCTTGGGGTGGAAGGATTCACCGTGAAGAAGTGCGAGAAGCTCGCGGAAAGAATCGCCGGAAAATGTTCTCTCTCGGATGGGGCTGCAAAAGGGCAAGGGCATAATGGTCATTTTCAGAATTTTAACACATGGTGAAAATGATACCAACAGAATGGGCTCGACGAGACGAAGAAGTGGGCTTTGGAATCACATCATTTGGAGTTACGAGCAAAAAGTTGTGATAGTTTTTCTGCCAGGGATCTATTTGTACCAAAATCTTCACAAACAGGCCTTTAGCTCGAAAAACTGAACACGCCTTTTTCGAAAATACGTTGTCCAGAGAGGAAAACGTATTCTTGCCCAAAAAGAAATGGAATACACTTTCCGTCAAGTGAAAGTGTATTCTGGGAAAGACACGGCCACTTATCCACGTCAGCGTCCGGACCAGTCAGCGCATAGAGGCCGACTGGCGGGGCCCACGAGCACGGTTGGGGGTCGTCGTCTTCAACCGCTCGGCCGCCCGCGGAGCAGAGAACGGGGCGAGCTCCGGCGACGCTAGCCGGCGCCTCCGGTCATCTCTCGCGGCGCCCGTACCACCAGCGTGCTCGGGAGGCGGAGCCGCGTCGGATAGACCGTGCCACGGACGCCGAAGACCATGGGAAAGTACGGGACGTCGGCCGGGGTAGACGGCAGCATCGGCCATACTTGGGCGCGCGGCCAAGGTGCTCCGGCGACGAAGAGAAGAGGTGGGAGAGGCTCGGTGAGAAGTGTAGTTTCCTCTGGTTGTGGTGGAAGGACGAGGCAGGGGGCATGGAGCTCTAATTTAGGCGAGTATCGCTGGCGGCCATGACGGCAATGGACAGCGAGGAGAGGGGCTTGAGCTCAGGGAAGAAGCTCGGGAGGTTGCTGGGAGGGAGATAAGCCAGTTGTGAGCTTGGAGTGCCGCGGGGCTGGCTACTTACAGCCGTGGCCGAGGTGCCGTGGCCGCGAGCTACCGCTCGGGTCCGGCCAACGCGCTGGCAGAGCCAGAGCTCAAGGGAGGGAATGGACGAGATGGGAGAGGCCAAAGGAGTGCAGGGAGGGTCACGGAGAAGAAACCGACGCCGGGGGATAGAGGAAACGGACGGGAGGATGACCGGGTCAAGCGAGGCACAGTGCACCCGTGGTTGCGTGGCGTCTAGCTTCGGCGAGGAGGCTTCGAGAGGGGGCAGGGGGTGGAGAGCGATAGGTGAGGGATGGGGAGTCAGGTCAGCACGCCCAGACGCGCGGAAACCGTCGATGCCGTGCCGGCCGACGCGTCCCGACGCCCAGAGCGCGGCTAACGCTGCCAGAGCGCGTGAACTAACTTGCCAAGGGGGCAGTCACCACAAGCACTGTCATGAAGAGGACAAGATAGGCTACGAGGATTCTTCAAGTGACTAGTCCCTGCATCAGTGAGGCTGATAGAAGTGATGGATCACCATAAGAAGCTCTGCAGCTGAATTAGTCATCGATTAAAGTTTGCTGCGTCAAACTTGGCAGTGCACTGGTGATCCACAGGAAATTGATTTGTGTCAATGGTGTTGTCTGGGATAATTAGGATAGGAAGGACTAGGATCCTGCCAAGTTTGAGGGGAAATGGACAAAGTATTAGTATAGTTGCTTTGCAACTGCATTTTTGGTCCAGAATTGAGGTTTGGATGATGCACTCACATGAAGAAGCCACTTGAGCTGAAATTTGGCAAGGCTTGATTATTTGGTCATAAGGGGATTCCGTAAAATTTTCATACCAAATGGACAAGCCAAAATGGTACTTGCTTCACAAACATCCTTACTGACCAGAAACTTGAAAATTTTCTAGAGAGAGAGTGGCTTGATGAATTTATCCTAAAATTGTTGGAGAGTGGTTTTATGGTCAAGAGAATGCTATGATAAATTATCATTCAAAATGAAGCAGTATAAAATATACTTGCTTCACAACCTGAAAATATTGACAGAAGCAAAGATTTTATCATGTGCTCACATAGATGATTGGATGGGGCTGAAATTTGGAGGAGTGTGATGATATGAGAACATGAAGGAGTGTGCAAAATTGCAATTCATTTGAATAACCCTAGCTAGTACTTCCTTCACAAAGCTTCTATTTAAACAAACTTTGAAAAATCACTAAGGAAGATTCACTAGGCAAATGAAGCTGAGTTTTTGCATGAGGCAATGATTTGGATGTAGAAGCATGCCCAAAAAGTTTGGGTGCAAAAAAGATAAGATAAATGACACTTCCTTCACAAAGTGCCACTCTGGACAGAATAGAAGAATGAATATTGGAGGAATATTTTTGACATATTTGAGCAAAATATGACCCAAACAATTTATGAGAATTATTTGGGAATTACTGGATGGACAGAAATATAGGTTGCTTCACAACCTAGGGCATATGAGGTTATTCCTTTAATAGAAAAGGAATATTCCCTAAAAAAATTATAAAGTTGGTCTAGGATGGAAATGGCATGATCATGGGAAGGTTTGGAGGATGATGAGCCACATGGGAGAGGAAATGATGGTGATTTCCTAGGTGACAAGGCCACAGATCCACTCCAAAAGAAAAATAGAGCAAAAACCAAGTAAAACAAAAGAAGAATGAAAGGACCAAAAACCAGGCTGTTATACCCAGGGACGTTCAAGTCATGGTGGCGCGCCAGCGGCAGAGCCCCGACGACCACGGGAACAGCATTGGTGGCTGGAAAAGTGGTCGCCGGCAACCATTCTAGCGGCGGAGGGTGTCTATGCGAAGCCCTGGCTCGTCTGAATCCAGTGGTGGCGGTGGTTGACGACGAGATGGCCGGAGGCGCCAACGGCGTCGAGCAGAGCTGTGGCCGGAGCATGCGGGGTGGAGCGTGACGCAGGTGGGCGGGTCAGACACGGCCGTGGCAGAGCAGGGGAGTGCAAGGGACAATGCGGTCTGGTGCGGCATGGGAGGTGTAGCCGTGAGCGACCCAGCGCGGGGTGGTGGGCGCGAGCGGGCTGGAGAGCACGGTGGAGGTGCGGGCGGGCGCGGCCAACGGCAGCC
>LR738712.1:728293018-728339952 GCA_902687465.1 Secale cereale | reverse complement strand
GGGGGGGCAGGCGGCGTAGGTCGATACGCGATGGTCGGTGACAGAGGAGGGCGAATGGATTCGGGGTCTCACCCCCGTTGCAGCGGACCGGCTGGCAAGGCGCGAAGTAGTTCGGCGATGGAGAGGCAGTGGGGCGGCCCCGACAAGGTGGAGAACGATGGCAGAGTTGAGGTGCTGGTGACCGGCAGCGGCAGACGAGGCCGACCCCGATCCAGCGGGGAGAAAAGGGGATGGGGGGAGAGTGGGGAAGGGCGCTAGGTTTCGGTCGCCCCAGGGGGAGGTTGTAGGGGTACGACTGGGCTGGCCGGTTCGGAAGCCAACTGGGCCTGTTGGCCCAATTGGGCCAGGGCGCCTTTTTCCTTTTTCTTTTGTTTTCCTTTTTATTTATTCTTTTTTGTTTTTTATTTAACTTCCCTTTTTTGTTTTGTGAAATACTGAGTTAGAACCTAAATTAGTATCATTAATATAGGCCACTGCCAAACTTAACTTGGACCCCATATAAATTAGCTTAATAATTTTATAATTTAAGAAGCAATTAAACTATTAGTTTAGCCACTATTTTTAAATAGTTAAGGGCATTTAAACACTTTGAAAAAGGTTGGTTTCTCCACGACAATTACCTATGGTCTATTCGACACATTTAGACAATTTTTGTTTTAGTGTTTGAAAACTTTTGTTGTTTGCCTTTATTCGAAATTCAAAATTTGAACTAGGTTTGGACCTGACGCAAGTTTATCAACGGTAACCGAGGTGACGTAGCATCATTAGTAGAGGTTCACTGTAGCTTAATTATCCGGGCGTCACAATTCTCCTCCACTACAAGAAATCTCGACCTGATATTTAGAAGGGGGGTAAGGGGAAGGGTTTGGGTTACGAAAAATCTAACAGATCTTCTCGGTCTTGGTTGCCGGAAGATATCAAGGGCGAGGGACGAAGATAACCATTTTCCTGCACGTTGAAACGAGGCGGAACTGTAGGCAAAGTTCTCGTCCATCGGTGGTTACCGGAATTTTATCAACAATAGAAACAAAGTCTTACTGACAGAGTTGTACACCGAGGTGTTTACATAAGCAGAAAATTATTACTATTTAGATTATATGTAGATCACAAGAAAGGTTAAACAAACCAACAGAAAGGGAAATGTGTTTAAACATAGGTAATGGAAGTAAATCCTTCCTAATGATAATTAGAGCATGATATACGTGACAGAAGATCAAACACATGACCATTTGTATAAAAAGATTAATAAGAATCATGATATGTACCCATACACGGTGTTTGATAACTGGTCAAGAAAAATTTAGCATTGTGCTTTCAATGTTCTGGTTCATGTCTGAGTACCACCGTCATGCTTCAAGATAGCATCAACATGGTCAGCAGGTAAAGGTCGGACTTTGGAAACACAAAAGGACCCATACGGAACTTCTAGAAGAGCTGTGGCCGATGGGATCAGAAACAACTCATCGTGATTTCCATAAACATGGATTTCCACAATTAAGTGAACAAGGTGAAAATATTGGACATACCCAAGTATATAATGAAGTATGTTCGAGGAGAACATCCACGAGTAAACATTGATCGAAACGTGCATCTGGAAAGATGGACTAGGTAGCATGATCAATGTTTGAGTGGTGACTCGATAATCAAAAGACCTAGAATGAAACTATCGGCCATTCGCTTCAAAGCAATAGGTTTGCAATAGGTTTGGAATTCACTCATCACAGTTCAATGGTCGGTATTCCGGTTAGAAACAACACGGGAACCAAGATATTAACGGATATGTCGAGAAGTATTACTATATCAAGAATCCTTAAGAGGTGGTGAAATTCTCACGACATTCTTGACGTAAAAGATGGTAATACTCCAAGGTAGAACATATCGTAAGCTGGATAGCAAGGAGCTTCACAACGGGAACAAGTTTGTGTTGGAGGGAAGGCGATAATGTTGTTGATGATAACAAAAATCATCGAGGGGGAAGGATGGTATTTCTCAACATGAATTTGATCGATATCCTTGAAGAGCTCAGAATGTTTTTGATGATGATCACGACACATTTTTCGAGGGGTTTCATGAAGATGTAACCAATCGGCGACGACATCAAGCCAAGGGAATGATGAAGCAAAAGGTTATTGTATCCATAGCTAGATAAGATGCAATGTCAGAATCAGAGTTGTCTTTCAAGACAATCAATATGATGTTGAAAGCCCGATGTAAGCTTAGCTCGTTGCCGAAAATTGTGCTCGGGGAAGAAGGACTAGGTAGCATAGTTAAAATCGACACGATAATGATATAACCGAGCAGGCTAGGAATGATATAATCGAGCTTAAATTCCCCAACAACAATTGCCATGAGTAGTGAGCCATAAAATGGACTCGAGTCACTTGACGGAGTTCTCATGTGACGAACAACTCAAACCCGGGGAACAATTGAAATTGGTGAGAAGTAATAGTTGATGAAGAACTCATATGGAGTAATGCAGTTCTGTAATACCCTCGAGATACCAGGGGGTAATACGCAACGGCAGATCAAAGTAGAGTTTGGACTAGGATATTGCTCTACAGAAGACAAGTGCTTAAACATGCATGAGAAATGGTATTTAAAGGAGAACATGGTCGGAACCACGATTGCAAAAGGCTAGATCCCAGATATAAGATGAACTTATATCAATGGGATAATTATTTCTAGGAGAAGCTTTCATGCTAAGTTCAAGGTCGACTCCCACTTCTCCAAATACATAACCTTTCATTCACTTATTGTTTCAAAAATGGCATTAGTGTTGAAAGTTTTACCTGGTGAAATACCAGATGAGTATGAGCCATGAAATCTTTCGGGTTCACACGGATTTATGTGGCATAAGTTCAACCCATCAGGGCATCTTAGGAACATATACCACAAACTTTTAGGAGTAATTATCACAAGCTCGATAGTAGAACATTGTTGACAAAACAGAGGATACAATTTACCAAAGGCATTATGTATCCGAGGACAGAGTCACAAAGTTATAGAATATGAAGGACAATGTCGGATAATAATTCAACAAATGATCAAACAGTCCATAATGGAGCTGATGTCAGCATCGGCACACAACCAGAGGAAGGAACAATGAAAAGGCATTGGATTATAGAAATAACTGACTAATACAAAGCTCGGAGGCAAAGGAATTAAGCTTCCCTAGTCAATGTATCAGGATCAACGGTTCTGATTAAGGATGGATAAGTCGAGTGGGCATAGGGAATAATCGATGGCAATTTGGTTGGTCGGGGTCCAACTCAAGTTTAAAATGATGTCTGAGTTGGAAGGAAGAATTCTAGGATCTTACTGAGGATTGCGAGCATTCGCAAAATATTGAATCAAGGGACTCGAAATGATAGTGACATAGGATGTCAACAGAGATTTCTCGAAATATGGAATTAACCATAGTGCCGGAAGGCAAAGAATTTAGAAGCATTATGATGATGAGCATTTTCATAAAACCGAATAGTATTCCAAAGAATTTCGTGAAACACATGAACAACTAAGGATGAACGAATCCTCGATAAGTGTGAGGAATTGTTCCTAATGGTATTCATGCGGAAAAGACCTATGAAGCAGCGTCACAAGGGATTCTTAGAAAGTCGGAGAATAATTCGATGCATCTTGTAATAATAAGAGCAGCTGGGAATGAAAGTAAGATCGACATGTGTATGTATTTATCCATAGGGATATATCAGTGGTACGGGATTGCAAAAACGACGGGCGCAGAGTCTCGAGAGAACTTCAGAGAGTATCTTCTGAATCTTCTGGTGCAGCAAGCGATCGTCTAGGTGAGGGGCTCTATGGGCGAAAGTATTTTCGAGAACCTAAAGTTATATTTTAGCAAAATCATTTAACCCGAGTAGAAGAGATATTAGAGTCCCAGAGTATAGATGGAGGAATAAAATATCCTAATACCACTGAATGGCGACGTGGGCCCGTAAGCCACACATGCACGTAAATGTGTACGATCAAGATCAAGGACTCACGGAAAGATATCACAACACAACTCTAGACACAAATTAAAATGATACAAGCTTTATATTACAAGCCAGGGGCCTCGAGGGCTCGAATACATAAGCTCGAATACACAAGAGCCAGCGGAAGTAATAATATCTGAGTACATACATAAGTTAAACAAGTTTGCCTTAAGAAGGCTAGCACGAATGTTGCAGCGATCGAAAAGGCAAGGCCTCCTGCCTGGGACCTCCTAACTACTCCTTGAAGCCGAACTCCGCGTAGAGACATCCTCGGGATCCTCTGGCTCCTAGACTCCACCGATCTGGTTGCATCATCCGATAAGAGAGGAAAAGGGGGGGGGGAGGGGGAGCAAAGCAACTATGAGTACTCATCCAAAGTACTCGAAAGCAAGGACCTACACTACATATGCAATGGTATTTGTGTAAAGGGGTAATATCTATGGGCTAAACTGTAGAATGCCAGAATAAGAGGCAGATAGCTAATCCAATCCAAGACTTCGCTTCTGGCAGCCTTCATCGTGTAGCAGTAGAATAGCGTAGCTGGAAAGTAACAAGTATCCTCGTTTATGACAGCCTCCGTCTTGCAGCAGTAGAATAGAGTAGATGGTAAATTCACCAAGTAACATTGTATAGCATAATCCTAACCGGCGATCCTCCCCTCGTCGCCCTGTGGGAGAGCGATCACCGGGTTGTATCTGGCACTTGTAAGGGTGTGTTTTATTAAGTATCTGGTTCTAGTTGTCATGAGGTCGGAGTACAACTCCGGGTCGTCCTTTTACCAAGGGACACGGCTATTCGAATAGATAAACTTCCCTGCAAGGGTGCACCACATTAACCAACACGCTTAATCCCCTCTGGGCGGACACACTTTCCTAGGTTATGCACGGCCTCGGAAGATCAACACGTCGCAGCCCTACCTAAGCACAACAGAGAGGTCAGCCCGTCGGTCTAAATCCTAAGCGCGCAGGGGTCTGGGCCCATCGTGCATTGCACACCTGCATGTTGCGTGGGCGACTGGTAAGCAGACCTAGCCTCTCCTAATACCTGAGCAGGCGTTCCAGTCCAATTTGGCGCGCGCCCTCAGTCGCTCATGTCAAGAAGGCTTCGACAGATACCACGACGTTGAGTGCCCATAACTGTTCCCTCGTAGCTGGTTAGTGCGTATAGGGTAGTGGCCAGACTCATATCAAATATCCAAACTCGTTAATCTTGTTATTGTGAAATAACCGCGGACAATGACCATGGCCAGGCCACCTCTCTCCTCGGTGCCTGGTACCTCTTGAGCTTGCATTTTATTCCCTCGAAGAGGAAAGCGAGATGCAGCACAGTAGCGTAAGTATTTCCCTCAGTTTTTGAGAACCAAGGTATCAATCCAGTAGGAGACCACGCGCCAGTCCCTCGCACCTACACAAAGAAATAAGAACTTCGCAGCCAATGCGATAAGGGGTTGTCAATCCCTTTACGGTCACTTACGATAGTGAGATCTAATAGAGATGATAGATAATATTTTTGGTATTTTTGGTTTAATAAAACAGCAAATAAACAGCGGTAATATAAATTGACGAAAAAGTAATATGATAAAGATAGACCCGGGGGCCATAGTTTCCTCTAGTGGCTTCTCTCATGATAGTGATATTCTATGGCGAGTAAACAAATTACTGTCGAGCAATTGATAGAAAAGCGAATAATTATGAGACTATCTACGCATGATCATTATATATAGGCATCACGTCCGAGACAAGTAGACCGACTCCTGCCTGCATCTACTACTATTACTCCACACATCGACCGCTATCCAGCATGCATCTAGTGTATTGAGTTCATATGAACAGAGTAACGCCTTAAGCAAGATGACATGATGTAGAGGGATAAACTCAAGCAATATGATGAAAACCCCATCTTTTTATCCTCGATGGCAACAATACAATACGTGCCTTGCTGCCCCTACTTTCACTGGGAAAGGACACCACAAGATTGAACCCAAAGCCAAGCACTTCTCCCATTGCAAGAACTATAGATCTAGTAGGCCAAACCAAACCAATAATTCGAAGAGACTTGCAAGGATATTATGAGCACACATAAAAAGTTCAGAGAAGAACCAAATATGTTTCATAGATAACCTTGATCAGAAACTCACAATTCATCGGATCTCGACAAACACACCGCAAAAAGAGATTACATCGAATAGATCTCCTCGAAGACCGCGGAGAACTTTGTATTGAGATCCAGAGAGAGAGAGAAGAAGCCATCTAGATACTAGCTATGGACCCGAAGGTCTGTGGTAAACTACTCACAACTCATGGTGAGGGCGATGATGATGATGATGAAGGCCTCCGTGATGGATCCCCCTCCCGGAAAAGGCTCCAAGATGGGATCTCCACGGGAACAGCAGCTACGGCGATGGAATTAGGGTTTTCTCTCTGCGTATGGAGTTTCTGGGGTACGTAGGTATATATAGGCAGAAGAGGGGCACCAAGGGCCACTGGGGCTGCCCTCGAGGCAGGGGGCGCACCCCACCCTCGAGGGTGGCCCTTCTGTCTCCTGGTTTGGCCCCGAAGTCTATCGTGCATGATTTCCTCCAAAAATATCTCCTGCGAAGGTTTTATTCGGTTTGGACTCCGTTTGATATTCCTTTTCTGCAAAACCCTGTAATAGGCAAAAACAGCAATCTAGACCGGGCCTTTGGGTTCATAGGTTAGTCCCAAAAATGATATAAAAGTGAATGATAAAGCCCATTAAACATCTAAGACTTCATAAATAATAGCATGGAACAATAAAAAATTATAGATACGTTGGAGACGTATCAAGCATCCCCAAGCTTAATTCCTGCTTGTCCCCGAGTAGGTAAATGATAAAGAAAGAATTTTTGATGTGGAATGCTAATCAATATAGTTTTTCGATGTAATTCTATTAATTGTGGCATGAATGTTCAGATCTGAAAGATTCAAGATAAAAGTCTATATTGACATAAGAAATAACAATACTTCAAGCAATACTAACAAAGCAATCACGTCTTCTCAAAATACTATGGCTAAAGAAAGTTATCCTTTCAAATTCATATAGTCTTGGCTATGCTCCTTTGCTATCACACAAAATATTCATATCATGCACAACCCTGATTTCAGCCAAGCATTTGTTTTCATGCTCTATCTTTTCAAACCTTTCAACTTTCACGCAATACATGAGCATGAGCCATGGACATAGCACTATGGGTGGAATAGAGGTGGTTGTGGAGAAGAAAAAAAGAGGGAGATAGTCTCACATCGACTAGGCGTATCAACGGGCTATGGAGATACCCATCAATAGATATCAACGTGAGTGAGTAGGGATTGCCATGTAACGGATGCACTAGAGCTAAATATGAACGAAAGCTCAACAAAAGAAACTAGTGTGTGTGCATCCAACTTGCTTGCTCACGAAGACAAAGGGCATTTGAGGAAGCCCATCGTTGGAATATACAAGCCAAGTTCTATAATGAAAATTCCCACTAGTATATGAAAGTGACTAAACATGAGACTTCTACAATGAAGAACATGGTGCTACTTTGAAGCACAAGTGTGGAAAAAGATAGTAGCAATTGTCCCTTCTTCTTTTTTTTCTTTTTTTTGGGCCTTTCTTTTTTCTCTTTGGCCTTTTTTTTGCGGAGGGGCTTTATAGATTCAGCCTTTCCTCCCATGGGACAATGCTCTATAAATGATGATCATCACACTTTCATTACAACACAAGATTACAACTCGATACTACAACAACAAAGTATGACTCTATATGAATGCCTCCGGCGGTGTACCGGTATGTGCAATGAAACAAGAGTGACATATATAAAACTTATGCATGGTGGCCTTGCCACAAATACGATGTCAACTACATGATCATGCAATGGCAATAAGACAATATGATGCATGTCATATAAACGGAACGGTCGAAAGTTGCATGGCAATATATCTCGGAATGGCTATGGAAATGCCATGATAGGTAGGTATGGTGGCTGTTTTGAGGAACAATATGGTGGCTGTTTTGAGGAAGGATATATAGTGGGTTTATGGCACCCGCGAAAGTTGCGCGGTACAAGAGAGGCTAGCAATGGTGGAAGGGTGAGAGTGCGTATAATCCATGGACTCAACATTAGTCATAAGAACTCATATACTTATTGCAAAAATCAACGAGTCATCAAAACAAAGCAATCAACGCATGCCTCTAGGGGGGAGGTTGGTAGGAGTTAACCATCGCGCGCCCCCGACCTCCACACAAAGGTTGACACTCTACAAATACCTCATGCTTTAACTTAGTCACACAACGGTTCACCATACATGCATGCTACGGGAATCACCAACCTTAACACAAATATTTCTCAATTTCATAAGTACTCCACTAGCATGACTCTAGTATCACTATCCTCATGTCTCAAAACAATTATCAAGCATCCAACATCTCTTTCTACTCAATGCACTTGATGTGATTTTTTTTACTACATTGACATTGGATGTTTATCATGTGAAGACTAGTTGTTAGCCTAAATACTTTACCATGCTGTTTTAATAGACTCTCAAATTGATCTAAGTGAATCATGAGAGTTCAACAATTTCTACAAAATATTACCACCACCGTGCTCTAAAAGATATAATTGAAGCACTAGAGCAAAAACTATTCAACTCAAAAGATATAAGTGAAGCACATAGAGTGTTCTAATAATTTCTAGGGCATATTTAACTCTCTCAAATAGGTGTGTCCAGCAAGGATGATTGTGGCAAACAAACAAGGAAAGACTCAAATTATACAACACACTCCAAGCAAAACACATAGCATGTTGCGAATAAAAATATAGCTCCAAGTATAGTTACCGAAGGATGAAGACGAAAGAGGGGATGCCTTCCCGGGGCATCCCCAAGCTTAGGCTTTTGATTATATTGAATTTACTTGAGGTTCCATGGGCATCCCCAAGCTTAGGCCTTTTCTACTCCTTGTTCCATAGTCCATCAAAGCAATACTCAAAACTTGAAAACTTCACAACACAAAACTTAAGCAAAAATTCTCGTGAGCTCCGTAGTAAGAGAAAGAAAACCACCACTCAAAGGTACAGAAAGGAATTCATTCATTGTTTATATTGGCGTTAAACCTACTGTACTCAAAGTTCTCTATGATTCATATCCTCCAATATTACTCATAGATGCATCGGAATAAGCAAACAACACACGAAAAACAGAATCTGTCAAAAACAGAACAGCCAGTAGTAATCCGCTGGGTTCGCCTACTTCTGGAACTCCAAAAAATTCAAACTAAATTTTTATATTTGCGCAATTTGTCTAATAATCAGAAGCAAAAAGAATCAACTAAAAAGCTCGCTCCAGTAAAATCTGAAAACTACTTTAGTGAGTGCTAACGAGTCTGTTTTTCACAGCAAGATCAAATAAACTTCACACAAGTCTTGCCAAAGGTTCTACTTGGCACAAACACTAAAAAAAACGAAAACACATCTAATCAGAGGCTAGATGCAATATTCAGCAACAAAAACAAAAAAACATAAAATTGGGTTGCCTCTCAACAAGCGCTATCGTTTTACGCCCCTAGCTAGGCACTATACAAGATAGATTTAGGTATAGCCATAGTGGTACGATATGTCGCGAAAGCTCATCTCATATTCCCTATGTTCAGCAGCAAGCTTCCTTTATGGCAAACAAAAGTAGTCAAAAGGGCTAAGTTTAATGGGACAAAAGTCCCCTATATCAATCTCGGGAGGAACAGGTTCCTCCTTTGGCCCTTTGTAGTGGATGACCAATACATCGTTATAGGCATTCTTTTGGCAGAAGGCCAATAACCTTCGTTCAAGGAAGGGGCCTAACCCATTATTTTGAATAGTGAGGTCATCGTTTATCTCAGAAATTCTATCAATGAAGGTCTCAACAGGAACCTTTTTTCTAAGGTTTTCATTAAAAGCAACATGATCAGGAGATCGCAAACGCATAAGGTCTTCTTGATTGAACAAGATAGCCTCTATAGGAGGTCGACCGGCATCTACTCCGTAATGAGCAAAAATTTCTCTGGCCTCTTTCATGATATATCTAAATTCATGAGCCAAAAATATAGTAGCAGCACGCTTAATGGAAGAATGCTGAATATTGGAGAACTCCAAAAATACTCTCTGAATACAGGGATGCATATGAATAAATAGCCTTTCAATTTATACTATGAGCATAGATACATCATTTGCAAGGCTACTAGTTCTATGAAGAATAGAGCCACCCATAGTGGGCAAAGCACCGGCACAAGTAAAGAAGTATCGAAGAACCCCTTTTCCAATAATATTGCCACTACCGACCCGGAACTTCTTAACATGTAAAGTGGTAGCTTCATCCGGGGGGTCAACATGAACGTTGCCCTCGGCATTGCTACCCTTCTCGATAAAATCGTCCCCCATCTCAGACATAAGGGTAAGCAGGCAAGCAAGCGACACACAGGCAAACAAAAGGCAAGCGAACGAGAAACACACGGCGGAAGAAGGGCGAATAAAACGGCAAAGGTGAAGTGGGGGAGAGGAAAACGAGAGGCAAATAAATGTAATGCAAAGGATAAGGGTTTGTGATAGGTACTTGGTATATGACTTTTGCGTAAGCCACCCAGGCAACGGCGCCAGAAATTCTTCTTGCTACCTCTTGAGCTTGCGTTGTATTCCCTCGAAGAGGAAAGGGAAATGCAGCACAATAGCGTAAGTATTTCCCTTAGTTTTTGAGAACCAATGTATCAATCCAGTAGAAGACCACGCGCCAGTCCCTCGCATCTGCACAAACAAATAAGAACTTTGCAGCCAACGCGATAAGGGGTTGTCAGTCCCTTTACGGTCACTTATGATAGTGAGATCTGATAGATGATAGATAATATTTTTGGTATTTTTGGTTTAATAAAACAACAAATAAACAACGGTAATATAAATTGATGGAAAAGTAATATGATAAAGATAGACCCGGGGCCATAGTTTTCTCTAGTGGCTTCTCTCATGATAGCGATATTCTACGGCGGGTAAACAAATTACTGTCGAGCAATTGATAGAAAAGCAAATAATTATGAGACTATCTAGGCATGATCATTTTATATAGGCATCTCGTCCGAGACAAGTAGACCGACTCCTGCCTGCATCTACTACTATTACTCCACACATCGACCGCTATCCAGCATGCATCTAGTGTATTGAGTTCATACGAACAGAGTAACGCCTTAAGCAAGATGACATGATGTAGAGGGATAAACTCAAGAAATATGATGAAAATCCCATCTTTTTATCCTCGATGGCAACAATACAATACGTGCCTTGCTGCCCCTACTGTCACTGGGAAAGGACACCGCAAGATTGAACCCAAAGCCAAGCACTTCTCCCATTGCAAGAACTATAGATCTAGTAGGCCAAACCAAACCAATAATTCGAAGAGACTTGCAAAGATATTATGAGCACACATAAAAATTTCAAAGAAGAACCAAATATGTTTCATAGATAACCTTGATCATAAACTCACAATTCATCGGATCTCGACAAACACACCGTAAAAAGAGATTACATCGAATAGATCTCCTCAAAGACCGAGGAGAACTTTGTATTGAGATCTAGAGAGAGAGAAGAAGCCATCTAGAAACTAGCTATGGACCCGAAGGTCTATGGTAAACTACTCACAACTCATGGTGAGGGCGATGATGATGATGATGAAGGCCTCCGTGATGGATCCCCCTCCCGGAACAGGATCCAAGATGGGATCTCCACGGGAACAGCAGCTATGGCGGTAGAATTAGGGTTTTCTCTCTGCGTATGGAGTTTCTGGGGTACGTAGGTGTATATAGGAAGAAGAGGGGCACCAGGGGCCACAGGTTCTGTCCTCGAGGCAGTGGGGTCCGCCCTGGGAAGGGGGGCACGCCCCCCACCCTCGAGGGTGGCCCTTCTGTCTCCTGGCTTGGCCCCGAAGTCTATCGTGCGTGATTTCCTCCAAAAATATCTTGTGCGAAGGTTTTATTCTGTTTGGACTCCGTTTGATATTCCTTTTCTGCAAAACCCTGAAATAGGCAAAAAACAACAATCTGGACTGGGCCTTTGGGTTAATAGGTTAGTCCCAAAAATGATATAAAAGTGAATGATAAATCCCATTAAACAACCAAGACTTCATGAATAATAGCATTGGATACGTATCAGTGCCTCAACCTGCCCTGTCGCTCCGCCACAAAGAATCACTCATGGGCCGTCGGGAACCCAGGCCCACCACAGACTGGATGGAGCCACCTGTCGTTTCAGCCTCCAAACCGTGAATCACTTGCGGGTACACTACGAGCTGACCTGACTTTAGTCACATCATGTATCATGCATCACTACAAAAAAAAGACACATCCGTGACATTTTGGTCCGAACGAAACTTTTTTCTGTCATACTTATGACACTTCTATGACAATAATTGTGACAAAACACGGTATCATCATAGATGTGGTGGGGTCCTACTTCTATGACAAAAAATCATGACAGAAAATGGGCTTTTCGTCCTGGGCGGGCTGGAGACACAGCTGCATGACATTCTTTGGGTCGTCCATGACGGAAAAAACCGTGGTAGAAGCGAGGGCGATGAAAAATAAAACCTCGGATGGGAGGTCCATAGGCCGGTCGATACATGACGGCCCTCAAGAAAATACAAACAGGCCTATGGACCTCCCATCCGAGGTCGTGGGCTGCACATGTTAAAAAAGAAAGCCTAGACGGGGCAGCCCAAAACCCAGCTGATACTTGCTGCCTCAGTGATAATAAATGATACCTGCCAGCTCCCCGACTTCGTTGTGAATTTATCTCCTATAGTAACTACGTTGAAGCACCTACAAAAATGTAACTATGTTGACAAACCCGTGGGCCCCAATGTCAGTATAGCATTAGGAGGAAGTATTTTTTCGATTAGGCACTTGCTTGCGTATGGCCATAGACCTGGTGGGTCCCGACTGTCTGCCTCTCCACGTACAGTACTCTTCTGATGGAAGTCGGTCATTGACCACATTGACCATGCCGCGCCGAGAGAACCAAGGCGGTGGACGACGACGAGGCCTAGGAAGGGGACGATGCGGAGCCGGGAAAGACGTGGCAGTGGATGCCCACACGGAGAGGAGTACGAGGGTTCACTGGTTCGGCTGCGGTGTGAGGCTGCCGTCGCCGCAGAATAATAGGGGGTGTGGGTGAGTGGAGGGATGGCCCGGCCAGCGGTGGGAGTAGTATGGGGGCGGTGAGGCCTCCGCGGCAGCACAACCAGCCACGGGAGGCAGGAGTGGGCGGCATGACCGGCGCTGCTTTGGGCGGCTTGAGCAAGAAGACCAGAGGTTGAAGAAGCACTACGGCCGTTGGTTGGATATCATACAGTCACTGGATCTAGCATCGTTCATATTGACTAAGTTGACAAAGCACTCCGACACCGTCAACTTAGTAGGCCCACAAGTCAGCCTCCCACTGTGGTGGGTCCCAACTAGCAGGGAGTCGCTGACAGAGAGGTGTACAAGGGTTAACTGGTTCTGGTGCGGTGTGGTTCGGCAGTCGGTGGAGAAGAACAGGAGGTGTGGAGGGGTGGAGGGATGGCCTGGCCAACGGTGGAGTAGCGCTTCACAGCGAAGTGTGCTAAGCAGAGCTGCTAGCAGCAAGAGGCGTGAGCGGGTGGTCCCGGTGGTGCTGGAGGAAGAAGACGAGAGATTGAAGGTGGATGCCGGTTGTTGGATGTAAATCCAACGGCTAACGATGTCAGAATCATTTGTTGACTAAGTTGACAATGACTTGCATTGGCTTCAGCCTATTGGCCCACATTCAGCCTCCAAAAATGTGGCACGTATTCAACCCATTTTTCAGAATTTTCAGTCTTCTTTTTTTGCGGGGTAGAATTTACAATCCATTTGATCTTCTTTTTTAATTACAGTCCATTAGCTGGGCTGGGTGAACAAATAATATAGCGTTCATGCGGCCCATTTATGTTTTTCCTAAAAAAATACAGGCCATTTGCACTTTCTCGAAATACACGATTTTGCTAGGCTGATTCTAATTATAATGTTGGGGTGGGCGCAGCAATCTTATCAAAAAATAAACAGGGGCTGAGCATTTATATATAATAAGTGATTTATTATTACATTGGTCCTTAAATCTTACCAAGCTTTTGTACACAATCACCAGGATTTTCGTTGCCAAAACAAATCCAGGATTTTATTCTTAAGAAATTATTTTTATAAGTTAACAAGATGTGGGATATTGTTTTCTTACGTATGTAAGTATCTGTTAAATACACGATGACAATAACAATAATATATAATAACATTCAAAATAATTTAAATATATATAATATATTTAGAAGGGAAACATAAGTTGGACTAGGCGTTCCTATTCTTATATAGAAAAATAGAACAGACCTCTGTGTTTTCTTCAAAAAATACATAAATTGGGCTGCTGATGTTTCAGGAATAATAAAACCTCGGATGGGAGGTCCATAGGCCGGCCGATACATGACAGCCCTCAAGAAAATACAAACAAGCCTATGGACCTCCCATCCGAGGTCGTGGGCTGCACATGTTAAAAAAGAAAGCCTAGACGGGGCAGCCCAAAACCCAGTTGATACTTGTTGCCCCAGTGATAATAAATGATACCTGCCACCTCCCCGACTTTGCTGTGAATTTATCTCCTATAGTAACTACGTTGAAGCACCTAAAAAAATGTAACTATGTTAACAAACCCGTGGCCCCAACGTCAGTATAGCTTTAGGAGGAAGTATTTTTTCGATGAGGCACTTGCTTGCGTACGGCCATAGATCTGGTGGGTCCCGACTGTCCGCCTCTCCACATACATTCCTCTCCAAATTCTCTCGTTTGTTCAGCATGTTCACAACGGCAGACATCGGCGTCGCGGCGAGCGCACAAAGGCGCAGGAGGAGATCTGACCACCTGACGAAGTGCCTTATTAGTAACGAAACAACTGAACTAGCCTAGTGGCCGAGTGACACACCCGACAGATGTTCCGCCCGGGTTCGATTCCCCCTGTGCAGAGAAAATATCTCCATATTTTTTGCCTCTGCCTTTATTAACATGTGGATCCCAATTGTCATCTACGCACACCACATCCTACACTTGCCAAAACTTCGTCCCTTGTTTTCTTTGTTTTTTGCATACTCGACATTGTGTGGGCATTTTGAAAATAGCATATCTTTTTGACTGTGCATCATATGAAGATGTGCTATGCATGAATGTTGATCAACATGATGTTAACTGGCTGGTAGTTCCAGTTTCGACCATGAATAAAACTTTCAGCATGATGTTAACACTGTTTGAAAAGGCCGTGTTAATATAAATGCTCTACCTCTGAAAGTTGCAGTTTCTTATCTGAAACTGAACTTGGAGGTTCTTATCTGAAACTGAAACATGCAGTTTCTTCTACGAGAATCACATTGTCTGCACTTTTATACTCCTATGAAACTACATTTTTTTAAGTGCTAAAAATAGATCTCTAGAATTCATAAAATACTTCATATGCTCAATACTGCAAATCTGAAATTCAATAGACATTCATATCTGAAAGTACTGTCAAAATACACAACACAAAACACAATTCATAACCTGCAAATACTAACAACCCTAAGCTCCTCCTGACAATTCAGAACCTGCCCGACTATTGGTCTGGGGGGGGTCCCTCCTATTCCTCGGCGGCAGACAGCCGCCCCGTGAGACGATGTGAACGGCGGCGGAGAGGATGGCGGGGAAGCGTCGTCGGGCCAACTGTTTTTATCCTCTTGCAGTTGGGTTCGGTCGACGAAGACTCCATCGGGTCGCTCTGGCATGACACCCTCACAAACGGCACCTTGTAGATGCTCGATCCTTCAATCTCTGTTGGATGCTCCATCTGGGATCGATACTCAATAGTGAGCGCCACACATCCCACTGATGGTGGTGGATGCCAATGCTTAGATGGAGCAGTTGGTGTCGGTAATTTTTACTTGGCACTTGTCACTCTGCATATATGCCGGTTCCACCCATACATTTGTGCAGTTCCACCAAATTGCAGCTGAATAACCCTGTTTGCACAGATAATGAAAAGGTGTGATTAGATTATAGTGGCACTAGTTGATGAAACATACACTAATAAACAAAAGAAAATATTACATCATACTGGAAACCGACCCAAGTCTCCCCGATACACCTTCTGCAAGTGATGAACATCAGTGTACATCGGTAGTACAAGGAGGGGCCTTGAGACATTCAAATCTCTATTTTGTGCAGATCAACTAAAATTAAGCACCCCAGTTTGCAGAAACGCTTAAACATTAGCAATGTGACTAGTTGATGAAACATACATTAACAAAGAGAAGCAGTTTCTTTATCTACATTGAAAATGAAATGATAGACAGGACACTCACTCTATTTTAAGTTTTTAACTGTATTATTACTTCATTTTATCAGTGACACTAGGGTCGAGCAGGTGGCAAACGAGGTGTACCGTGCGCCGCAAGGATGAAGGTCGGGGGTGCTTAGACTAGGATGCTGAAGCTGGCTCTTTCAGTCCCTATTTTCCCCCTGATGTTTCTGGGGTAGCATGCAGGATCAACATGTAGGATCTTTGGCAAACGGTCAGACCAAAACGGAACATACCTCGTGATGGGAACCATATCTGCAGTCAACGCCATCGTAGAAGGGATGACACCAGTCACCAACATGGATGATTCAATTCATGGGACCTTTTGGTGCAGTTCACCTAAAATGAAGCAATGTCCCATGAGCTAGCAGCTTCTTCTTCTTCTTCTTCCTTTTTTAATAAAAGGGCTCCAGCCCCGGTTCCATTTCCATCAGAAAACGAAAAGAAGCAACTTATCTTAATGGGAAATTTAGCAGGACATGAAAAAAAGTGCCATTGATTCATATTACTGGAGGCATTACATTGAAAACAACATTGGTTTAATGTGTCCTTACTTTTAACTGTGTGATTGCTACATTTTACCAGTGGCATTACATAAGAGCGGCTCGGGGCAACAAACATCAGAAGAGGATATCTGGGTTGGTCCCATTTTTGTTCGGTATATAGCCACCTTATACTATGTGAGGCTAGCAAATCTAATGCTGGACTTACTCTGTTGAGTGTTGACTTGTCCCCCAGTCCCCACTTTCTTTCCTTTTCAACCAATAGACCGGGTTTATATTGAGTTTGTACCGTGTTCCCTTTATTTCCCTATTAGACCTAGAGACTAGTTGGATAGCCAGTCTCTTCTACTTTTCGCCCCCATTATTTCCTCTTTCGACCAAGTCCTAGATTCAGGTAACAAATCTTCCCCCACTCCCACCCCCTTTCTTCCTTGTTTGAACCAAGTACTACTAGATTCGAGTTCATGAACTAATTTTACCTCTTAATAGTAAAAAATTAGGTGGTTTTTGAACAGCCGATCGATCCTATCTACACGAGGGGTCCTGAGAAATAGTAAAAGATACAAATGCAGCGACATCAGGAGCTTGGGAAGTAGAGCAAGGCCGGTTTCGAAGGAATTTATACCTGAGGGTCGCCGGGATGTCACTAGGTGGGCGGCGGGAGGCCGGGTCTGCCCACACTACGACAGCGAGGAAGAAGGGGTGGGAGCCCCTCCCTCGCCAGCGATGCTTGGGAGAGAATGGCAAGGCCTGCTGATCGGGACGCGTCGGCAGTGGGTAAGAACCGTCGCTGAGAACGTTGCACCCGTCGGAGAGGATCCGGCTGGATCTGTGACCAGCGGTGAGTAGAGAGAGAGTGTGTCCACCACTGTCGTGTTTAGATCTAGAGAGGACGACAAAGTGTGAAGAGAGCAACACTAGCAAGCAAGCGCGGAGGCTCCTGCCTATATAGTGGAGTACTAGTTTTCTTTTGTCTACCGACCGGAGCCGGCTTGACCTCGGCAACGACTGTCGAGAAGTCTTCATGCACGTGCCCCGGAGGCGCAGTTGTCATCATTTTGATCTGAAGCAGCGGATTATAACATATAACATGAAAAAATGCCACATGACAAGAAATCATGACCACAAAGGAGACAAGATGAATCCCGATGGACAAACTAGATGAGGATCAAAACTGAAATTAAAGATAAACTCGTAGAAAAGGGGTTTGTCGATAGATGTCCTAATTAACATAGCCGGCTTGACCTAGATGGCAGCCGAGTTGTCTGCGTGCATGTACCCCCAGTGACTAGCCCAACTCAGTTGTCGCTGTTTAACCCTCGCAGTGATCCGAAGCACATGCCACCTAATTTTGCGAGATGACAAGAAACCTTTTTTTAGATTTCTCACCAGAACTACAGCCCTGTACAACACAGCCTGCACGATATGTAGACGATAGCCAATCCAAGCGTGTCTGCTGGAGTCTGGTCACATGCATGCACGAACTAATCTTTCGTGTCTTGCACGAATCGTCCAAGTACCAACGTATGTACTTCTATTAATTCACCCGACTTGCGGGGCCGAGGAGTGTGCCTATGGTCGGTTCGCACTTGCGGTGCCACATGTGTGTGCAAACGCGATATGACACGCGTTCCATTCGGAGAGCGGCGTGCCAGACCGACCGAACGTCTGCGGTGCGACACGAACGCGACGGGCGTGTTGTATACTCCGTACAAGTGTATCGTCGTTTTCTTGAGGCTTTGCTCAATGGCGCAATCCATGGATACAAAATTAGTATACGGTACTGTTTAAAAGTCGAGGGCGGGGCTTTTCCCACGTGGTAGGCGGGGCAGTTCCGCCTAGTCGGTTCGACAGAGACGCGAGAAGATGAGAGAGTAGGCTGCTGCAAACGTAGGGCTGTGTGATTTGACAGTGAGGTACTACTGGACAGGTGGGGACCGGTGATTTGACTTGCCATTATCATTTTAACTGCCAAGCCAGATTCCCGACCACCTCCATACAGGTGCCTCTCCCGATGCTCCACCATGTAGAGGCTGGCTCTTGCTTGAGAGCCCACTCCTCCACTTTTTCCTTGCCTCTTTCCCCCACATATGCAAACCCTAAGCCCTAAGCACCACATATGCAAAAATGCCATGTAAAGGCTTATATCCCACGATTGTACTTGATCCTACAGGTGCTAAGCCTGCCACATAGGCATAAAGTCTGATGTGCCAAGTTAATTAAGAAGAGAGAGACTAGCATGGTGACCCCAAGAAGAAACGATGATAAGCGCGTGTCGGTGTACTAAGGTAGGGGTACCTCAGTACCCCAACTTGTGCACGGGCAGTTGCAGCTTCCCGCGGCAAGGTTTACCGCGTGCTCGCCGGAGACCTTCCTGCTCCCTATCAAACCATTCAAAAACAAAGTATACAAGGAAGAAGATCGAGACCCCGGCAAGAGGAGCTTGCCGGGAAGGCCGTACCAGGCTCAAGACTACCTCGCTAGCACAAGGCCCTGGCAAGAGGAGCTTGCCAGGAAGACTAGAAGATTCCATCATAGAAGACCCGACAAGGGCCCGGGGAGCGGCAAGCTCCCGGGCCCGGCAAGATCAAGGCCCCGGCAAGGTGCTTGCCGGGAAGGCTGCGCTGTGTGCCCGCGCTCCAGCTCATCGGCCCACGCGTCGCCCTGGGGCCTATCCAGGGACGCGTGGCGGATGGCTGTGCAGCCTGGGGTACACGGTGGCACTCCACGGCGGTGGATCCATCGCCGTGGCAGACGGAGACGCAAGAGCGGGAGCTTTTGGGGTCGACGGCGACGGGCATTAAATGCCCTTGTCCCCCACTGTCAAAGTAGGTGTAGACCACTGTTCTGCACTGTAGCTCCACTGTTCCCGCACTGTTACAACCACCACCTCTTTTACGATTTTACCCCTTTCTCCTACGTTGACACCTGTCGGTGACCCCTTGCACTATAAAAGGAGGCCCATGCACAACGTGGAGAGGGTTCGGAACCTAGATCACTCTCACGCTCGGTGTAGCTGCCTCTTCAAGCTCCCGAGCACTCCAACTCAATACACAACTAAGCAGGAGTAGGGTTTTACGCGTCTACCGCGGCCCGAACCTGGGTAAAACTGCCCGCGTGCTCGCTACGATCTGCTCTTTGTGCTCCCTCCGCCCTCGTACCGCACAGACAAGGGGCTCCGGTCCCATAGGTGTTCGTGGCGGACAGTTTCCCCCGACATCTTTGGCGCGCCAGGTAGGGGGCGTCGAGGTTGTGCGAACCTGATCCGGCGTTCGCGCGGGCGCATTCTTCATCAACCTCTCCGAATTCGTCAACTTAACCAGTGACAACTCCATGGCCCTGAAGAAGAAGGCTTCGGAGGTCGGAGGCCCGTCTGCGTCTCACCCGCCGCCACCAGAGCCGACGGTGGGCGGGGGAGACGTCGTCGGAAGGGTGGCCGCCGGTGAGGACACTCACGGCGCCACCAGATCCAAGAACAGGACGGACGACCGAACCTCGGTCTCCGTGGACGCGCCGCGTCCATCTCAACACACGACGACCCAGCAGCGCCATACCACGGGAGGTGGTATCCGCTTGCTGGGGCAAGGCCAAACCGGAGGCTCGCGGGACGCCCCGGACCCCCGTCCGGGCACAAGCAAAGCGAAGGCGCCGGCGCGGGACCCCGCTCCTTCTAACGTTGTTAGAAGTCCGAGCGTATCCCGCTCCTCGCACCGCTCGCCCGCGTTCCCCTCCACTCCAGCAGAAGCGCTCGCAAGGGCGCAACTGCTCCTCGACTTCCCTCCAGCGGCCGACAAGGCCGAAGAATGGAGGGCCACCATCCGGAGCCTGATAGACTTCGCCAACAACGATTCTCCACAGCAGCCGTCGACCTCACGGCCGCGGCAAGCTGAGAAGACGAAGGCTGACGACGACAAGACTGCCGGGGGTGCGACAAGCGTGCACTCCCCGCCGCAGAAGCAGAAGACGCCGCCCCGCCGGAACAACGCCGACGACGGCTCCACAGCCTCGTCGGACCCGCGGGCTCGTCGGGACCAGCGCCAGGTCCTCGACGACCGGCGAGAAGAAGACGCTCGGACCACAATCGAGCGCCGCCGAGAAGCTCGGCGACAATCAGACAAAAGAGCTGGGAACACTGTCGACGCGCACGCGCTCGGTGAGCCAGGCGACTTGCCGTACGCGGCAGGCTGCCCTGCGTTCACCCGCGAGCTGCGGCGCGTCCAGTGGCCCAGCATGAAGAATTTTAAGCCCGACGTACCAGAGAAGTACGACGGCAAGACGCACCCCTCGGAATTCCTCAGCGTCTATACCATCGCAGTGCAAGCTGCCGGGGGGCGCGACGAGAAGATCTTGGCGAACTACTTCCCGCTCGTGCTAAAGCCGAACGTCCGTTCGTGGCTTATGCACTTGCCGGAAGGTTCTATCTCTTCTTGGGCCGACCTTTGCCACCAGTTTGTCGGCGCCTTCACCGGCGGCCACAAACCCCACGGCCAGGAGAGCGATCTCCACATCTTGGCCCAGAAGGAAGGCGAGACCCTGCGCAAGTACATCCAACGCTTCAGCCGTGTGCAGCACAACATCCCTGACGTCCACCCTGCCGCGGTTATCAGCGTGTTCCATCAGAACGTGCGTAACCGCCGCATGCGTGAAGAGATGGCGATGACGAAGATTCGGGATGTCAGCGAGCTCTATGCTCTGGATGACAAGTGCGCACGCGCGGACGAGGGGAGGAGACTCCCCGGAGAGGATGCTGGCGCAGGAGGAAGCGACAGCGACGACGCCGCCCCGGCAAAGAAGAGCCGGCGGCGGAATAACAGAAGGAAGGGCAAGAAGGAGGTGCTTGCCGTCGAGAAGACCGGCAAGGAGGCCCCCGCCAAGCAAGCGCAGGCTGGCGGTTCCGGCAAGGAACCTGCCCCTGCGGCGGCGGCCGACAAGCCGGGCAGCTCCGACAAGCAATACTGTAAGATCCACCGCACCAAGGGTCACGATCTCTCCAACTGCAAGCGCGTCGAATATCTCGTCGAGCAGCAGAAAGCTGAGTACGAGAGGCGCGACAAGGAGAAGGCCCAAGGTGGCGGGGAAGAGCCCAGCAAGAAGCGGCCGTTCAACGGCCGGGGAGGGCGCCGCGGCAAGGCCAAGCAGCGGCAAGGAGATCGACCTCCCCGGGGCCGCGACAAGGACGAAGACGACGACGACGAAGACATGGAGGACGAGGAGAACAGCGAGCAGGAGTTCCAGAAGGCCACGGAGGTCCTGTGCGTCGACGGTGGCGCCTCTCTGCACACCTCCCACCGCCAACTCAAGCAGTGGGTGCGTGAGGTGAATGCAGCGGAGCCGCCCGTGGAGTCGCACAGGCTCCTCAAATGGTCCAGCACGCCCATCATTTTTGATCTTGAGGATCACCCTGACCGCACCACTGCGGTCGGGTGCTTGCCGATGCTGGTTTCGCCCACCATCCGCAACCTCAAGGTCACCAAAATGTTGGTTGACGGCGGGGCCGGGCTTAACTTGATCTCCTCTGCTGTGATCAAGAAACTCCAAATTCCAGATGGCGAGCTCGAAGAGACCGGTTCATTCCAAGGAATCAACCCGGGAAGGAGCAAGCCCAAGGGAAAGATTACTCTGCCGGTGACCTTTGGCGGGGAGCTCAACTTCAGAACCGAGCGCATTACTTTCGACGTCGCCGATATTCCATTGCCCTACAATGGAATACTCGGCCGTCCTGCCCTCGCCAAGTTCATGGCAGCTTCCCATTATGCCTACAACGTACTCAAGATGTCGGGGCCGATAAGCGTCATCACTGTCCACGGCGACAAGAAGGATGCGCTTGTCTGCGCCGACAAGATCTACCGGGATGCGGCAGCTGCGGCCGAGAAGGATACTCTTGCCGCTGAAGCTCCCGGGGGGAAGAAGACGAAGACCAAGTCCGGCAAGTGCTCTGGGACCCACTCCGGCAACCGCACCTCTTCGGAGTGCTGCGCTGCCGTCGAGGACGTTCCATCGAGCTCCACCGGCAAGAGTAAGAAAGGAATGGCCGCTCCTCCGGCAACCAAGAAAGTGTCCGCCAAGGAGGACGGCACTGGTGGTACCTTCACCATCAGTGCTGCCCTTGACAGCAAATAGGAAAGCGCGCTCGTTGCCTTCCTGCGGGCGAATGTCGATGTGTTTGCCTGGCAACCATCTGACATCCCCGGTGTTCCCAGGAAGGTGATTGAGCACAAGCTTGCTGTCTGTCCTCATGCGCGGCCCATCAAGCAGAAAGTGAGGAAGCAAGCCGTGGAGCGCCAAGAGTTCATTAACGAAGAAATCAAGAAGCTAGAGGCAGCAGGCCTAGTTAGAGGTGTGATCCATCCGACGTGGTTGGCAAATCCAGTCGTCGTGCGCAAGGCCAATGGGAAGTGGAGACTGTGTATAGACTTCACCGATGTGAATAAAGCATGTCCCAAGGATCCATTCCCTTTGCCGCGCATTGACCAGATCGTTGACTCCACTGCCGGATGTGAGCTACTCTGTTTTCCTGATGCATACTCAGGCTATCATCAGATTTTCATGGCCAAGGAGGATGAAGAGAAGACTGCGTTTATCACTCCATGTGGCACTTATTGCTTTATTCGCATGCCATTTGGATTGAAGAATGCAGGCTCAACCTTTGCAAGGGTAGTATACACCGCTTTTGAGCCACAGATCCACAGAAACGTAGAGGCTTACATGGATGACATCGTGGTGAAGAGCAAGAGCAAGGAAACCCTGATCCAAGATTTGGAGGAGACGTTTCAGAACCTGCGCAGGATACAGCTCAAGTTGAACCCCGAGAAGTGCGTCTTTGGAGTCCCTTCCGGCAAGCTTCTCGGGTTCTTTGTATCACAGAGGGGGATTGAAGCCAACCCCGACAAGATCAAAGCCATTGAGCAGATAGAGGTCCCAAAGCGCGTCAAGGATGTCAGGAGGCTTGCAGGTTGTGTGGCTGCCCTCAGTAGGTTCATTTCAAAGTCTGCAGAACGCGCCCTACCTTTCTTCAAAATCTTGAAGAAGGCAGGTCCCATGAAATGGACTCCGGAAGCGGAGGCGGCGCTGCAGGATTTGAAACGGTACCTGTCCTCCACTCCAGTACTTGTCGCACCTAAACCACAGGAAAAGTTGTTGCTATACCTAGCGGCAACCAACCAGGTGGTTAGTGCTGCGTTAGTAGCGGAGAGGGAGTCCGACGAGGAGTCAGCACCACCGGCAAGCGAATCCAGCGACAAGCAGGGAGCTGCTCCGGCAAGCTCTGGCCCCGACAAGGATAACTCTGCGCAGGAACAGGATGAGGTGCGGAAGAAGATGGTGCAGCGCCCAGTGTATTTTGTGAGTTCCCTTCTCCAGGGAGCTAGATCAAGGTACTCTGGTGTGCAAAAGTTGCTTTTCGGCCTCCTCATGGCCTCAAGAAAGCTGCGCCATTACTTCCAAGCCCATGAGATAACAGTGGTCACTCGCTTTCCGCTGAAGAGGATATTGCATAACCCCGAAGCGACAGGCAGGATCGTTGAGTGGGCACTGGAGCTGTCAAGCTTTGGACTCAAGTTTGAAAGTACTTCAACTATACAGAGCCGAGCTTTGGCAGAATTCATAGCTGAGTGGACTCCAACGCCCGATGAAGAAGTTCAAGAAACAAGCGTACCCGTACAAGAAGCGACAAGTGAATGGGTAATGTATTTTGACAGTGCCTTCTCGCTGCAAGGCGCCGGTGCTGGCGTGGTTCTCATCGCGCCCACCGGAGAGCACCTCAAATATGTTATCCAGATGCACTTTCCCAGGGAGCAAGCGACAAACAACACCGCAGAATATGAAGGCTTGCTTGCCGGCCTCAGGATTGCGGCCGAACTTGGGATCAGGAAGCTGATTGTGCGGGGAGATTCTCAGTTGGTGGTCCGGCAAGTTAACAAGAGCTATCAGAGCCCTTTGATGGAAGCTTACGTCGATGAAGTGAGGAAGCTTGAAGAACACTTTGAAGGTCTGCAGATGGAGCACGTCCCGAGAGCTCAAAATGAAATTGCAGATGGCCTTTCAAAGTGTGCGTCGATGAAGTTACCTGTGGAACCAGGGACCTTCTTGCTCAAGCTGACTCAACCATCCGTTACACCATCAATTGGGCAGTCCAAGAAGAGAAAGTTGGTCTCCGGCGACTATTTGCCGGCGGATCTTCCAGAAACCGCCGCCAAGGTCTCCAAGATCAACAACAACAACGCTGAGGAACAGTTTGCTCCTGCAGATCCTCGGGTCTGTACAGTTGAAGCAAGTGTTCCCGACAAGCCTCGCCCCGGCGAGCTTGCCGGGGGGCCTTCAGCTCCGGCGGGACCAGAGGTCCTCGCCGTAGAAGCTGAGGTCCCCGCAGCGGCCCTCGAGCCTTTAGTCCTTGCCGTTGAGCCTCAGGCTCCGGCATGGGCACAGCAGATAGTGCGCTTCCTGCAAACTGGGGAACTTCCCGACGACCCTCAAGAAATAGAGAAGATAACCAGGCAGTCAAGTATGTACCAGTTCGTGGATAACGAGCTGTACAGAAGAAGACTCAATGGTGTCAGGTTGAAATGCATCTCCAGGGAAGATGGACAGAAGCTGTTGGCAGAAATACACGGAGGCATATGCGGCCACCACATTGGCGCAAGGGCGCTTGCCGGGAAAGCTTTCCGGCAAGGGTTCTTTTGGCAAGAAGCCCTCCAAGATGCAACTGCACTAGTAACCAAGTGTGAAGCGTGCCAGTTCCATGCAAAGCAGATTCATCAGCTAGCTCAAGCTCTCCAAACAATCCCTTTATCCTGGCCCTTCTCGGTCTGGGGGCTCGATATCCTCGGCCCTTTCCCTCGTGCTGTCGGGGGCTTTGAGTACTTGTACGTTGCAGTCAACAAGTTCACAAAGTGGCCAGAAGTGGAGCCGGTGAGAAAAGTGACAGCACAGTCAGCAGTCAGGTTCTTCAGGTCGATTGTTTGCCGTTTCGGGATCCCTAACAGGATCATCACCGACAACGGTACACAATTCACCAGTCGCACCTTCATGCAGTACGTCCAAGACCTTGGCGCCAAGGTCTGTTTCGCCTCTGTTGCTCACCCGAGGAGCAACGGTCAAGCGGAGAGGGCAAACGCTGAAGTGCTGCGCGGACTCAAGACAAGAACCTTTGACAGGCTGCGCAAGTGCGGAAGAAATTGGATAGAGGAGCTACCGGCGGCTCTTTGGTCAATCAGGACGACACCAAGTCGAGCCACCGGCCAGACACCCTTTGCTCTAGTCTATGGAGCAGAGGCAGTTCTCCCCACGGAACTCGTATACGGATCTCCTCGAGTACTCGCTTATGATGAGCTCGAGCAAGAGCAGCTGCGACAAGATGATGCGTTGCTCCTTGAGGAGGGACGTCTCCAGGCTGCTGTACGAGCTGCTCGATATCAGCAAGCCTTGCGTCGCTACCATAGCCGCAAGGTCAAGGCCAGGAGTCTCGAGGAAGGCGACCTTGTTCTTCGGCGTGTTCAGTCCGCCAAGAATTCCAACAAGTTGACGCCGAAGTGGGAAGGCCCTTATCGGGTGAGACAAGTCACGAGGCCCGGTGCTATCCGCCTCGAGACCAAAGAAGGCTTACCGGTGAGCAACTCCTGGAACATAGAGCATCTTCGCAAGTTTCACCCCTAAGGCGCGGTTGCCGTGATCCGCTCCGGCAACCACCTTTTTGTACAAGCTTTGCCGCTGTTGCATGTAACCCTTTGTACAAAGCTGGGCGCAGACCCCGTGCATCAGTAAAGTTTCCGTGTTTTGCATTATTTGCCTTTTTGCATGCTTTTCTTTGCTATTCGCATGTGTTATTTGGCAACTTGTGCGACACACAAATCCGGTAAGCATTACAACGCCGAAAGGCCGTATACTTGTTTCCCTCTCCCTTTTCTTCCCTCTTAAACAGAAGGTACATTCCTCGCGCACAAGTTTGCCGGGGGGGAAGGAGGTGAAGGAGGAACCAAGTGCTGTTCAAGAAAGAGAAGCCTTACCGGAAAGCAAGCAGTATAAGCGAGCAACATATGAAAGCTAAGTTGTTAGAGTTTGACCAGTTCAAATTTTAAATTTTAGTTGTCTTCCTTGAACAATCACACTTTGTATGGAAAACATGTGCGCGGAGGAACCTACCCGTAGCTTGCCGCACCCTTATCTTGTTTTCAAGTTCGCTCAACGATTTAAGTGAGCTGCGACAAGTGTCGCGCCCTTGCTTCGTTTCCGAGTACGCTCAGCAAGCTAAGTGCGTTGCGACTAGCTGCGGCAAGGTTGCTTGCCGGCGAGGACCTTGGCCAGCAGGCTGCTCAGAGTCCAGCACTCAGCGCTCGCGGCAAGGTCCCTTGCCGGCAAGCTCCCCGGGAGCGTAGGGTGAAAAACATACAAAGTCAAGGATTAAGACAAGGAAGATAACATTGCACTGATTGATCAAAGTAAGGTAAATATCTTACAAAGGGTAACTTGTCGCAATGGACTAATGAGTTCATAACATAATGTGCAGCAGCAAAAAAGAGATAAAGATAATGGAGGCCTAATCTACGCGGTCGCCCTCCTTCCTGCCGAGCTTAGCCACCTTGGCGATGATATGGGCGACCTGCTCCTTCAGGGCCTCCGTGTCCGCATCAGCCGGCAGGCTGCGAAGAACGTTGTTGAGATTGATCCCCGGGTTGCGGTACACGATCTTCGTCAGCACCCGCTCCAGAGTTCCCGCGCAGAGCAGGCGCGACTCCTCGGCCAGCTGCGCGGGGATTCGGTTCCGGAGACCTGCCAGGGCCGGCGCGATCCCTCTGAAGAAGAGGCTGAGCTTGGCGCTGTGCGGGAGATCCGGATCCGGCGAGTAGATGAGATGTTCAACCTTCAGCGCCAGCAGCTCCTGGTCAATGTTGGACGCAGAGGATACCAAGTCTTCGGTCCATACCTCAATGGTTTGGTGGAAGAGCTCGGATGCTTTGTTGACGCTGTCCACCAAGGTCCGCTCCTTGCGGAGCTCCTCCTTCAGCTTGTTCTCCTGAGCCCGGGCAGCGTCGAGCGAATCCTTCAGGGTAGTGACCTTCAACTCCAAGTCCTCGATGGAGTCCTTGGCGGCCTTCAACTCGTCGCCCCTCTTGGAAAGGCTCACCTGGAGCTCAGAATTTGTGTGGGCGTCCTTCTCGCGCTCCGTGATGAGCGCGGCAACCTTCTCCGCGCTCACCTTCAGCGCCTTCTCCAGCTGCACAACCTTGGCGGAGAGCTCCTTCTTGGCGTCTTCCGCGGCAACCGCGGCGGCTTTCGCCTCCTTCAATTCCCCGCCAAGGGCCGCCTCGCGAGCGGCAAGGTCCTCCTCATGGGAGTCGAGCTCGACCTTCCGCTGCGCGAGCTCTCCCTCTCGCCGGGACAGCTCCACCCCGGCGAGCCGCTGCTGTTCCTCAGCTTCGGCCTTCTCCAGCATCCATTCTTGGTACTCGCCGGCGAGACGCTCGCGCTCCTCCGCCACCTCGCGGAGGGCCGCCTGGTTGGCGGCGCTGAGCTCTGCCGCGCGCTTCTCCATCTCCGCGGCGGCCTTGGCGGCAAGGGCTTCCCGGGAGGCGAGCTTCGCCTGCCTGGCCCGGTAAAGGGCCAGGAGCTGGTGGAGCAGCTTCTCCTCCTCGGGCCCCTCACTCCCGCTGGGCGCCTCGACGATCTTCAGGCCCGCGGAGGCGAGGACTTCTCCGTCAAACGCCTCGCCCTCCGCGGGAGCTCGCGATGAAGACCCCCAAGGCATCTGGATGAAAACGCCGTTGGGGGCCTCAAGGTAGTACCCCTGCTCCTTGCTGGCGGAGGGGTCGGCGGCCGGTGCAGCACCCGATGCTCCCGCCACCTCCGGATCGGCGGTGCGGTCGCCGTCCCCTCCCCGGCCGCTGCGTCCGCAGCCGGAGCAGTCTCCTGCGCGGCCGGCTCGGCGGCCTCAGCCATCTCCTCGGTGGCAGGGACGTCACCGCCGCCGCCCTGCGCGCCCTCCTCCTCGAGGTTGATAACCTCCGTCTCCATGGGCTCAGGAGGAGGAAGATCTAAAAAGAAGAAGAAGAAAAAGAAGTTCAAGATTCAAGCAAATATCCAAAAAGAAGCAAAGCCAAGAAGACAAGCTACAGAACATACCTTGGCGGACCTCCTCAGCGGCGGGCTCCCTCGCCGGGGAGCTCGGCCTTGGCGGAGTGGCCGCCCTCGCCGGGCTGCTCGCCCTTGGCGGGGTACTCTGCCTTGGCGGGGTACCCGCCCTTGGCGGAGCACTCTCCCTTGCCGGAGAGTTCTGCCTTGGCGGGGACGGCGGGGCCTGCGGCTCCTCGACGACGGTCTCCGGGCGCTGTTCCCGCTGTGGCTCCACCTCTGCACAAGTCAAGATAAGAAAACGTCAAGATAATGAAAGAAGACGAAATCCTCAGGCGTACCCCGACAAGCGAAAGAATAAACCCCAGACTTACGCTGGGGGCTGCGCTGGGGGCTGCTCCTCGGAGTAGCGCTCGGGTCCGGCAGGCTCGGCTCCGGCACACCTCCTGTTGCCGCGGCGGCTGAGTCTTCCGCGGCCTCGACCACAGGCGCCTTGGCCCTCTTCGCCGCGCGCTGAGTCAAGGTCCTGAAATCAAAGCAATGAACAAAGTCAGCATCAACAAAAACCAAGACAAAAATCGAGAAGGTGTAAGGTCCTGGATCCTTACTCCTGGTCCTCCTCGTCGTCCTCGCTCAGGGCGGAGAAGTCGTACTCCACCGTGGGCGCGTCGGCGCGAGGAGCGGAAGACGAAGATTCCCTCGCGCGCTTGGTGGTCCCCGGGGCTGGGGGCTGCGAAGACCCAGCCCCTGTGGTAGCCGGCGCCCGAGGAGCGGGCGGAGCCGTTGCTCCGCTCCGAGAAGACCCCTGTCGGCCCAGCGCCGCCCTGCGAGGCGCCTCCGTCGTGGCCCGCGCGCGGGCCGCCTCTGCTGTGGCTGGTACGCCGGTCGCCCTTGGCGCGGCTTGGCTCCCCCGGGGAGCTGCCCGGCGAGCTGGTTGCTGCCGGGGCGCCTGCGCCCTCTCCCCCGTCGCCGTCTTGCGGAGACGCTTCGGCGGAGACTGCCTTGGGCTTGCCGGGGGCGGGGAGCTCTCCGACGAGGAGAGGTCGTCGGCGTAGAGCTCCGTGGATCCGCCGGAGTCCTCGGCCTCCTCCTCCTCCTCTTCCCCGGCCGGCTCGCTGGGCCCAGCGCCCTGCGCTGCGGCCTCTTTTCCCTTGCCGCCTCCGCTCCTCGCGGCGCCTCTGTTCCCTCCGGCGGCACCCTCCATTGCCGCGGCCTCGGCCACGATCCCGTGGATTCCGGAGTGCCTCAGCGAGGGGACCCCGGCGAGCGCGTCGGGAGGGAGCTGCAGCAATCTGCGGATCTCCGCCTCCTCAGCCTGGCTGGTCGCATCCGCAACTTCCGCCTCTTCAGGCGTGTATCCAAAAATTCCTGCCGCTGCGGCTGCAGCGGCCTCTTCAGCCCGAGAAGCCATGTAGGCGATCTCCTGGTCGGTGGTGTCCCGCGTATGCTCCTTGAGGTCATTCTTGTTCTTCGCCACCTCCGCGAGGTTGTCGTAGAAGTTGAGGACGTCAATGGGCTTGGGCGCGATCCACGTGCGGTCCACGCCGTGCGAGTCGCACGCGGGCATCATGGCGAGGATACGGTCCCGGACGATGTTGTTGCAGAGCGGCACCACTTCCCGGGGAGGTCTGAACCACTCAGGGTGTGCCGGGTCGTACTTGAAGAGTTCCCGGACCATCCCCTTCAGCTCCAGCGTGGTGAAATTGAAGTTGAGCCCGGGGCGCAGCCGCATTATATCCGCCGGGCCGCCGTACTCCCAGGCCGGCCTCTTCCTGTCTTGGAGAGGGGCGATGCGGCGGCGAAGGAAGTCTGCGCCCACCTCAGCAACGGACAGTTTCGCCATCCGAAGACGAAGAATCCGGACGAGGGCGATGTCGAGCTTGATGTCGTCCGAATCTAGCTCACTCCAGTCCCTGCCGCGCACGATGGGCGTTGTGCGCGGCGCGGTGAAAGCTTGCGGCTGGTCTTCGACGATCCAGCACCACTCCGCTCGCCATTCCTCCCACTTGCCGCGGAGCTCCCCCGGCAAGTACGCACCCTTCTTATTCAAACGGAAAACCCAAGAAATTCTTCCGGAGAGGGGGGCGTCGGCCTCTGCTCTAGGAGTGAAGAAGTGCCTAAAAAGCGCTACGTTTGGGTGTACTCCTATGAAGTTTTCGCACATGTGTGCGAAAACCGCCATGGTGAGAATGGCATTGGGGGTGAAGTCAAGCAGATGGAGGCCGTATGTGTTCATAATGTCGCAGAAGAAGTTTGAGAAAGGAGGGCAAAGACCACAGTGAAAGAAGGCTGCGAAGAAGTAATACCCGCCGGGATAGCTGTCCTTGGCGGCGGCCGGATACGCTAGGGTGCGGGGGTGCGCCTTGGTTTCCTTGGCCCAGAACAAGTAGTACTTGTTCCAGAGCTCCCGCACGCCGAGCTTCGGTGGGAAGACGAGGTGCTTCTTCCGGTACGCGGCGAGCTTCGCCGCTTGCTCCGACTTCTCCCTCTTGGCTTTCTCCGCCTTCGCCTTGTCGGTCTTTGGGGCCATGGCGGACGCGGCGGAAGGAGGGGGACGAAGAGCTTGGCGGCGGCGGAGGTGTGGAGGCAGAGCGCAAGAGAGATCTCTGGAGGAAGGAGACGATGCAATGAAAGCGCAAGGAGGGGAACCGCGCCCGCTTCCTCTGCTTTTATGGGGGAGTGGGGGGGCGTTTCGCCCTTTCCATTAAGAGATCGTGGGCACGTCCCATCCCACGACGCCGCGATCGACGCGTGCCGTTACGGTGGGGTGCGGCGGATACGGAAGTGGATTCGGCGCGCCGCGGGCCGCGGGTGCCCGTGCACTATTTTGGGCCTGGCCCAACAGCGCTCGGCACCGTGTGTGGCCCAGGCCCGGGGGCTCCTGTCGGTGTACTAAGGTAGGGGTACCTCAGTACCCCAACTTGTGCACGGGCAGTTGCAGCTTCCCGCGGCAAGGTTTACCGCGTGCTCGCCGGAGACCTTCCTGCTCCCTATCAAACCATTCAAAAACAAAGTATACAAGGAAGAAGATCGAGACCCCGACAAGAGGAGCTTGCCGGGAAGGCCGTACCAGGCTCAAGACTACCTCGCTAGCACAAGGCCCTGGCAAGAGGAGCTTGCCAGGAAGACTAGAAGATTCCATCATAGAAGACCCGACAAGGGCCCGGGGAGCGGCAAGCTCCCGGGACCGGCAAGATCAAGGCCCCGGCATGGTGCTTGCCGGGAAGGCTGCGCTGTGTGCCCGCGCTCCAGCTCATCGGCCCACGCGTCGCCCTGGGGCCTATCCAGGGACGTGTGGCGGATGGCTGTGCAGCCTGGGGTACACGGTGGCACTCCACGGCGGTGGATCCATCGCCGTGGCAGACGGAGACGCAAGAGCGGGAGCTTTTGGGGTCGACGGCGACGGGCATTAAATGCCCTTGTCCCCCACTGTCAAAGTAGGTGTAGACCACTGTTCTGCACTGTAGCTCCACTGTTCCCGCACTGTTACAACCACCACCTCTTTTACGATTTTACCCCTTTCTCCTACGTTGACACCTGTCGGTGACCCCTTGCACTATAAAAGGAGGCCCATGCACAACGTGGAGAGGGTTTGGAACCTAGATCACTCTCACACTCGGTGTAGCTGCCTCTTCAAGCTCCCGAGCACTCCAACTCAATACACAACTAAGCAGGAGTAGGGTTTTACGCGTCTACCGCGGCCCGAACCTAGGTAAAACTGCCCGCGTGCTCGCTACGATCTGCTCTTTGTGCTCCCTCCGCCCTCGTACCGCACAGACAAGGGGCTCCGGTCCCATAGGTGTTCGTGGCGAACAGTTTCCCCCGACAGCGCGTGTACCTAGATGAAGCAAACTTAGCAAGAAAAAACTAAGCAACTATGCATTGGGGACTTGAGTTGCTAAGCCATTTAATGCCCATATCACCTCATCTAAGCACTATTTCATTGGAAGAGGTCACTCCTTGGCAGATGCAGTAAATACTACGAAGAAAGAGATAGAGAGAAGTAAACAAAAAATACTCTTATAGCCAACCTTATAGCTAACCTTGATGACTATGTATGACATGCCAACATCAGATAGCCTAATGCACCGTGTTAAATCTCCAAGGGCGCGGCCGCGCGAGCGAGGCGACGGTCGTGGTAGGTGCGACCATGATACGGCTGCTGGCAGCCCTTGGATCTGAGATCGAACGGTCGCATGCTAAGTTGCTGAAAATTTGCAGAATAACCCTCCAGGATAGGATATTCACCCATAGGTCTAGAATCACGCCATGCAACCGTTCGATCTCAGATCCAAGGGCTCTCGGAAGCCCGTATCATGGGAGAATGGAAAGCTTCGTATCACCTGTAATTTTCCCGACGCTTGACATGACATCGAAAGCCATTTAATTGGGCGTCGAGTAGACATAACATCTAATTGGGCCCCCATAGTACTGTGCATGAATCCATTTATCCACCAGGCAAGCCACTACCCTGGCATTCGCACGCGCCCCCCACTCGACATAAACCGCTCCTAGTCGTCCCGTCCTTTCACATTACGGCAATTCCACTAATCCTAACCCTTCTCCCAAATCCATGGCGTCCCAAATCTCCATGATCCGCGGTGAGTACAAGGTTAGAACCATCATCGGCGATGAGTTCGACGTCATCTACACCCGTACTTCCGCAACGGTGAAAGAATGCCTTGCTCGCTTCAAGCGCATGTTCGAAAACTCAAATGATGAGTGGGTCGATGGGCTAGATGTTGAGTACACCACAGTCCTGGGAAGCGATAAGAAACTAAAGGAGGCAGAGAAGAAGCAGCCCGCCGTGATCCAGGTTTGCGTGCATGACTTATGCTTGGTCTAACACATATGCCTTGCCGACGTTGAGTGCGAGGAATTTAAGAACTTCCTCAAGGAAGGCCGAGTCAAATTCGTGACTGTAGACTTTAGGAACGACAAGGAAATCCTAGGTCGGATAGGCCTCATTGTAGGCCAGCCCTTCGATCTCCAAAAGGAGCGCCTGGTGTCCTCCTCTCAGCCTTCAATGCTGACCCTGGCAGGAGCCATGGTTCATCCTATGTACGATGAACTGAAGAAACCTCCGCACACGTTTCATCGTGCATGGCAGTGGACTGTACTAGGTATAGACCACATCCACTACGCTGCAATGGATGGCTACCTTTGTTTCAATATCTACAAGGGTTGGATGAAGAGCAAGAGCCAAGTGTGTGGTTCAAGCAAAGAAGTATCGCCCAAGAGGAAGAGGGACAAGGATGAAGTCAAGGGCGTGGACGAGGACTCCGAGTAAGGTTGCAGTGTCGTTGCTCATGGTGGTTCTAATGCAGTGTCTACCGGATTAGTTGCTTAGTTTAATTTCTGGTGTGCTTAGTTTTATTTGAGGGGTGTGTTGTGCTGAGCCCCCAGCAGAACTATGTTATGTTTCTTCTCATCATATTTCGTACATTTCATTTTTTAGCAGGTATCTCACGGACCGATGGCATTTTTTGAGTAGTTGTAACTTTTAATGGCAAAACTGAGTAGTGATACACAACTAGTGGCATAAATAATAAGAACCCAAGAATTAAGTAGGGCAAATTTCTTTATTTCTTTATACCTTTGTGTGCGAAAGAATATATGCTGCCTCTCGCCAGATTTTCTTTACAGAGGCAACATAGAACTATATGAGTGACATGTTAAATTTTGGAATTATTACGGGTTCGTTTGGCCTTTATTATACATTAATTGAGTTTCTGGTCATTTAATGTGCATAATTTAAATTTGAACTACAAGCACATGCTCCCGTGCACCAAAGTTGACTGAAAAATCACATGTGTGTCCTCGGGTTAATTTCTAGGTCCCATGCAAGAAATAGGAATGAAATTCAAACATCTGGGCATCGTGGTTCGGCCGAGAACATTGAGAAGCTTGGTTTTAAAATTCTTGTAAATCCAAAACACGCCTGAAAATCATGAAACTTGGCATGGTGTCATGTCATGGTACTACCATGTTGTGGTAAAAAAATTGCAGAGTAGGAACAAGTTTTGGTATAAGTTTCTTGCAAACCGGAGCTTCTCTCAAGAAGGCTCGTGGTTCTGAGAGGGAACGTGTCACCTTTGTGTGCATAATTCAAATTTTAAATACGAGCACATGCTCCAGTGCACCAAAGCTGGTTGAAAAATCACATGTGTATCCTCGGGTAAATTTCTATGTCCCATGCCAGAAATGGGAATGAAATTCAAACATCTAGGCGTCATGGCTCGGCTGGAAACATTGAGAAACTTGTTTTTTCAATTCATGTAAATCCGAAACACGCATGAAAATCATGAAACTTGGCTTGGTGCCATGACATGGCACCAACATGCTGTGGTAATTTTGCTGTACGATTTGCGAAGGCGCACACATTAACAATCAACAAAGTCATTTTGGAACAAGTGTTGTCACGTTACAATCGGAAACACAAGTATTATTGAAACCGTGGGCGTTCTAATTACCATTTACGTGCCGCCACGCGTACCCTTTTTTATTAGCTAGGAGGCGTCGTGCAGGGTAGCTATTTGAGTACGGGAGACGTGCAATCAGACCCCTGCGTGTGCTTATCGGGAGGAGAGCCCTTTGACCTCCATCTGTCATCCACCTCTCTCCCAAGGTCTCCATTAATGGTGCCCGAGCCTCTGTTTAATGGTGTGGCAATGTCTCACTCGACTGAGATTTAAGAGAGAAAAAGGAAAATCTGAAAAGGAAATTTTGCACGGATCTTGATGTAAGATCCGATGGACCTATATAGCATCTACTTTGACTTATAGCAAGACTGATGAATATATATATAAGGATGACGAGAGTGGATAATAATTGTCTTACATAATTAGGAAGAAAATTAGAAAAGCCACATGCGGCTACGCCCGAAATACACAAGGGCAAAAGAAGAAGGAAGACGCATACAACGATTTGGCTCGCTGATCTCTACTTTCTTTATGCGCTGCAGGTTGCGGAGACTAGTTCTCGCGGCGGGCGATGATCTCTTTCATCAGTTTCATGTCCTTAATACACTGCTTGGCAGCATCCATGGATTCCTCCACCAGCCTGTTGCGCTCGATGCGGAGCATGGCATTCGCGTCCATAAGTTTTTTGATGATGACGCCCGTCCTCTGCAACACGGCAGTGGTCTCTTCCTCCTGCTTCGCCCTTCCGGCGATCTTCACCCTCAGCAGGTCACGCTCGCCCCGGAGCTTTACATTTCTCTCCCCTAGTTGTCGGATGATGCCGGTAGCCTCGTCCTGCATCGTTGCCCAGCCGGAGATCTGATCCATCTGGCTATGGACTATCGCATGCATGCGCCTGTAAGAGTCCTCGCCTGCCCACGAGAAATTTTCCCAGGCCGGCGCGGCGCGGCGGGACGTCCCTGCTGCTTTGGTGGCGCGGTGGGACATCTCTACTGCTTCCGCGGCATGGCCGGACCAATCTGCTACATCGACGGCACGGCAGGACCTCCGTGTTGCTTCGGCAGTGCGGCGGGACCTCTATGCTGCTACTGCTGCATGGCTGGACATGTCGGCTGCTTTCACGGTGAGGCGGGACATCTCTCGTGCTTCCTCTTCCATGCTCACCTCTACCTGGTGGAAATCTCTCGACCCAGAACTCACGCTGGCTATGGCTTGATTGACTTGATTGTTTTTTGTGGATGAGGAGTTGAGGAGAAATGTGCAGTCATCTTATAACCGAGTACTACTAATACGCTCCTAAGTGGGAAACCGTTTATGTTGTGATCGGTGTGAACAGGTTTGCAATTAACTATAGCGTGGTAGTAGTAGTAATTTGGAATGTGATGAGACGTGCTCAAAATTTATTAAAAGGCTAGAGGGCGGGGAAGTCTAGCATGGTACTTTTCACGAGAGGCGAGGGGCCTTTGTGATTTGACAGCTCATTACTGCTGGAAGGCGGGGCCTTGTGATTTGACTGCTCGTATAAATGTGCCGACGACCTGAGAAGAAAAGAACCATGTGGTATACTCAAGTTTTCTAGTGGAGTACGACGGAGGAGCACGAAACACGGTAGCCCAGTGCCATATCCTCTACTCTCTACTCTTATTATATATTACTAGCAAGAGGCATTGTTCTATTGGCGATAAAGAATGATCTAATTTGCTAGTCATCTCATTTTTAGCATCGTTCTATTCATGCCTCGTAGAGAAGGTGACACGTCCGGCGAAACACCCGAAGCAAAATAAGAAACACAGGAGCAAAAGAAGGAGGATTATCACCCCAAAAAAGAAGGAAGACGCACACACAAGTCTAGGGCGCTGCTCTCACTACATGAAGGGTTGCTGGCCGCGGAGTCGTAACTGCTTCTTCATCGCCTCCTCGACCTCCATCTCCTTGCGCGTCTCCTCGGCCATCTTCATCATTGTGTGCATGACGCGGGATTTCTCGACGCGAGCCTGCATCATCTGTTCCACGGCCGCATTACATACCTTGACAGCAGCCGGGTGCTCGATGCGTAGCTTCGCCAACACCTCCTTATGTTTCATGACGAGGGCTTGATGACCCACAACCTTAAGGGATCTATTGCAGCGTTTCGATAAGTAAGAGTGTCGAACCCAACGAGGAGCAGAAGTTATTGATAATTGATTCTGAGCAAGGAATAACTGCAAGCACTGAAAGATAACTTTTTAGAGGTTTTCTTGATATAAGCAACAGGAAGCGAGCAAATTAAAAGGCACTGGAGAGTAACAAGTGGCCCAATCCTTTGTGAGCAAAGGAGAGGCCTAGCAACTAAACTTATAAAGGCTGAAGTGTTCTTGAGGACACACGGGAGAGGTAGTCATGTGCTTTCGCCATATTCCGTATCGGTACTATGTGATGTGTTGATAAGTGTTAAGTGGGTGGATCTATGCTAGTACACCCTCTAGACTAAGATGGGTGCACTCTTATGATAAACACCTTGCAAGCATCCGCAAATACAAGATAGTATTTAAGGCAAAAGCCTAACCATAGCAATACGATCGATGATCCATTGTTCCCTTGTGCAAAAGCGTGCGAACTAGGGTTCAGGTTTCTATCACTCCGGCAACCCACCGTAAGCATTCTTTGTACACAATGTATTCCCCTAGGTCCTTAATAAGGCGAAGTGTTGAGTGTTCGACTCACAGAACACCACTAGGAAAATAACAACACAACTTAAGTATCAAACAACACATATTACTTCAACATCATATGACTACTAACAACAAGACTTCTCCCATGTCCTCAAGAATTAAAGTAACTACTCACAAGACATAAAAGAGATCATGATCAGTGGAGATAAATGGGTGATAAAAAATCTGGACATAATGATATTTCTCCAACAAAATTCAATAGCATTCACCACAGAGTAGTAATCAACACCGATAGAGTAGAGAGGATAGATAGTACTGATTACAACACAAGTTGCAATTGTGAGATGAGATTGGATGAAGATGGAGATGGTGCTGATGTTGGGGATGATGTTGATGATGATCTCGATGATGCCCGTGACGATGGTGATGACGATGGCGATGATCTCCCCTTCCGGCAGGTGATCTCCCCGGCGGAATCTGCCCGCCGGAGATGGCTTTTCTTCTCTGTAGGTTTCCGCCACGGAGCGGCGGTGGAACTCCGTAAACTCCCCTCTTTTTAGGGTTTCTGGATGACGAGGAGTATATCTGCAAAAGGGGAGAGCCTGGAGTGGGCCAGGGGCTCCAGGCGCCCTCCCGGCGCGGCCAGGGTGGGGGCCGCGCCAGGTCGCCGCCTGGGCACCCTGTGGCCCCCCTCTGGTTGCTCTTTTGCGTATCTTCGTGATCCTTCTGGAAAATACCCTCCGTCGATTTTCAGGTAATTTGGAGGTATTCTTCTTCAGCAACTCAGCGTCCACTTTTTACCGCTGAATCCTGCGTCTGCTGCTTCGGCACCGGAAAGTTGCAAACTGTGTAAAATAGGCCAAAACAACATAAGAACATCATCGTAACGTGAAATATATCAATATATAAGGATGAATTACGATATAAAATAGTGATGCATTTTGGACGTATCAACATCCCCAAGCTTAGACCTCGCTTGTCCCTAAGCGAATACTGAGCTCGGTAAACCTGTCCACAAGTTTAGAGAGTGAAGTGTCGATAAATAGAATATGGACAAGAAGCATCACAGTTTCTTTACGAAACTCAAATATCCTCAACAGTAATCTTCAACTCATAAGGCCCTTATAAAAGAGAGGTAACACTTATAATCGAAAGAAGGGCTAAGGAAACTCATCAAATCATGGCAAACATGTCCTTTGGTCAAAGAACAACTAATAGCTTTTACTTTTGCTCTTTCTCTTTATGTTTTGATGAGATTAATTGAAGCTTTTGAAAGAACATGTTATTAGGCAAGAAGTGAAAGTGTTAACACAAAGGAAGATGTTTGCTTTAGCTGGGCTTGACAAACAACTTACTTATCAAATGATAATGTCAACAAGGATCTGATATGACAAATCTTAATGCAACTTTATATGAATGAATCCTTGTCAACATCAAATGTCTGCTCTCTTTAAGAATAGAAGGAAGTAGGAATAACTGACTCAACCTAAAACTAAGAGATAGGCCCTGCTCTAGGGAAGTAGGGAAAACTCATGTGCTATCCTTAAATCAAACAGAATGAAAACAAGTTTTGAGAGGTGCATGATTTGTCAACGAATGCTAATAGATAACTCAATTACTTCTCAAACTGGACAAGTTTCGAGGAACGGCTCCCGCACGGGGACGATCACATCCCCTTAATCTCCTTTGTTTATTACTGCCAAAGTTTTCTGATTTCTCATGAACAAAGCGTGAAGGAGGGTTTGTTTGTTGTATTATCTTTTATGAGCCGGGCGCACTCATGCCAGTTCCTCCTCGTATTAGGGGTTTGCAGATTAGACATGCAATCCCGGGGTAAAACTTGTCCAACTTAAAAAGATCATGAATTAACTACTACTTCCTCATGAGCTAAAATAGGGGCACAAAAATAGAAGATTTTGAACATTTAAGGGTAACACATAAATTCTATACTTTAGGAGGTGGTAGTGGAATACCACGAGTAGGAAGGTATGGTGGACTCATATGGAAGGTATTGGTTTAAGGGTATGGATGCACAAGCAGAATTCCGCTTAGTACAGAGTTTAGGCTAGCAAAGGCTTTGAGAGAACAGACGATTGATGATGAATAAGATGCAAAGCAATGTAAAGCATAAACATTAAAATAAGCATAACACATCAAGTTGTCTTCCTTGTCAGCATAACACTTCAAGCATAATAACATAAAGGTTTTGGCTATGTCGCTACTTTAAGAAAATCGTGCTTGTTGTTATGACCCAAGCTATGTTTGCCAAGATTAAATAAAGTTTTCAAAGCCATACCTGATATAAGGTCAATACTCCCCATAAGAATCATCATATAAGGTTGATTGCGTGAAGAGAATACCGAGTGCAGCAAAGGAACCAATAGACTTCTCATTAATATTCCATCATAGACGACTCCACACTCACGGATACAATCTCTCCACAGAAGGAGTGATAGACCTCAATGCACACACCTATTTCATATAATAACCTCCCTAGACATGATACGACTCTACTTGACTCTAAAAGACAAAAGATAAAGATAAAGATACCGGGCACTCCCCCAAGCTTGGAACAAGCCAAGGGGATGCCATTACCCAAGGAGATTTCACTCCTCATTCTTGTTGACGTTGATCACGTAGTCCTCGGCGAAGAGCTTCCATGGAAGGGGTTCTCCAGTCTCATATGAGAAGTTTGTCTCCTGAATCCTGCATGCAGCACCCATACCCATGCGCATAAACCTTAGTTCATACTCACAGTTCTGGTGATGTAGATCATAAATTTGCCCTTGGAGCTCTTCAATTCTTTCTTCAGATGTGGTGATGCTTTTCCACATCTCCTTCAGGAAGTAGGTCTTCAGCTCGTTGATGATGTCAAAGTTAGCTTCAACACCACGCTCGATCATCTTCTTGTACTTGAAGACTTCTTGCTCCACTTCTTCTACCCTGGCCTGGATGCTCCCCTCCTTGATAGGTCCCTTCAGATCTTCTTGATGGAGGACACCGTCCTCCATCCGAACAACCTGAGGGTGCTTCTTCCCCTCAGCGAGGTAAGGGTTGATGACGTTGACGACGAACTTGTCCTTGGGGGAACTTGGGGAAGCCATGGCACCTAGGTCCAGCTAAAAGATTTCCTGGCAGAAACAGATCGAAAAGAAAACACACGAAATCGCGAGATACGTTGCCGGAACAATCCGGGCAAATATATAGCAAAAATTTCTGCACAGAAAGGAAGGTAACATGCTAAAGTGGGGTCGGAGACGGACTCCTGGGTGCCCAGGCGGCCTCCCGGCGCGGCCAGGAGGTAGGCCGCGCCAGGGGGGCGCCTGGGCCCCCTGGAGGTTGTCTCCGGCTCCACTTAGGCTTAGAATTTTCCTAATTTTGCAAAAACTCATAATATGGAACTTTTATGGCAGTTCGCGATGTTTCCTTACCGTAATACATACCTTTTCTTATTCTGCTTCTGCTGGTGTCTGAAATAGGGCGGCAACATGTTCTTCGTGAGTTGTTGTGAATATCATATTCACATCAACATTGACAGGGTCTCCTGCTATGTAATGCTTAAGTCTTTGCCCATTCACAACTTGAGGTTTGGTGCCTTCAAAATTGTTAATCTTGATCGCACTAGACCGATAGACTTCTTCAATATGAAATGGCCCTTCCCACCTGGAAAGTAGTTTGCCTGGAGAAAACCTGAAACGGGATCTAAACAACAAAACTTTATCACCAATATTAAATTCACGTTTCAGAATCCTCCTATCATGCCACTTCTTTACCTTTTCCTTGAACATTTTAGCGCTCTCGTAAGCTTCACTTCTCCACTCATCTAGAGAAGTCAAGTTCATGAGACGCTTCTCACCAGCTAACTTTGGGTCATCATTAAGCTCTCTAACAGCCCAGAAAGCTTTGTGCTCTAATTCTAATGGCAAATGGCAAGCCTTGCAATAAACCATCTTATAGGGGGACATGCCCATGGGGTTTTTGTAAGCAGTTCTATACGCCCACAAAGCATCTCCTAACTTATTTGACCAGTCCTTTCTATTTCTATTTACTGTCTTCTGTAAGATCAACTTGATCTCTCTATTGGTGAGCTCAACTTGCCCACTAGTTTGAGGATGGTACGGTGAAGCAATTATATGATTGACATCGTACTTGGCTAAAGCTTTTCTAAAAGCTCCATGCGTGAAGTGTGATCCTCCATCAGTCATGAGATACCTAGGTACACCAAACCTAGGGAAAATCACATCTTTGAGCATTTTCAAAGATGTCTTGTGATCAACACTTTCAGTGGGGATTGCTTCAACCCACTTGGCCACATAATCAACAGCTACTAAAATGTGAGTGTACTTGTGCGAAGAAGGAAAAGGACCCATAAAATCAAAACCCCAGCAATCAAAAGGTTCAATCACTAGTGAGTAATTCATAGGCATATCATTCCTTCTACTAATGTTACCAACTCTCTGACATTTATCACAGGCTAAAACATAATTTCTAGCATCCTTAAAGAGAGTAGGCCAATAAAAACCTGATTGAAGAACCTTATGTGCGGTCCTCTCACCGGCATAATGTCCTCCATAGGGACTATCATGACATTGTCTGAGAATGTCCTTCTGCTCATGTTCCAGTATGCATCTTCTCACGATCCCGTCTGGACCTTCTTTGAAAAGATGTGGGTCATCCCAAAAGTAGTGCCTCAAATCATGAAAGAACTTCTTCCTTTGCTGAAATGTTAAACCTGGAGGCAAATACTTCGCAATGATAAAATTAGCATAATCTACAAACCAAGGATCGGAAAGAGATTGTACTTTTACAACGGCAAGTTGCTCGTCTGGAAAACTGTCGTTGACTGGGATGGGATCATGCAGTATATCTTCCATCCTTGAAAGATTGTCCGCCACCGGATTGTCTTCTCCTTTCCTATCAACAATCTGCAAATCAAATTCTTGAAGAAGGAGTACCCATCTGATAAGTCTTGGCTTGGCATCCTTCTTTGTCATAAGGTACTTAATGGCAGCATGGTCAGTATGAATAATAACTTTGGAATAAACAATATACTGCCTAAACTTATCACAAGCAAACACTATAGCTAAGAATTCCTTCTCAGTAGTAGCATAATTCTTTTGAGCACTATCAAGGGTTTTACTAGCATAATGTATAACATTCAATTTTTTATCAACCCTTTGCCCTAAAACAGCTCCAACAGCAAAATCACTAGCATCACACATAATCTCAAAAGGTAAATTCCAGTCAGGTGGTTGTACTATAGGAGCAGTTATTAAAGCTTTCTTAAGAACTTCAAAAGCCTCCTTACAATCTTCATCAAATACAAAAGGAACGTCCTTCTGGAGAAGATCAGTGAGGGGTCTCGGAGTCTTAGAAAAGTCTTTAATAAATCTTCTATAGAAACCAGCATGACCGAGAAAACTGCGAATACCTTTGATGTCCCTTGGATAGGGCATCCTCTCAATTGCTTCGATCTTGGCCTTGTCCACCTCAATTCCCCTTTCGGAAATCTTGTGACCAAGAACAATTCCTTCGTTAACCATGAAGTGGCACTTCTCCCAGTTGAGTACCAGATTTGTCTCCTCACATCTCTGCAAAACTTTATTAAGGTTGTGGAGACAATGGTCAAAGGAAGTTCCATAGACGGAGAAATCGTCCATGAAGACTTCCACAATCTCCTCACAGAAACCATGAAAGATAGCAGACATACACCTTTGGAAAGTAGCAGGGGCATTACATAAACCAAAAGGCATACGCCTGTAAGCATAAGTACCACAGGGACAAGTAAAAGTGGTCTTCTCTTGATCAGCAGTGTTAAAATGAATTTGAGAGAAGCCAGAATAACCATCGAGGTAACAAAAGTGGGTATTTTTGGATAACCTTTCGAGTATTTGGTCGATGAACGGCAACGGGTAGTGATCCTTCCTGGTTGCCTTGTTCAGCTTCCTGTAATCAATATACATTCTATATCCAATAATAATTCTCTGAGGTATTAGTTCATTCTTATCATTAGGAACCACAGTTGTACCTCCTTTCTTAGGAACACAATGTACCGGGCTGACCCACTTACTATCAGCTATAGGGTAGATAATACCTGCGGCTAGAAGCTTGCGAATCTCAGTTCTTACAACATCCATCATCTTCGGGTTCAACCATCGTTGATGATCAACAACTGGTTTAGCATCGGGCTCAAGGTTGATAGTATGTTGACAGATAGATGGATTAATCCCCTTAAGGTCATCAAGGGTATAGCCAATTGCACCTCGGTGTTTATGAAGTACTTCCAATAGTCGCTCTTCTTCATATCCTGAAAGGTTAGAGTTGATAATAACAGGATATACTTTTTTTTCATCTAAATAAGCATACTTGAGCGTATCGGGAAGAGGTTTAAGATCGAACACCGGGTCTTCTTTTGGTTTTGATAAAATTCCCAAAGGTTCAACCGGAAGGTTGTGCTTCAGGATAGCAGGTTGTCTCAAGAATATTTCATCTAGTTCATTTCTTTCCTGCATATGCAAATCATTCTCGTGGTCCTCCATATATTGCTGCAAAGGATCATTAGGGGGAATAGCAATAGAAGCAATACTTTCAATAATTTTATCATCACTAGGTAAATCGGTACCACGAGGCTTCTTGGAGAACTTAGAAAAGTTAAATTCATATGGCTCACCATTGAATTGAACAGAAACTTTACCTTTCTTGCAATCTATTATAGCTCCACAAGTTCTGAGAAAAGGTCTACCAAAAATAATAGGACAAAAATTGTCCCTCACTGAACCAAGTACTAGAAACTCGGTAGGGTATTTTACCTTTCCACATAGGACTTCAACGTCTCTCACAATTCCAATAGGAGAGATAGTTGCTCTGTTTGCAAGATGAATGGTAACATCAACTTCTTCAAGTTCACAAGGTGAAATCTCACCGATGATCTCTTGATAAAGTGAATAGGGGATAGCACTAGCACTCGATCCCAAATCGGATAGCCCATAATAATTGTGATCTCCTATTTTAACAGATACTACTGGAGTACCTGAAATTGGGCCTTTATTCTTGGCTGTGACAAGGTTAGTGGAAACAGCACAAAAATTTACATTGGAATCCAAAACATCATTAGTAACAAGGTCTTTAACCAATGCAACTTGAGGATCGACCTTGATCTCGTCCTCGGGCTCATCAATTCTTCTCTCACTTTTATTTATTATGCCTGTCACAAGAGAGTGCTCCCTTATCCTTGCGGGAAAAGGAGGCTTTTCATATATAACTGCAGGCAAAATAGGGTCAGCAACATGAATATCAACAGGTAACTCTTTGAAAGGTTCATGATACTGATCTCTCTTCTTTTTAAAAGAATCAATGTGAGAGGCAAAATCCTTACAGAAGTCAATCATTAGATGGGAATCAAGACCAATCTTAGAGCAAAAGGTATTGAAGTAATCAGTTTTCACATAGCTCTCAATATAATCATGCTCATAATTTATAGCGGGTTCAATACCTTTATCGATTTCCCAATCTTCGGTATTCCTCTGGATCCTTTCAATGAGATCCCATCTTTCTTCAACGCTCTTTGTCTGAAATACCCCACTAGAGGAGGCATCCAGCATCTCCTTATCCTGACGAGAAAGCCTGGCATAAAAATTTGTAAGTATAATTTCCTTGGGGAGCTCATGAATAGGACATTTGAGCATTAGGGACTTCAATCTCCCCCAAGCTTGAGCAATGCTTTCTCCGTCACGAGACCTAAAGTTATAGATGTAGTTCCTGTCTCGATGAATTTCATGAAGAGGATAAAACTTGGTATAAAAGAGAGACATAAGCTCTTGCCAATCAAGCAAGTGTGAGTTATCGAGAAGCTTATACCAATCTGAAGCTTTATCTACAAGCGATACGGTGAACAATTTCCTCATGATAAACTCCATTGATACACCTGCAAGCTTAAATAATGAACATAGTTGTGACAGATATAGCAAGTGTTCACTGGGATGTCTGTCTCCTGCATAACGATTAGCCAAAACATAATCGATAATACCAGCTGGTATTTTATAGGGCACAATTTCAGTAGGGGGAGGAGCAACCACCACAGATGTGGGGCATCTTCCCACAAGCAACGATCCAATAGCAAGGTTGTCCATAAGGACAAAGAGCAGCAACAGCAAAATAAAAACAGAAATATAAAAACTTCCTTACCAGCTTCACTTACCAATAGCGCTACACTCCCCGGCAACGGCGCCAGAAAACGGTACTTGATGACCCACAACCGTAAGGGATCTATTGCAGCGTTTTCGATAAGTAAGAGTGTCGAACCCAACGAGGAGCAGAAGGTATTGATAAGTGATTCCGAGCAAGGAATAACTGCAAGCACTGAAAGATAACTTTTTAGGGGTTTTCTTGATATAAGCAACAGGAAAGTAAAAGCGAGCAAAGTAAAAGGCACTGGAGAGTAACAAGTTTCCCAATCCTTTGTGAGCAAAGGAGAGGCCTAGTGTCACAACCCTAGTTCTGGTATGCACTAGGTTAGTCTTGTGGTTTGCATCATGTTTAAATTTCAAATGAAATTGAAATGAGGACTTGTGAAACCCTCAGAAACCCTATTGAAAATGACCCAAATAAAAAAATTGCTCCAAAAAGGTCCAAGAAAATGTTCATGTGGCCCTCTAAAAATATTGGTCAGAGATAAAAATCAACCCAATATTATTAGGAGCCCATAAGTATTTATTTTGGGCATTTGGAATTAATGCAATAGCTATTTGCTTGGATATATATATATATATAAAGAGGTATAAAAGATTCATCTATATGGTATATGAGGAGCGGGAGTACGTACTCCCAGGAGTACACAACCATTTTCCTATATATATATATATATATATATATATATATATATATATATATATATATATATATATATATATATATATATATAT
>LR738712.1:728277774-728292972 GCA_902687465.1 Secale cereale | reverse complement strand
ATTATATTTTATATATGTCCAAAATTCTGGTTCTTTATTTTGAGGGGTTTGGGTTAATTCCTAGGTCCCTGCAAAATAAACATGTCAGAAGAAAATAATTGATTTAATTTAGAAATTAAATCAAAACAAATGTCAGAAAAAAATAGAAAATAAAATAAAAAGAAAGAGCTTACCTGGCTTACCTGGCCAACACAGTGCGGCCTGGCCGGCCCAGCTGGCCAGCCCAGCCCACCGAGCCTCCCCCTGTCGTCTTCCCCGCGCCAGTAGGCGGGGCGTGTGGCCGGCGCGCGCGCACGGCGGGAGCGCCACGCCTCCTGCCTGCCTGCCCTCCCCTCGCCGCCTGGTGGTCTCTGGACGAGCCACGCACCCTCCCCGACCCTCTCGCACTCTCCTGGATCCCTCCCCTCTCCTCTATCTCCCTCTCCCGCTCGGTCCCGAGCGCCGCCGTCGCCGTCGATCGCCGTTGCCGTAGCCACCGTCTCCCCCTCGCCTCTCTGAGTAGCCCGAGAGCTCCGCCACGACTCCCTCGTCCTCTCCGTCAAGCCACCAGACGCCGGACACCCTGTGGAGCCGCCGTCGTCATCGTCTTCCTCCTCGGACGCCGCCAATCGCCGCCGACGAATTCGCCGCAGCAGAAGCCTCCCCGAGCCACTGAACCCCCCCCCCAGCAGAACCGCGGTGAGCTCCTGGTTCGTTTCCCCCTTCTCCCCTAGCCGGTTGCGACCTCTAGGTCTACTCCCCGCAGATGCCCGACCTCACCGCCGCCGGCGATGCCACCGCCGTGGCCACAGCCACCCAAGCATGAAGCTGAGCGTGTCACCGCATCCGCCGCTTCACCAGGAACCCGTAGCACCTCTCCGTTAGCCTCCCCGTGCCCCGTAGCTCCAACCCCGACGAGGCCCAAACTCCGGCGCCGCCGCGAGCTCGTTTCCGGCGAGCTCCGGCCGCCCCAGCTGCTACCGCTTGCGGGGATGGATGCGGGTGAGCTCCAGCTCCCCGTAGATGGTCTCAGCTGCCCAAATGACCCCCGGAACAGAAAACCCGATGCCCTCCGCCGCGTTTGCTGCCGCCGGCGGCTAAACGCTGGCGTGCTAGCCGTGGTTTGACCCGGATTTGACTTCCTGGGTCAATGACAGGCGGGCCCCACCCATTTTAGTTAGTTGTCTGTTTAGTTAAATTAATTACTTTTGGTTAATTAGATTAGCCACTCACATGTGGGCCCTGCTCTGCTCACATTTATGTTAGAATTAGTTTAGAGTTAATTAACTCAGTTAATTAACTGAGTCACTGACCAGTGGACCCCACTGTCAGGTTTGACTCTGGACCAGCCCTTTGACCTACTGACGTCATGTTTGTGTCATGCTGACGCAGTAATCCAGTTCTGGTTTTAAATAAATCTTAAATGATTTATTTATTTCAGAAATTGGCTTAAACTTAAAAAAATCACAGAAATTCAACCGTAGCTCAGAATGAAATAATTTATATATGAAAAATTATCAGAAAAATTCAATCTATCCATATGTACCATTTTCATGCATGACAAATGAAGTTAAACCTACTGTTTATATGAAAAAACATATATGGCATTTAGAAATACTTATTTTAAAGTTGCATTTGAACCCTTGGTTCAAATGGAGTTCAACCAATCAAAATGCTAGTTGCATTAGCTCAAACAACATCATAACTTTATGCCATATTCATGCATCATATTGTTGCATATGCTTGTGTTTGATTGTCGGCACCGTTCTTCTCGATAGGTCCAGCTCCGGAGACCGATCCAGAGTACCTGTCAGAGGAGCAGTGCTCTGCACGTTGTTTTACCAGGCAAGCAAACCCCCTTGTTCATTCCGATACAACCTCTCTCTCGCTCCTGCTCCCTGTTATTGCATTAGGACAACAACGATTTCAACTGCTACTTTATGCTGCGGTAGTTGAACCCATTCCTCTGCATGACCTGTCTTTCCACAGTAAATAGTTGAAACTCACTAGCATGTGTAGGAGTTGATTGAAGCCATGTTGTGATCTTACCATGCCTTGCTTGCTATTGCTTAGAGTGTGTCAGGTCTGATTCATCGGGATGAATTGGAGTGAAATGATATGTTCTGATGCTGAGGGTTAAGTGTGTGAACACGATTTGGTAAAGGTAGTGGTGAGAGGCCATGTAGGAGTACATGGTGGGTTGTCTCACTGGAACCGTCCCTAAGAACTGAGTTCTGTGTATGTTGTCCAATGACCAGCTACTACCACGCATTGGAATGCTTAAGTGCCCCTCTCGACTTATTAACCGACTTGGTCTCTGTCCAGGAGTTGCAACTAGTTTCTGGTGTTTGTAGGTAGTGTTAGTAGTCTACCAAGTGGCACTCGGCCAGTGGGCTTGGGACAGACTAGGCACCGTGGCATGGTGTACCAAGCATAGATCCACTCGGCGAGGTGGGCTTGGGAACCCTGCGCACATCATTTGGGGCCGTGAGCGACACCCCGGCCGGATCTCCCCACGGATGGAACCCGAATAGGCGATAAACCTGGACTAGAGTCTTGTGTGGTTAGTCAGGTCGTGGCCGACACCCTCGCCAGGCTTCCGCTTGAAGGTTGCCGAGATACACGAGATGTACATGGCGGTAAGTGGCGAGAGCGTGTGTGAAGAAGTACACCCCTGTAGGGTTAACATGATCTATTCGAATAGCCGGGTCCACGGTTATGGCCTTCTTGGATGCTTACGTGGTACATAGACAACTTGAAGTGGATACCCTAAAATACTCAAGACAAGTGTGAGTGCTATCGATGGCCTTCCCATAGGGAGACGGGAATGAATCCATAGTGGTGTATTGTGTGGTGCTTAGTGGACTCGTGTGCGCCACATCAAAGGAGTTACCAGCAGTCGTAGAATAGGATAGCCACTGAGTCAAAGCTGGCTTGCTGCAACTAAACCCCACTTTGCCTTCTTGATACAAGTGCATGTATGATAGGATCTGCTATAAGTCTTGCTGAGTACCTTTGTACTCATGTTTGCTTAATTTATGTTTTGCAGATAGGATTGATGTCTCACTAGTAGTTCCGCTTGGACTTCGACAAGTAGCTTGTTACCTCAGCTACGATCTTGGACGAGTGTTGTAGATAGTCAGGCTCTTCAGCCTTTTTCATTTGTAGATGTCTGTACTCAGACATGTAGTGCTTCCGCTTGTTGCTTGTATGCTCTGAATGTTGGGTCGTGAGACCCATGTTTGTAATACTTCGCTCCTCGGAGCCTAATGAATAAATACTTTGTTTATTAGAGTCTTGTTGTGATGCCATGTTGTATTTGCACATATTGAGCATATTGTGTGTATGTTATTGAAATGCTTGGTATGTGTGGGATCCGACACCTAGTTGTTTACCCTTGGTAGCCTATCTTACAGGGAAATGTCTCCTAGTGCTTCCACTGAGCCTTGGTAGCTTGCTACTGCTACGGATCACTTAGGCTGACCGGCATGTGTCCTTCTTCGTTCCTGTGTCTGTCCCTTAGGGGAAATGTCACGCGTTGTTCCTTTAAGTCCTTGTAGCTTGCTACGACTTTGGTTCATACGTTGATGACCGACACGTTCGTTGCTGGGTCATGGATGCCTGTCTCTGTAATTTAGTGCCACTTTTGGTTTATAACTGGTCATGTCGGCCCGGGTTCTCTGTCATATGGATGCTAGCGACTCTATCATATACGTGAGCCAAAATGCGCAAACGGTCCCGGGCCAGGTAAGGTGGCACCCGTGGGGATACCGTGCGTGAGGCCGCAAGGTGATATGGTGTGTTACATGCTAGATCGGTGTGACTTAGGATCGGAGTCCCGACAGCGTTGGTATCAGAGCCTGACTGCCTGTAGGATTACCAAGCCAAATGGTCGAAGTTGAGTCTAGAAATTCCTTAGTTATATAAGGGAATTGATTGTGGAAGGGAACGTAAGGCTCTTTTTACTCCTTATACCTCATGTCTTCTGATCTGAGTCATCCTACCTTTCCTACGGGGTTAAGGAACTAGGCTTTCTCTTCGGTCTATCAGGATCACGAGTTACTACAACGTAGTCCCTTAAGATTGGTTGATCAGAGTCCTAATCTTGTTTCAAGTTCTTCCGGTGAAGTTGTTTTACTACTATCACAGAACCTTGAGTGATGATGTTGAGATGTTGAACTACCCTTTGTTAGCAGGATGTCTCATTCAGAGCTTTTTACTGCTGTTATGCTGCCGGAATTATCCTAGTAGTTCGAGAGATACCAATTTCTTGTTCTACCTTATGCATCCTATAGTTGTTGATGTTTCCGTCTTCGGTTTCGCTTCTCAGGATGTCTTCAGTTAAGCGAAGCTCAGCTGCTCGTAGACAGAACCACGGAGGTGGTAGGGATGAGGAGGATCCTCCTGACCAGCCTTCGTTGCTAGAGTTAATGATAAAGATGGAGAGAAACAAGCGTGAGTCTAACCGTTTGTTGGCCCGTATTGAGGAGAACACCGCACAACAGTGCAAGGAATCAACAACCATCCATGACTTCATTCGTCTGAAACCACCCACTTTCCATCATTCCATTGAGCCACTCGATGCAGATGACTGGCTCCGTAGTATCACTCACAAGCTGCGTTCTGCGAATGTAGCTGAAGAGGACAAGGTCATCTATGCCACTTATCACCTGGAAGGTCCTGCTAGTCTTTGGTGGCAGAACTATGAGGCCATGATTCCAGCTGGCCAGATTCCTACCTGGAGAGATTTCATAGAGGCTTTTCGTGAACATCATATCCCTCAAGCCCTTATCGATCGTAAGAGAGAAGAGTTCTGTAGTCTTACATAGGCTAAGATGGCTGTTGATGCTTATAGTCGAGAGTTTGAGAACCTCGCCCGCTATGCTACAGAAGAAGTATCCACGGACGCCAAGAAGCAGGCTAGGTTCCGGAAGGGTCTCAACCCCAAACTGCGTCGCGATCTCCACTTGCATCATTGCAACACATTCCATGCTCTTGTGAACAAGGCCATCAATGCAGAGACAGCTCAGCTCACTTACGATGAGTCTCGTAAGCACACCCTTGATTTGGGATCTTCCTCCGGTAGTAGTCTCCAGAAGCGCCGGATTTGGGTTCCGAACTCTGTTCTTCCACCCATTTATCCTCCGAGGCCATCTCGTGTGGTACCTCTTCCAGTTCAGCAGTATGCTCCACCCAGGCCTATTGATAGACCATTTGCCAATGCGGGTCCACGTCCTACCTCCAGGATTTGCTACAAGTGCGGAGAACCGGGACACATTGCCCGTATTTGCACTCAGACCCGTGTTGCCCCATCCCAGTCCGTAAAGTCTGTTAGACGTGATAAATCATCACGCAAGATGATCAGTGTTAAGTCAGCTCCCACCGAACATGGACGTGTGCATCACGTCTCAGCCAATGACGCTCATGATGATCCAGATGTCGTTCTTGGTACACTTCTTGTCAATTGTCATCAGGCATCGGTTCTATTCGATACTGGAGCGTCCCATTCTTTCATTTCCGAAAGTTATGCCCGTTTGCACGACATGTCATTTTGTGATATGCCCTCCCCACTACTCATTCAAACTCCTGGTTCCAAATGGCAAACTTCTAGTGTAAGTCATGGTAATGAAATCCTTGTCGACAGACTTGTGTTCCTTGCATCACTTGTAGCCCTCAAGTCTTCAGATATTAATATCATCTTGGGTATGGACTGGATGACAGCTCATCATGCCAAGATTGATTGCTTCACTAGGTCTGTTCAGCTTACACATCCATCTGGTAAGGTAGTCACCGTCACCACTAGAGTTGCAAAGCGTCAACTCTATTCTCTTAATGTCAGCCCTCTTCCAGATCTTGAAGATGTTCCGGTAGTCTGTGACTTTACGGATGTCTTTCCAGAGGAACTGCCAGGTGTTCCACCCGACCGAGATGTAGAGTTTGTTATAGAGCTTATCCCAGGAACCGCTCCAATCTCTAGGAGACCCTACAAAATGGCACCCTTAGAACTAGCCGAGCTTAAGAAACAACTTGATGAGTCCTTGAAAAAGGGTTTCATCCGTCCTAGTTCTTCTCCCTGGGCTTGCCCCGTCCTCTTCGTTAAGAAGAAGGATGGTACGGATCAGATGGTTGTAGATTATCGTCCCGTTAATTTGGTCAAGGTAAAGAACAAGTATCCGCTTCCCAGGATCAACGACCTGTATGATCAGCTCGCTGGATCCTCAGTCTTCTCCAAGATGGATTTGAGGTTAGGATACCATCAAATCAAGATTAGAAATGGGGACATCCCGTAGACGGCTTTCGTCACTCGTTATGGTCAGTACGAGTACACCGTCATGTCCTTCGGTCTAACAAATGCTCCAGCCACCTTCTCCCGCTTGATGAACTCGATCTTCATGGAGTATTTAGATAAGTTCGTCGTGGTTTATCTCGATGATATTCTTATTTACTCGAAGAACGAGGAAGAGCATGCCGAACATCTTAGACTTGTTCTAGAAAAACTCAGAGAGCACCGCCTTTATGCCAAGTTCTCCAAGTGCGAATTTTGGTTGCCAGAAGTGACCTATCTCGGCCATGTAATCTCTGGTAAGGACATTGCTGTCAACCCCAAGAGAGTTCAGGCCGTTCTTGATTGGACTCCACCTGAAACAGTTAAACAAGTTAGGAGTTTCCTTGGTCTAGCCAGTTATTGTCGCCGCTTTGTTGAGAACTTCTCTAAAGTGGCCAAACCTCTCACGAAACTTCTCAAGAAAGATAAAAAGTTTGAGTGGTCCCCACAGTGTGAGCACAGTTTTCAGGAACTGAAAAGACGCCTGACTTCTGCTCCCATACTTGTGCCACCGGATTTCACTAAGGACTTTGTTATCTATTGTGATGCCTCACGACAGGGACTAGGTTGCATTCTTATGCAGGATCGTCGTGTGATTGCCTATGCATCTCAACAGTTGCATCCACATGAGGAGAACTATCCTACACATGATCTAGAACTTGCAGCCGTAGTCTATGCACTTAAGACCTGGTGACATTACCTCCTTGGTAATCGTTGCGAGATCTACACCGATCACCAAAGTCTCAAGTATATCTTCACCCAACCAGATTTGAATCTTAGGCAAATACGTTGGTTGGAGTTGATCTCAGATTACGACTTAGGGATTACCTACACCCCAGGCAAGGGCAATGTCATGGCTGATGCGCTAAGTCGTAAATCCTATTGCAACAATCTCATGTTGCAGCAGGGCCAACCACTTCTCCATGAGGAATTATGTAAGCTTAACCTTCACATTGCTCCTCACGGATTCCTTTCTACCTTGGTGGTGAAACCTACTCTTGTGGATCATATCATTGAAGCCCAAAAGCATGATACCGGAATTACCCGGATCAAGAGAAACATTGCCAAAGGTATTGCTGGTAGTTTCTCCATAGATGACCGAGGTGTTGTTCTCTTCCAAAACCGGCTGGTGGTTCCCAAGAAGCAACATCTTCGGCAATTGATTCTTAAAGAGGCTCATGAATCTCCTCCCACGATTCATCCCGGTAGTACTAAGATGTATCAGGATCTACGCCAGAGATTCTGGTGGACTAGGATGAAGAGAGAAATTGCTGAGTTCATTGCTAAATGTGACGTTTGTCGTCGCGTTAAGGCAGAACATCAAAGACCTGCTGGCACCCTTCAGCCTCTAGCTATTCCTGAGTGGAAATGGGATAAAGTTGGTATGGACTTCATCACTGGCTTTCCCAGGACCAAGAGAGGGAATAATGCTATCTTCGTAGTCATTGATCGTCTCTCCAAAGTGGCTCACTTCCTACCTGTTCGAGAGAGTATCACTGCTAGCCAGCTTGCTGACTTATATATCTCTCGAATAGTGTCACTTCATGGTGTTCCACTAGAGATCAATTCAGACCGTGGTAGTCTTTTCACTTCTCATTTCTGGGAGAGTTTCCAGACTGCCATGGGCACCCATCTTTCTTTCAGCACCGCTTTCCACCCTCAGTCAAGTGGTCAAGTGGAACGAGTTAACCAAATCCTCGAAGACATGCTTAGAGCTTGTGTTATCTCATTCGGTATGGATTGCGAGAAATGTCTTCCTTTCGCCGAGTTTGCTTATAACAATAGCTATCAATCCAATCTTAAGCAAGCTCCTTTTGAGATTCTTTATGGACGAAGATGTCGAACACCTTTGAACTGGTCAGAAACCGGTGAAAGACAATTCTTTGGACCGGATATGATCCAGGAAGCAGAAGAGCAAGTTTGCATCATTCGTGAGAATTTAAAAACAGCCCAGTCTCGTCAAAAGAGCCAGTATGATCGTCATCATAAGGAAGTGGCTTATGAAGTTGGCGACAAAGCTTATCTTCGGGTTACTCCTTTGAAGGGTACCCAATGTTTTGGTATCAAGGGCAAGTTGGCTCCTCGTTATATTGGTCCTTTTCGCATTCTTGCTAAACGAGGAGAGGTTGCCTACCAATTGGAACTACCCCCACATCTTTCTCGAGTTCATGATGTCTTCCACGTCTCTCAACTCAGGCGTTGCTTCTCGGATCCCATCCGCGGAGTGGACCACGAAACGCTTGATCTCCAAGATAACCTCACATATCGAGAGTATCCCGTTCGCATTTTGGATCAAGCAGAGCGTGTCACTCGACGTCATAACATCAAGTTTCTCAACGTTCAATGGTCTCATCATTCCGAGAGAGAAGCTACTTGGGAGCGAGAAGATCGTCTTCGACTGGAGTACCCCACCTTCTTTCCGCCTACTCCTGAATCTCGGGACGAGATTCTTTCGAGTGGAGGCGAATTGTCACAACCCTAGTTCTGGTATGCACTAGGTTAGTCTTGTGGTTTGCATCATGTTTAAATTTCAAATGAAATTGAAATGAGGACTTGTGAAACCCTCATAAACCCTATTGAAAATGACCCAAATAAAAAAATTGCTCCAGAAAGGTCCAAGAAAATGTTCATGTGGCCCTCTAAAAATATTGGTCAGAGATAAAAATCAAGCCAATATTATTAGGAGCCCATAAGTATTTATTTTGGGCATTTGGAATTAATGCAATAGCTATTTGCTTGGATATATATATATATTATATATTTTATATATGTCCAAAATTCTGGTTCTTTATTTTGAGGGGTTTGGGTTAATTCCTAGGTCCCTGCAAAATAAACATGTCAGAAGAAAATAATTGATTTAATTTAGAAATTAAATCAAAACAAATGTCAAAAAAAAATAGAAAAGCAAATAAAAAGAAAGAGCTTACCTGGCTTACCTGGCCAACACAGTGCGGCCTGGCCGGCCCAGCTGGCCAGCCCAGCCCACCGAGCCTCCCCCTGTAGTCTTCCCCGCGCCAGTAGGCGGGGCGTGTGGCCGGCGCGCGCGCACGGCGGGAGCGCCACGCCTCCTGCCTAACTGCCCTCCCCTCGCCGCCTGGTGGTCTCTGGACGAGCCACGCACCCTCCCCGACCCTCTCGCACTCTCCTGGATCCCTCCCCTCTCCTCTATCTCCCTCTCCCGCTCGGTCCCGAGCGCCGCTGTCGCCGTCGATCGCCGTTGCCGTAGCCACCGTCTCCCCCTCGCCTCTCTGAGTAGCCCGAGAGCTCCGCCATGACTCCCTCGTACTCTCCGTCAAGCCACCAGACTCCGGACACCCTGTGGAGCCGCCGTCGTCATCGTCTTCCTCCTCGGACGCCGCCGATCGCCGCCGACGAATTCGCCGCAGCAGAAGCCTCCCCGAGCCACTGAACCCCCCCAGCAGAACCGCGGTGAGCTCCCGGTTCGTTTCCCCCTTCTCCCCTAGCCGGTTGCGACCTCTAGGTCTACTCCCCGCAGATGCCCGACCTCACCGCCGCCGGCGATGCCGCCGCTGTGGCCACAGCCACCCAAGCATGAAGCTGAGCGTGTCACCGCATCCGCCGCTTCACCAGGAACCCGTAGCACCTCTCCGTTAGCCTCCCCGTGCCCCGTAGCTCCAACCCCAACGAGGCCCGAACTCCGGCGCCGCCGCGAGCTCGTTTCCGGCGAGCTCCGGCCGCCCCAGCTGCTACCGCTTGCGGGGATGGATGCGGGTGAGCTCCAGCTCCCCGTGGATGGTCTCAGCTGCCCAAATGACCCCCGGAACAGAAAACCCGATGCCCTCCGCCGCGTTTGCTGCCGCCGGCGGCTAAACGCCGGCGTGCTAGCCGTGGTTTGACACGGATTTGACTTCCTGGGTCAATGACAGGCGGGCCCCACCCCTTTTAGTTAGTTGTCTATTTAGTTAAATTAATTACTTTTGGTTAATTAGATTAGCCACTGACATGTGGGCCCTGCTCTGCTGACATTTATGTTAGAATTAGTTTAGAGTTAATTAACTCAATTAATTAACTGAGTCACTGACCAGTGGACCCCATTGTCAGGTTTGACTCTGGACCAGCCCTTTGACCTGCTGACGTCATGTTTGTGTCATGCTGACGCAGTAATCCAGTTCTGGTTTTTAAATAAATCTTAAATGATTTATTTATTTCAGAAATTGGCTTAAACTTAAAAAAATCACAGAAATTCAACCGTAGCTCAGAATGAAATAATTTATATATGAAAAATTATCAGAAAAATTCAATCTATCCATCTGTGCCATTTTCATGCATGACAAATGAAGTTAAACCTACTGTTTATATGAAAAAACATATATGGCATTTAGAAATACTTATTTTGAAGTTGCATTTGAACCCTTGGTTCAAATGGAGTTCAACCAATCAAAATGCTAGTTGCATTAGCTCAAACAACATCATAACTTTATGCCATATTCATGCATCATATTGTTGCATATGCTTGTGTTTGATTGTCGGCACCGTTCTTCTCGATAGGTCCAGCTCCGGAGACCGATCCAGAGTACCTGTTAGAGGAGCAGTGCTCTGCACGTTGTTTTACCAGGCAAGCAAACCCCCTTGTTCATTCCGATACAACCTCTATCTCGCTCCTGCTCCCTGTTATTGTATTAGGACAACAACGATTTCAACTGCTACTTTATGCTGCGGTAGTTGAACCCATTCCTCTGCATGACCTGTCTTTCCACAGTAAATAGTTGAAACCCACTAGCATGTGTAGGAGTTTATTGAAGCCATGTTGTGATCTTACCATGACTTGCTTGCTATTGCTTAGAGTGTGTCAGGTCTGATTCATCAGGAATGAATTGGAGTGAAATGATATGTTCTGATGCTGAGGGTTAAGTGTGTGAACACGATTTGGTAAAGGTAGTGGTGAGAGGCCATGTAGGAGTACATGGTGGGTTGTCTCACTGGAACCGTCCCTAAGAACTGAGTTCTGTGTATGTTGTCCAATGACCAGCTACTACCACGCATTGGAATGCTTAAGTGCCCCTCTCGACTTATTAACCGACTTGGTCTCTGTCCAGGAGTTGCAACTAGTTTCTGGTGTTTGTAGGTAGTGTTAGTAGTCTACAAAGTGGCACTCGGCCAGTGGGCTTGGGACAGACTAGGCACCGTGGCACGGTGTACCAAGCGTAGATCCACTCGGCGAGGTGGGCTTGGGAACCCTGCGCACATCATTTGGGGCCGTGAGCGACACCCCGGCCGGATCTCCCCACGGATGGAACCCGAATAGGCGATAAACCTGGACTAGAGTCTTGTGTGGTTAGTCATGTCGTGGCCGACACCCTCGCCAGGCTTCCGCTTGAAGGTTGCCGAGATACACGAGATGTACATGGCGGTAAGTGGCGAGAGCGTGTGTGAAGAAGTACACCCCTGCAGGGTTAACATGATCTATTCGAATAGCCGGGTCCACGGTTATGGACTTCTTGGATGCTTACGTGGTACATAGACAACTTGAAGTGGATACTCTAAAATACTCAAGACAAGTGTGAGTGCTATGGATGGCCTTCCCGTAGGGAGACGGGAATGAATCCATAGTGGTGTATTGTGTGGTGCTTAGTGGACTCGTGTGCGCCACATCAAAGGAGTTACCAGCAGTCGTAGAATAGGATAGCCACTGAGTCAAAGCTGGCTTGCTGCAACTAAACCCCACTTTGCCTTCTTGATACAAGTGCATGTATGATAGGATCTGCTGTAAGTCTTGCTGAGTACCTTTGTACTCATGTTTGCTTAATTTATGTTTTGCAGATAGGATTGATGTCTCACTAGTAGTTCCGCTTGGACTTCGACAAGTAGCTTGTTACCTCAGCTACGATCTTGGACGAGTGTTGTAGATAGTCAGGCTCTTCAGCCTTTTTCATTTGTAGATGCCTGTACTCAGACATGTAGTGCTTCCGCTTGTTGCTTGCATGCTCTGAATGTTGGGTCGTGAGACCCATGTTTGTAATACTTGGCTCCTCGGAGCCTAATGAATAAATACTTTGTTTATTAGAGTCTAGTTGTGATGCCATGTTGTATTTGCACATATTGAGCATATTGTGTGTATGTTATTGAAATGCTTGGTATGTGTGGGATCCGACACCTAGTTGTTTACCCTTGGTAGCCTATCTTACAGGGAAATGTCTCCTAGTGCTTCCACTGAGCCTTGCTAGCTTGCTACTGCTCCGGATCACTTAGGCTGACCGGCATGTGTCCTTCTTCGTTCCTGTGTCTGTCCCTTAGGGGAAATGTCACGCGTTGTTCCTTTAAGTCCTTTTAGCTTGCTACGACTTGGGTTCATACGTTGATGACCGACACGTTCGTTGCTGGGTCATGGATGCCTGTCTCTGTAATTTAGTGCCACTTTTGGTTTATAACTGGTCATGTCGGCCCGGGTTCTCTGTCATATGGATGCTAGCGACTCTATCATATACGTGAGCCAAAATGCGCAAACGGTCCCGGGCCAGGTAAGGTGGCACCCGAGGGGATACCGTGCGTGAGGCCGCAAGGTGATATGGTGTGTTACATGCTAGATCGGTGTGACTTAGGATCGGGGTCCCGACACCTAGCAACTGAACTTATAAAGGCTAAAGTGTTCTTGAGGACACACGGGAGAGGTAGTCATGTGCTTTCGCCATATTCCATATCGATACTATGTCATGTGTTGATAAGTCTTGAGTGGGTGGATCTATGCTAGTACACCCTCTAGACTAAGATGGGTGCACTCTTATGATTAAACACCTTGCAAACATCCGCAAATACAAGATAGTATTTAAGGCAAAAGCCTAACCATAGCAATACGATCAATGATCCATTGTTCCCTTGTGCAAAAGCGTGCGAACTGGGGTTCAGGTTTCTGTCACTCCGGCAACCCACCGTAAGCGTACTAACAACAAGACTTCTCCCATGTCCTCAAGAATTAAAGTAACTACTCACAAGACATAAAAGCGATCATGATCAGTGGAGATAGATGGGTGATAAACAATCTGGACATAATGATATTTCTCCAACAAAATTCAATAGCATTCACCACAGAGTAGTAATCAACACCGATAGAGTAGAGAGGATAGATAGTACTAATTACAACACAAGTTGCAATTGTGAGATGAGATTGGATGAAGATGGAGATGGTTTCTGGATGACGAGGAGTATATATGCAAAAGGGGAGAGCCTAGAGTGGGCCAGGGGCTCCAGGCGCCCTCCCGGCGCGGCCAGGGTGGGGGCCGCGCCAGGTGGCCGCCTGGGTACCCTGTGGCCCCCCTCTGGTTGCTATTTTGCGTATCTTCGTGATCCTTCTCGAAAATACCCTCCGTCGATTTTCAGGTAATTTGGAGGTATTCTTCTTCAGCAACTCAGCGTCCACTTTTTACCGTTGAATCCTGCGTCTCCTGCTTCGGCACCGGAAAGTTCCAAACTGTGTAAAATAGGCCAAAACAACATAAGAACATCATCGTAACGTGAAATATTTCAATGAATAAGGATGAATTACGATATAAAATAGTGATGCATTTTGGACGTATCAGGGCCTGCAACATCTTCATCGAGGAACTACTATTCTCATGCACCTTCTTCCAGCCGGCGTTCTCCTCCTTTGGCAGGTCGAGCTCGTGGCAGAGCTTCGCCTTGTCCTCCTGAAGTTGCAGGATTTTGCCGGTCGCCTTCTTCTCCGAGGCAATGCTCTTCTTCAGCGGAATCACCAAGCCGACGGTCAACTCCCCCTGCTCATTGAGCTCAGCGGGCATGTCGTCGAGGCTCTCCTTCAGCAGCTCCACCAAGCCATGGATGAACTCCTTCTGCTTATTGAGGTGCTTATTGCGCTGATCGGGCATTCCATCGAGGGAGAAAGACTCCAGCGCCGCCAACTCGGCATGTTCGCCTCCGTGTCTAGGGCGCTCCTGGGAGCCATCGCCTGCCCGTGAGAGATCTTTTGAGGTCTCTGCGTGGCGGCGAGCCCTCTCTTTTTTCCATAGCCATGGTTGCCGCTCGCTTGTTACGAGTAGTTCTCGACCTAGATCTCTGCACACCGGCCATGGCAAGGACGAACGAAGAAGGGGGACTTATGAGGAGGAAGGTACAGTAATTTTGGGTTAGGTAGTTCCTCTTTTTATAACCTAAGTACTAGCAGTAGTACTAAAACCTGCATGGAACATGTTCAGGTTTGGTACGTACTGATAGGTGTGAGCAGGCTTGCACTTAATTGTAGCACTAGTACTTTCCAAAGTGATGGGAATAAGGTAAAGATTAATTGATTGTTTTTGGTTTCGAGGCCCGAAACGGCTCCCTGTGAGTTTAGTGGAACATAAATTTCAAGTAGACTACAGTGCTCAGATGCGTAAATATTATGTTACTGTCAAAAATTGGCACAAAATACGAAGGAGACCAATGGAAGTACTACTAGCAACACATGATTAAGCTACTCACATGCGCGCAGTGGAGTGGTAATGTCTTTCTTCCGCCCTCACGTCCACTCAATTTGCATGCACTGTATTAATTAACCATCAATGAAGTGAAGGACTTTCCACACGTCAAATTATCACATGGGGTGGATCTTGGTACAAAATTGCGTCCGCCCGTTGATACGTCCAAAACGTATCTATAATTTCTGCTTGCTCCATGCCTCTTTTGGGTGATATTGCTATGATATTTATACACTTTCATACACTTTTGATCATATTTGGACTAACCTATTAACTCAGTGCACCCCAGTGCCAGTTCCTGTTTTCGGCTGTTTTAGTATTTCAGGTTTTCACGTTACGAGAACTGCCAGGAAAAATCCAGAAAAATTATATAAAAAATCAGCGTTCCAGAAACTACCGTGCGCCCGAAGGACAGCCGGGGGGCCACCAGGGCTCCAGGCGCCCTGGCGGCGCCCCCCCCCCCCT
>LR738712.1:728259837-728277725 GCA_902687465.1 Secale cereale | reverse complement strand
GGGGGGGGCGCCTGGGCCCCCCGAGGCTCCTTCGATGCCCCCCTTTGGCATATATTTAAAGCGTCTCCCGAAACCCTCGAAAGAAGAACTCTTTTTCATGATCTCATCTCTGTTCCGCCGCCGCCGCCGCTTCCAAGATCGGGAGCACCAGGAGAACTCTTCCCGACACCCTGTCGGAGGGGAGGATCACCACCGGGAGCTTCTCCACCACCATGGACGCCTCCCAGATGAGTTGTGAGTAGTCTCCCTTGGACCATGGGTCCATGACCAGTAGCTAGGTGATGTTCTCCTCCCGTTCTTGTGCTTCACTAATTAGTCCTCGTGAGCTGCCCTACATGATCGAGGCACATATGTAATCCTTATGCTGTTGCTATGATGAGTTTGCTGGGATCCGATGGATTATGAGATTTTGTTCAGATTGTGTCTGAGTAATATATTTAATTCACCTCTTTTATATTTATGTTCGTAAGTAATTCTTGCATGTTCTCCGTTGTTATTTATTGCTTTCGCCAAGTAATAGGTAGTGACTCCAAGATGGAACGTTATGCTTGATTGTGGGTTCATGCCCCTCGATGACTAGCTTGAGTGACAGAAACATGAGTCTAGGGGATGTGCTGTTGCCACAAGGGGGAAAACAACGGTGCTTGTGCCCGCGGGTGCAAGGATTGTTTACTTTACGCAAAGTTCTTTTAATGTAGTTGTCTGTTGCTTTGAGTTTACACTATGGGTGGGGCTCGCAACTTAATACCAGGGAGATGTTCTGGATAGATATCTCAAGGTGGATGATTAGTAGTAGATATTGATGGATTTCGTTCTACTTACTTTGGCGTACCGCCCATGCTTTGAACCTCTACCTTTCTTGCAATGTAGTCAGCATTGGTTTGCGCACATGGTCCTATCAATTGCCTAGCTGTAATTCGTTTACCTCACATAGCTGTTTTATCGTGTTTTGGGAGAGAGACATCACTAGTGAACATCATGAGACTCCGGTCCATATTACCATCATTGATCACATCCGCTATTTACTTTTCCGCATTTTACTTACTATTGCAATTATATCTATCACTATTATCACTTGCGTTTGATCCTTTGTAAACTACAAGGCCGGAGGGATTGACAACCTCTCTGTACTCGTTGGGAGCAAAGTTATTTGTATCTGTGTGCAGGTCCACGTTGATTGCTAATATCTGGCGCCGTTAGCAGTTGATACATTCTTGTTGAAACTGGGAGTCTCTTGGAAATCGATCCTTGGTATTACCAAGGGAAAACTTCTGCTACACTGCATCTCAAACCTTCCACTTGGGGTAACCAACGAGGGGTGAGAAGCCACCTAGCAAAGCAATTTCTGGCGCCGTTGCCGGGGACTCCACTCTTCAGGATAGGGGAGTTGCACGCTATCTTTTACCTTTGCTTTTAGTCTTGTTAGTTTACCTTTTAGTTTTTGCTTTAGTATCTTTTATCAAAAATCACAAAAAAATTATTTACCTTTCTGTTAGTAGTCCTTTCTGTTTAGCCAATCATGTTAGGATTTGGTGCTTTGAGGGAATCAGAGGTTCTAGATTTCCATCAAAGGGATGGAGAAAATATGAAGAAGGCATGGGACAGAATTTCTGATGCACATAGGAGAATTATGCCTTGGATACCTATAAAAATTGTGCTTAGGAATTTTTACCATGGTATTTTTAAATGGTGTAAACACTCTCTTGACATTATAGCTGAGGGAGATTTCCTAGAATGTGATGAAGCTAGAGCTCTTGAAATTATACATGGTCTATCTAGTTACTTTGTTTATGATCATAATTTTGATACTATCATAGATAGACTTGTGACTATTGAAAAGAGAATGGATGCTTTAGACTTAATGAAAGTAGAGAAACCCCAACCCAATAAGAGAGATATTTTGGAAATATATAATGATTGGGAGCCTCTTGTTAGGATTGGTATCTCTAATCAAGACTTCCATGCTTATTGTGATATTGGTTCTATGGTTTCTACTATGCCAAAAATTGTTCATGATTCTTTAAAATTTAACATGGATAGATTATCATCTCATCATGAACACACTAATGGAGATATTTCTGAAATCCAGGGAAGAATAAAAGATGTACCAGTTAAATTCCTTAAAGGGATTGCAATGATTGATTTCTTCATCATGGAGCCAAACCAAGGAAATATAGTGCTTGGAAGGGACTTCCTCCGAGCAGTAAAAGGCTTCATTAATATAGGTAAGGGACAAATCCGCTTGCACGGAAAGGCAAAAGGTGTGTACCCCTTTCCTAGAAGTAACAAGAGTGAACTTGTTGAGGAACCATTTGAAGAAATCTATAGCTCCGATTATTATGATGGTTATTGATTCCTCAATGTATTATGCCTAGCTTAAAGGCATAAAAGAAAGCGCTTTTGGGAGGCAGCCCAATGAATAAATTTATTTTGCTTTTGTTGTGTCTTGATTTTGTTTACTACTGTAGCATCATCATTGTATCTTTGCTTTTCAATTTTGTGCCATGTATAGCCTCTGATTGCTAGAAAGTTCAAAAGTTGTGAGGTGCTGTCCAGGAAACAGATTCTGTCCTTGGATATAAAAATTCGTATAAAATCACCAGATCATCTTTTTCGTCTGAATGTTTTCGACTGCGTTCTCTATATAATTTTCTTTCGTGCGTCTGTTCTGAGTTTTTTGATTTGAGTTGCAGAAGTGCCCCGAACAAATAAATTACTACCTGCTGTTCTGTTTTTCACAGATTCTGTCCTGTTTTGCCTTTCCTTCATTTTGCAAACCAAGAGCTTGCTTTTTCTTTGCAAAAACCTTTTGGCAATCTTGAGAAACAGTAGACCTTCAAGAATATCTTTATTTCCAGCAAGGTATAATTATTTTATTATGGGTACTAACCTCACTAATCAGATTATGATGAGTTATGTATGAAGGGAGTTTTCAAGTATGCGAGGGAAGATGATAAAAAGATTCAGGAGTGTCAAGCGCTCAAGCTTGGGGATGCCCCCGTGCACCCCCAAGAAATAATCAAGGAGACTCAAGCGTCTAAGCTTGGGGATGCCCCCGTGCATCCCCTTCTCCATCAACATTATCAGTTCGTCTTTCGTTCCACTATATTTTAATCACTTCATGTGTTATGTGCTATGCTTGGAGCGTCTTGCTTTTAATTTACTTTTTAGTTTTCCATAACGAGTCGGAACTCAGCGTTCTTTATGTGGGAGAGAAACACACTCCACTTCTACCTATAACATAACATAGAATTTTCATGACTATCTTTGCTGTGTGTGTTCTTTGTCTTTTAATAGCTACTATCATGCTCTGCTCTTAGTATTCATGCTTATCTTTTTAAAGAGCTTTTGTTTAGTTGGTTGCTTGAACTCTCTTTAATTATCATGCTTATCTTATTAAGAGAGTTTGCTTCCGTTGCATTGGTTAATATGTCTATGATAAAGATGCTACGTGCATAATGGCGCTTAGTAGTTCAGGTTTTCTTATGGTTAGTCTCAAATAGCTGGGGGATTCCCAATGTGTTATTGGAGTACCAACATGATTTGTTTGCCAATGATGTGGTATGGTTTAGTAATATCTTCCCTCAAGAATTTATTTTGATTGACTTGGCGTATGCTCACGCATATTTAAGACTGTAAAGAAAGTCTGTCAAGCCTTGATGATCTTTTATTTCTGAGTAGCGATATAACTTCCATGCCTGATTCAATGTTGCTTTGTCGCTCTGCATGATTATGACCGTCATCGCTCTCTTAGTTGGTCGCTCCCAGTCTTTTGCTAACCTCCACCTGTACTAAGCGGACTGACTGCTTGTGCATCCACATCCTTTTAAACCAGTTATGCCACATGAGTCCACCATACCTACCTATATGTGGTATTTCACCGCCACTCCAAGTAAATTTACATGTTCTACCTTTAAAACCTTCAGTTTTTGCAATACATAGCTCATGAGAAAGTAGCTTAAAAACTATTGTGGTAAATAATATGTCGCTTGTGTATCTTATTTCTTATAAGTTGCTTGCTGAGCGGTAACCATGTTTCTGGGGACGCCATCAACTGTTACACTTTTGTTGAATATCATGTGAGTTGCTATGCATGTTCGTCTTGTCTGAAGTAAGGGTGATTTGCCATGGGTTGAATGGTTTGAGTATGCATATTGTTAGAGAAGAACATTGGGCCGCCAACCAAAGCCATGTATCATGGTGGAAGTTTTAGCTTGGACATTAATCCTCAATCTCTTATGAGAATATGCTTAAGCATTAAAGAGGAGTCCATTATCTATTTTCTATGTTGTCCCGGTATGGATGTCCTCAAGTTGAGATCTATCAAAAACGAGAAATCAAATGCGATCTATCTCCTTGGACCTTTGTACAGGTGACATAGAGGTACCCCTTTGTGACACTTGGTTGAAACATATGTAATGCAATGATAATCCATGGAAATCCGAGCTAATTAGGACAAGGTGCGAGCACTATTGGTACTCGATGCATGAGGCTTGCAACTTATAGGATGTCTTATGCATAACACATATGAAGTACTACTACCGTTGACCAAATTGTTTCTATGTTTTCAAAATAAAAAGCTCTAGCACATGAGTAATCCCTGCTTCCCTCTACGAAGGGCCATTCTTTTACTTTTATGTTGAGTCTCCACCTTCTTTCTTCAAAGCACCAACTACTGAGAGCATGATTGTCATTCTGAGTGTAATGTGCATTGTCCCAAAGTAGCATTGTCTTTTGCATGATTGTGATATCGTTTATTTTGAAATCACTGTATCTAGTCATCACTTAAACCTTGAAGGTGCCCCTGCATTTATGTTTTGCTTCACTAAAGGGGGCAAGCTACATATCACTTTATCATATTTGCACATCATGTTCGTTGCAAATCTATTTGATGTTTCAGTATCATATTGTAAAACTTTCAGTTCTTTGTGATTTTCTCATGAGGCAACTTAATTACTACAGATTCATTATCTCAGTAAGCTTTTGTCATATGACTATGAATAAGTCCTATATGGTTAATAGCATGTCACCACAGAAATTATTCTTGTTATCATTTACCTACTCGAGGACGAGCAGGAATTAAGCTTGGGGATGTTGATACGTCCAAAACGTATCTATAATTTCTGCTTGCTCCATGCCTCTTTTGGGTGATATTGCTATGATATTTATACACTTTCATACACTTTTGATCATATTTGGACTAACCTATTAACTCAGTGCACCCCAGTGCCAGTTCCTGTTTTCGGCTGTTTTTGTATTTCAGGTTTTCACGTTAAGAGAACTGCCAGGAAAAATCCAGAAAAATTATATAAAAAATCAGCGTTCCAGAAACTACCGTGCGCCCGAAGGACAACCGGGGGGCCACCAGGGCTCCAGGCGCCCTGGCGGCGCCCCCCCCCTTGGGCCGCGCCGGGGGGGCGCCTGGGCCCCCCGAGGCTCCTCCGATGCCCCCCTTTGGCATATATTTAAAGCGTCTCCCGAAACCCTCGAAAGAAGAACTCTTTTTCGCGATCTCATCTCTGTTCCGCCGCCGCCTCCGCTTCCAAGATCGGGAGCACCAGGAGAACTCTTCCCGGCACCCTGCTGGAGGGGAGGATCACCACCGGGAGCTTCTCCACCACCATGGACGCCTCCCGAATGAGTTGTGAGTAGTCTCCCTTGGACCATGGGTCCATGACCAGTAGCTATGTGATGTTCTCCTCCCGTTCTTGTGCTTCACTAATTAGTCCTCGTGAGCTGCCCTACATGATCGAGGCACATATGTAATCCTTATGCTGTTGCTATGATGAGTTTGCTGGGATCCGATGGATTATGAGATTATGTTCAGATTGTGTTTGAGTAATATATTTGATTCACCTCTTTTATATTTATGTTCGTAAGTAATTCTTGCATGTTCTCCGTTGTTATTTATTGCTTTGGCCAAGTAATAGGTAGTGACTCCAAGAGGGAACATTATGCTTGATTGTGGGTTCATGCCCCTCGATGACTAGCTTGAGTGACAGAAACATGAGTCTAGGGGATGTGCTGTTGCCACAAGGGGGAAAACAACGGTGCTTGTGCCCGCGGGTGCAAGGATTGTTTACTTTACGCAAAGTTCTTTTAATGCAGTTTTCTGTTGCTTTGAGTTTACACTATGGGTGGGGCTCGCAACTTAATACCAGCGAGATGTTCTGGATAGATATCTCAAGGTGGATGATTAGTATGAGATATTGATGGATTTCGGTCTACTTACTTTGGCGTACCGCCCATGCTTTGAACCTCTACCTTTCTTGTAATGTAGTCAGCATTGGTTTGCGCACATGGTCCTGTCAATTGCCTAGCTGTAATTCGTTTACCTCACATAGCTGTTTTATCGTCTTTTGGGAGAGAGACATCACTAGTGAACATCATGAGACTCCGGTCCATATTACCATCATTGATCACATCCGCTATTTACTTTTCCGCATTTTACTTACTATTGCAATTATATCTATCACTATTATCACTTGCGTTTGATCCTTTGTAAACTACAAGGCCGGAGGGATTGACAACCTCCCTGTACTCGTTGGGAGCAAAGTTATTTGTATCTGTGTGCAGGTCCACGTTGATTGCTAATATTTGGCACCGTTAGCAGTTGACACCTTCTTGTTGAAACTGGGAGTCTCTGGGAAATCGATCCTTGGTATTACCAAGGGAAAACTTCTGCTACACTGCATTTCAAACCTTCCACTTGGGGTAACCAACGAGGGGTGAGAAGCCACCTAGCACCCGTGTACCCGCGTGTGCGTGCGAGGGAATGAGTGCGTGCGTGGCGTGCGTGCACATCTTCGCTTCGTGCATGTACCGCCAGTGCGGCTCATGGAGGACGAGTACATTCTTCTGAAACCAGCAGCACGTCACTGTGATCAATCCACACAAGGATGTCGCGACAACGCCTCCACATGTGCCACGTGGCTTCATGAACTGTAAGAGAGACACTGTGTAGCGTGCCATTTTATTTTGCACATACTCGAAGTACCAGTAAGGTACACGTGCATTGCACGCGTCAGATTTTGCAACCAAATTACGAATAAATACCACACAGTAGCATGTAAGCTCTGAGTCATATATGCATGATGTATACCTTCGTTTCTTATAGTTCATATCATTCAAAATCAATTAGTTTTTATAAAAAACCTAGGGCCTCTTTGATTCATAGGATTTGCAAAACGCGGGAATAGGAAGAACATGGGATTAGAGTGGAATGTCGTCTTCAATCCTACAGGATGGTATGAGTGTTTGATTGTGCATAGAAAAAACACAGAATTCTTTCAAAGAGGTTTGAGTGGATGGGATGTTTCCTATGAAATCTAGTGCAAATGAATCATATGGAAAAATTCCTATGGTTTACAATCCTACGAATCAAACAACCAAGATAGGAAAAATTCCTAAGGATTAGAATCCTCCGAAATTCCCTTGAGAATCCTTTGAATCAAAGAAGCCCGTAATCTATTTTATGATTCATGGAATTGTGCGTTGTAAAGCATAAAGTAAAAACAAATAATGGCAGTTCAACTAGAAAAAAAGTTTTGGCAGTTATGATATGGAAGATTCTAGAACAAAGGAGAACCACTATTGTTTTGAGATTTGTGCATTATGCTTAAGTTCAACCATGGAGTCTGCTAGATTGTACATGTGGCAAAATCCGGTGGGGGGCTAGAAGATGGTGCGAGGGGCCGAGTGGAGGGAGACTATGAAGGAGTGCACAACTGTGAGATCGATATTTAGAGAGGGGGGACGAGAACGTGCGTTGTTGCACGCAGTGGCGGAGCCATGAAAAATGTCCCATGAGCTATGGGCCAAGCATTGCTAATCCTTTACGAGGAGGGCCAATTCATAAACTTAAACCATTTTTACCAGCAATTGTCTAATGATCACATGATTTGTTTTTACTTTATGCCTTACAACGCACAATTCCACGAATCTTAAAATAGATTAGCTTTCTTATAAAAACTAGATGATTTTGAATGAAATGAACTATAAGAATTAAACGAACATCCACATCATGCATATATGACTCAAAGCTTACATGCTATAATGTGGTATTTATTCATAATTTGGTTGCCAAATCTCATGCGTGCAATGCACGTGTACCTTAGTAGTCTAAATGGTGTCTGTGTGTGTGTTGTGCGTGTTAAACACATTGTACATACTATATCATACTAGTCTAAATAATTTTTTTTGGGTACACATTAAGCTTGTTCTCCCAAAATTTCAAGCCGCGCCTTGTTATGCCGAAATTTCAAGCTAGCGTCTCTGTCTATCGTGCTGCGAAACTCCCGCCTCTTCAACCCACGCCTTGTTAGCCCGAAATATTTAAGATATATCTTTGTCTCGTTGTGCTCCGACAATTCCCTCCATCCCAACCCGCGCCTTATTATTCCAAAATTTCAACGCGCGCGAAAACTCCCACCTCCTGTGAAATACCGACATGCGAAATGCCCGTGATACCCCTGAACCGAAAGAACCGCCTCAAATCGGTGGGGGTACTTTCGTAACTTACCCCACATTTTGGACAAGCGCGTCCCTAAGCCATGGTTCCCCACTCCCATCCCATCCGCCCACCCATTCCTACCCCGAGGCTGGCAAAACCCGCGAATCCCCACACCCTCCTCCGTCTGTTACCCAACCGGAGCCTCTTCCCCGACGACGTCGTCCACATCAACACCTCGATGTCCCTCATCCACCATACCGGATGAGGATCCTGTTGGAAATATGCCCTAGAGGCAATAATAAAAGAGTTATTATTATATTTCCTTGTTCATGATAATCGTTTATTATCCATGCTATAACTGTATTGATTGGAAACTCAGATACACGTGTGGATGAATAGACAGACTTTGTGTCCCTAGTGTGCCTCTACAGGACTAGCTCGTTGATCAAAGATGACCGCGGTTTCCAGGTCATAAGACATGAGTTGTCATTTGATAACGGGATCACATCATTAGGAGAATGATGTGATGGACGAGACCCAAACGTTAACATAGCTTTTGATCGTGTCAGTTATCGCTATAGTTTTCTGCATGTCAAGTATAAGTTCCTATGACCATGAGATCATGTAACTCACTGACACCGTAGGAGTGCTTTGTGTGTGCCAAACGTCGCAACGTAACTGGGTGACTATAAAGGTACTCTACAGGTATCTCCGAGGGTGTCTGTTGAGTTGACATGGATCAAGACTGGGATTTGTCACTCCGTGTGACGGAGAGGTATCTCCGGGCCCACTCGGTAATACGTCATCTCAATGAGCTCAAAAGTGACTAAGTAGTTGGTCACGGGACTATGTATTACGGTAACGAGTAAAGAGACTTGCCGGTAACGAGATTGAACTAGGTATAGAGATACCGACGATCGAATCTCGGGCAAGTAACATACCGACGAGACAAAGGGAACTGTATACGGGATTGCCTGAATCCTTGACATCGTGGTTCATCCGATGAGATCATCGAGAAACATGTAGGAACCAATATGGGTATCCAGATCCCGCTATTGGTTATTGACCTGAGAGTGTCTCGGTCATGTCTACATGGTTTCCGAACCCGCAGGGTCTACACACTTAACGTTCGGTGACGCTAGGGTTGTTAGTGAGAAGAGTGCATGGTTACCGAAGGTTGTTCGGAGTCCCGGATGAGATCCCGGACATGACGAGGGTCTCCGGAATGGTCCGGAGACGAAGATTGATATATAGGATGAAAGGTTTCGGAGTACCGGAAGTGTTCCGGGGAGTATCGGGAAATCGGCGGAGTGCCGGAAGGGTTTTCGGGGGGTCCGGAAGTTGTTCTGGGCCTATTGGGCCACAAGGGGGAACACCACAGCCCTCAGGGGGCTGTGCGCCCCCCCTGGGCCCTCTTCCCATGCGGCTAAGGGGGTGGGACCCCCTAGGGCTGGCCGCACCCCTTGGCCTTGGGGGGCAAGGCACCTAGGGGGGAAACCCTAGGGCCTGGGCGCCCCCCCCCTGCCCTGGCCGCCGCCCCCTCCCCTTGCCCTGGCCGCCGGCCCCTAAGGGGAAACCCTAGGGCGCCCTCACCTCTCCACCCCCCCTATATATAGTGGGGCAAAGGGAGGGCAGCCAACACAGTTTGTGCCTCGGTGCTGCCCTCCCTCTCCCGTTACATCTTCCTCTCCCGCGGTGCTTAGGCGAAGCCCTGCTGGAGTTCTTCTCCACCATCACACTCCCCTCTCGTAGTTGCATCTACTAGATTGATCTTGGTGAACGGTAGGAAAATTTTTGTTTCCCATGCAACGTTCCCCAACAGTGGCATCATGAGCTAGGATCTTGCGTAGATGCTTTCTCGAGTAGAACACAAAAGGGTTTGTGGCGTTGATGTTTAAATTGCTGCCCTCCTTAGTCTTTCTTGATTCAACGGTATTATAGGATGAAGCGGCCCGGACCAACTTTACATGTCCACGTACATGAGACCGGTTCCATCGACAGACATGTGACTTTTGTTGCATAAGATGGCTGGCGGGTGTCTGTCTCTCCTATCTTAGTTGAATCGGAATAGAACAAGGCGGTCCTTGTAGAAGGTTAAATAGCAACTTGAATATCACCGTTGTGGTTTTGCGTAGGTAAGAAGCGTTCTTGCTAGATACCCATAGCAGCCACGTAAAACATGCAACAACAAATTAGAGGACGTCTAACTTGTGTTTGCAGGGTATGTATGTGATATGATATGGCCAATGACATGATGAAATATATTTTGATGTATGAGATGATCATGTTGTAATAGTTAACATCGACTTGCATGTCGATGCATACGGCAACCGGCAGGAGCCATAGGGTTGTCTTTATTTTTTGTATGACCTGCGTGTCAATCATTAAGCGCTTTGTAATGCTTTACTTTATCGCTAAACGGTAGCAATAGTAGTAAGAGCATGGTGGGGCGCCGACAACCCCGATGGCAACACGATGATGGAGATCATGATGATGGAGATCATGGTGTGGCGCCGGTGACGATGGAGATCATGCCGGTGCTTTGGAGATGGAGATCAAAAGCACGAGTTGATGGCCATATCATGTCACTTATGATTTGCATGTGATGTTAATCCTTTTATGCATCTTATTTTGCTTGGGACGACGGTAGCATTATAAGGTGATCCTTCACTAAAATTTCAAGATAAAATTGTGTTCCCCCCGAGTGTGCGCCGTTGCGAAGGTTCGTCGTTTCGAAGCACCACGTGATGATCGGGTGTGATAGACTCTACGTTCGCATACAACGGGTGCAAGCCAGTTTTGCACGTGCAGAACACTCGGGTTAGACTTGACGAGCCTAGCATGTACAGACATGGCCTCGGAACACGGAGGACCGAAAGGTCGAGCATGAGTCATATAGTAGATATGATCAACATGTTGATGTTCACCATTGACACCACCTCATCTCACGTGATGATCGGACTTGGGTTGGTGAATTTGGATCATGTCACGCTCGAATGACCGGAGGGATGTCAATTTGAGTGGGAGTTATAATTAATTTGATTAGGTAATAACTCACTTATCATGAACAAGAGTCTAAAAATGTCTTTGCAAATTTATGTTGTAGATGGCTCGCGCAGGAGTTCCCCTGAATTTTAATGCGTTCCTAGAGAAAGCTAAACTGAAAGATGATGGGAGCAACTTTGTGGACTGGCTCCGCAATCTGAGGATCATCCTCACAGCTGCCCAAAAGGTTTATGTCCTAAATGCACCGCTAGGTCAACCCCCCGCTCCTGGAGCCTCTGCAGACGATATGAACGGCTGGCAGACGCGTTCGGATGACTATTCGATAGTACAATGTGCCATGTTGTACGGCTTGGAAGGAGGACTCCAAAGGCGTTTTGAACGTCATGGTGCATATGAGATGTACACGGAGTTGAAATTCATCTTTGAGAAGAATGCTAAGATCGAGAGGTATGAGACCACCGATAAATTCTTCGCTTGCAAGATGGAGGAGAATTCGTCTGTCAGTGAGCACTTACTGAAGATGTCTGGGTACTATACCCGCATAGCTGATCTGGGACTTGTGTTCCCGGATGAGGCTATCATTGACAGAATTCTCCAGTCACTCCCTCCAAGCTACAAGAGCTTCGTCCAGCAGTACAACATGCAAGGGATGAATAAAACCATCGCCGAGCTGTTTTCGATGCTGAAAGTCGCTGAGGCAGACATCCAGAAGGAGTATCAACTGTTGATGGTCAATAAGACCACCAGTTTCAAGAAGAATGGCAAGGGCAAGAAGGGTAACTCTAAGAAGGGTGGCAAAGCAGTTGCTAATCCAGTGAAGAAACCCAAGGCTGGGCCCAAGCCAGAGACTGAGTGTTTCTATTGCAAGGGGAATGGCCACTGGAAGCGGAACTGCCCCAAGTATCTGGCGGACAAGAAGGGGGCCAACAACAACAAAGGTATATATGATATACATGTTATTGATGTGTACCTTACCAACTCTCGTTGTAGTGCCTGGGTATTTGATACCGGTTCGGTTGCTCACATTTGCAACTCTAAACAGGAACTGCGGAATAAACGGAGGCTGGCGAAGGACGAAGTGACGATGCGCGTGGGAAATGGTTCCAAGGTTGATGTGATCGCCGTCGGCACGCTCGCTCTTCGATTACCATCGGGATTAGTTATGAACCTGAATAATTGTTATTTAGTGCGTGCGTTAAGCATGAACATTATATCTGGATCTTGTTTATTGCGAGACGGTTACTCATTTAAGTCAGAGAATAATGGTTGTTCTATTTATATGAGTAATATCTTTTATGGTCATGCACCCGAAGTTAGGGGTTTATTCTTATTGAATCTCGATAGTGATGATACACATGTTCATAACATTGATGCCAAAAGATGTAGAGTAGATAATGATAATACCACTTTCTTGTGGCACTGCCGTCTCGGTCATATCGGCGTGAAACGCATGAGGAAGCTCCATGCTGATGGACTTTTGGAGTCTCTTGATTTTGAATCACTTGACACGTGCGAGCCGTGCCTCATGGGCAAGATGACAAGGACCCCGTTTTCAGGGACAATGGAACGGGCAAGTGACTTATTGGAAATCATACATACTGATGTGTGCGGTCCGATGAGTGTAACGACGCGCGGTGGATATCGTTATTTTCTCACCTTCACTGACGACTTAAGTAGATATGGATATATTTACTTGATGAAGCATAAGTCTGAAACTTTTGAAAAGTTCAAGCAATTTCAGAGTGAAGTTGAAAATCATCGTAACAAGAAGATCAAGTTCCTACGATCTGATCGAGGAGGAGAATATCTGAGTTATGAGTTTGGTGATCACTTAAGAAAATGTGGAATTGTTTCACAGTTGACACCACCTGGAACACCACAGCGTAATGGTGTGTCCGAACGTCGTAATCGAACCCTATTAGATATGGTACGTTCTATGATGTCTCTTGCCGACTTGCCACTATCGTTTTGGGGATATGCGTTAGAGACAGCTGCATTCACTTTAAATAGGGCTCCATCTAAGTCCGTTGAGACAACACCGTATGAACTATGGTTTAGTAAGAAACCGAAGTTGTCTTTTCTCAAGGTTTGGGGTTGCGATGCTTATGTCAAACGGCTTCAGCCAGAAAAGCTCGAACCCAAAGCGGACAAATGTGTCTTCATAGGATACCCAAAAGAAACAGTTGGGTACACCTTCTATCTCAGATCCGAGGGCAAAGTGTTTGTCGCTAAGAACGGGTCCTTTCTCGAGAAAGAGTTTCTCTCGAAAGAATTGAGTGGGAGGAAGGTAGAACTTGATGAGGTTGTTGAAACTCTGCTTCAACCAGAAAGTAGCGCAGCACAGAAAGATGTTTTTGTGGAGCCTGCAGAGGTTGAAGAGGAAGCCAATGATGATGATCAAGAAGCTACTGATCAAGTTACTACCGAACCTCGTAGGTCGACAAGGGTACGCACTGCACCTGAGTGGTATGGTAACCCTGTCTTGGAGGTCATGTTGTTAGACAACGGTGAACCTGCGAGCTATGGAGAAGCGATGGTGGGCCCAGATTCCGACAAATGGTTAGAGGCCATGAAATCCGAGATGGGATCCATGTATGAAAACAAAGTATGGACTTTGGAAGTATTACCTGAAGGGCGGAAGGCCATTCAGAATAAATGGATTTTTAAGAGGAAGACGGACGCTGACGGTAATGTCACCGTGTATAAAGCTCGACTTGTGGCAAAGGGTTTTTCACAAGTTCAAGGGATTGACTACGATGAGACTTTCTCACCCGTAGCGATGCTTAAATCCGTCCGAATCATGTTAGCAATAGCTGCATATTTCGATTATGAAATTTGGCAGATGGATGTCAAAACAGCATTCCTTAACGGTTTTCTTAAGGAAGAGTTGTATATGATGCAACCAGAAGGTTTTGTCGATCCAGAGAATGCTGACAAAGTATGCAAGCTCCAGCGTTCCATTTATGGGCTGGTGCAAGCATCTCGGAGTTGGAATCTTCGCTTTGATGAGGTGATCAAAGCATTTGGGTTTATACAAGTTTACAATGAAGCTTGTATTTACAAGAAAGTGAGTGGGAGCTCTATAGCGTTTCTAATATTATATGTGGATGACATATTGCTGATTGGAAACAATATAGAATTTTTGGATAGCGTGAAGGGGTATTTGAACAAGAGTTTTTCGATGAAAGATCTCGGTGAAGCTGCTTTCATATTGGGCATCAAGATCTATAGAGATAGATCAAGACGCTTGATAGGACTTTCACAAAGCACGTACCTTGATAAAGTTTTGAAGAAGTTCAAAATGGATCAATCCAAGAAGGGGTTCTTGCCGGTATTACAAGGTACAAAGTTGAGTAAGACTCAATGCCCGGTGACTGCGGATGATAGAGAAAAGATGAGTGTCGTCCCCTATGCTTCAGCCATAGGCTCTATCATGTATGCAATGCTGTGCACAAGACCAGATGTCAGCCTTGCCATAAGTATGGCCGGAAGGTTTCAAAGTAATCCTGGTATGGATCACTGGACAGCGGTCAAGAATATCCTAAAGTACCTGAAAAGGACTAAGGATATGTTTCTCGTTTATGGAGGTGATCAAGAGCTCGTCGTAAAGGGTTACGTCGATGCAAGCTTTGACACTGATCCGGATGACTCTAAGTCTCAAACCGGATACGTATATATTCTCAACGGGGGAGCGGTAAGCTGGTGCAGTTCCAAGCAGAGCGTGGTAGCTGATTCTACATGTGAAGCGGAGTATATAGCTGCCTCGGAGGCGGCGAAGGAAGGTGTCTGGATGAAGGAGTTCATGACAGATCTTGGAGTTGTGCCTAGTGCACTGAACCCAATGACTCTGTTCTGTGACAACACTGGTGCCATTGCTCTAGCCAAGGAACCAAGGTTTCACAAGAGGACTAGACACATAAAGCGACGCTTCAATTCCATCCGCGATTCGGTCAAGGAGGAGGACATAAACATTTGCAAAGTACACACGGATTTGAATGTTGCAGATCCGTTGACTAAGCCTCTTCCACGGGCTAAGCACGATCAACACCAAGACTCTATGGGTGTTAGATTCATTACCTTGTAATGCTAGATTATTGACTCTAGTGCAAGTGGGAGACTGTTGGAAATATGCCCTAGAGGCAATAATAAAAGAGTTATTATTATATTTCCTTGTTCATGATAATCGTTTATTATCCATGCTATAACTGTATTGATTGGAAACTCAGATACACGTGTGGATGAATAGACAGACTTTGTGTCCCTAGTGTGCCTCTACAGGACTAGCTCGTTGATCAAAGATGACCGCAGTTTCCAGGTCATAAGACATGAGTTGTCATTTGATAATGGGATCACATCATTAGGAGAATGATGTGATGGACGAGACCCAAACGTTAACATAGCTTTTGATCGTGTCAGTTATCGCTATAGTTTTCTGCATGTCAAGTATAAGTTCCTATGACCATGAGATCATGTAACTCACTGACACCGTAGGAGTGCTTTGTGTGTGCCAAACGTCGCAACGTAACTGGGTGACTATAAAGGTACTCTACAGGTATCTCCGAGGGTGTCTGTTGAGTTGACATGGATCGAGACTGGGATTTGTCACTCCGTGTGACGGAGAGGTATCTCCGGGCCCACTCGGTAATACGTCATCTCAATGAGCTCAAAGTGACTAAGTAGTTGGTCACGGGATTATGTATTACGGTAACGAGTAAAGAGACTTGCCGGTAACGAGATTGAACTAGGTATAGAGATACCGACGATCGAATCTCGGGCAAGTAACATACCGACGAGACAAAGGGAACTGTATACGGGATTGCCTGAATCCTTGACATCGTGGTTCATCCGATGAGATCATCGAGAAACATGTAGGAGCCAATATGGGTATCCAGATCCCGCTATTGGTTATTGACCTGGGAGTGTCTCGATCATGTCTACATAGTTTCCGAACCCGCAGGGTCTACACACTTAACGTTCGGTGACGCTAGGGTTGTTAGTGAGAAGAGTGCATGGTTACCGAAGGTTGTTCGGAGTCCCGGATGAGATCCCGGACATGACGAGGGTCTCCGGAATGGTCCGGAGACGAAGATTGATATATAGGATGAAGGGTTTCGGAGTACCGGAAGTGTTCCGGGGAGCATCGGGAAATCGGCGGAGTACCGGGAAGGTTTTCGGGGGGTCCGGAAGGTGTTCTGGGCCTATTGGGCCACAAAGGGGGACACCACAGCCCTCAGGGGGCTGTGCGCCCCCCCCTGGGCCCTCTCCCCATGCGGCTAAGGGGGTGGGACCCCCTAGGGCTGGCCGCACCCCTTGGGACTTGGGGGGCAAGGCACCTAGGGGGGAAACCCTAGGGCCTGGGCGCCTCCCCCTGCCCTGGCCGCCGCCCCCCTCCCCTTGCCCTGGCCGCCGGCCCCTAGGGGGAAACCCTAGGGCGCCCTAGCCTCTCCACCCCCCCTATATATAGTGGGGCAAAGGGAGGGCAGCCAACACAGTTCGTGCCTCGGTGCTGCCCTCCCTCTCCCGTCATATCTTCTCCTCCCGCAGTGCTTAGGCGAAGCCCTGCCGGAGTTCTTCTCCACCATCACCACCACGCCGTCGTGCTGCCGGTTCTCCATCAACCTCTCCTCCACCCCTTGCTGGATCAAGAAGGAGGAGACGTCCCCGAGCCGTACGTGTGAAGAACGCGGAGGCACCGTTGCTTCGGTGCTAGGTCTTCGGCGATCTGAATCGCGACGAGTACGACTCCATCATCCGCGTTCATAACGCTTCCGCTTAGCGATCTACAAGGGTACGTAGATCACACTCCCCTCTCGTAGTTGCTTCTACTAGATTGATCTTGGTGAACGGTAGGAAAAATTTTTGTTTCCCATGCAACGTTCCCCAACAGATCCGTCGTCGATCTGGTCGTCCCGCCGGTTCAGCCACCCCGTCCTCCACCTCCAAGGACCTGCCCCGACGTTCCCCTCGTCTTTTGCACCACCTCCATTCCCACACCGCCGTCTTCACCTACACCACCGGAAGGTCATCATCATCATCGTTTCCTTGGATGAAGCTACGGCCTAATCGGCGCCACCAAAGAGGTTGTACATTAATCGCGGCATTTTCTTCTTGATTCGATCTCACGGTGCTGCCGGCGCTCGGTCCCGAGCCGACACGGCGCGGCTCCATCCACTTTGACATCGCAGACCACTTCCTCCACAGTGTTGCTCCCTTTGTGTCGCCGTCCACATCAGTAGGAGCTGCTGCTGCTTTAGCACTCGCTCGCGCTGCTGCTCTGCTCTGGCTCTCGGTCCCCTGTCTGGTCTGCTCTTGCTCTTGCTCGCGTTGCTGCTCTCGCTCTTGCTCTTGCTTGCGATGCTGCTTCGATTTAGCTACACTTCAGTCGACTGAATCGACTTTTGGGTCAGTCGATTTTCCGGGGGTGGGGGGG
>LR738712.1:728227239-728259677 GCA_902687465.1 Secale cereale | reverse complement strand
GACCGGCAGTGGCGAGTGTTTTCCGGTCGGGCGGGGCGGTGCACCGCTGGCCACCGGCGGCGGGGGGCGGTTATTTGGCCGGTGGTGGCTGGACGCATAGGGGGGTGGAGGTTGAAGATATGAACTGCAGGCCCTTGATTTCGTATCCAACGGCTGCCAAATCGACTGACCAAAGATGAAAAGGTCAGTCGACTGACATGTAGGCTCACCTCTAGTGCGTTCCGTTTCGACAGTAAAATTCTGTTTCGACAGTTAAGTTCAGTTTCGACAGTAAAATTCAGTTTCGACAGCAAAATTCAGTTTCGGCAGTTAAGTTCAGTTTCGACAGTTAAATTCAGTTTCGACGACAAAATTCAGTTTCGACAGTTAAGTTCAAATTCGACAGTTAAATTCAGTTTCGACAGTTAAGTTTAGAGATGAGCGGCTGATGTATACATCTAGCACTTTGTGGTTATGTATTTTATGTCATCTATTGGGGATGCTATTAGAATTCCACTCAGGTTAACGTTGTCTCTCTTGTCCTGCTTCAGCCTCCATGTCGTACAACTCACCGGAGCTGCTCCAACGACGAAACCCTCCATCACAGCGGAGCAGTACCTCGGGCTCCATCTCCAAACGCCTATGATCTTCTTCCCCTCCTCCGACAGCCAAGTCAGCCGGAGCATCCTCACCGGCCAACCAAATCACGCTGAGATCGACATGGCTTCTCCAAAGAGGTTGTACACTTCTTATGGTTTGACTTAATCTCACCATGCTTCTTTGCATCCTGTGATCATCCCATTCTTGTGAACCAAACACCTAGATTGGCAGAAATCATGTGTTTTTAAATTCTCTGTTTTGCACGTGCATTCCTATCCTATTCCTGTCTATTTCCTATCCATGCATTGTTATAATCCTCAAATTCAAACAAGCCCTTACACAATTACTTTTGTTACAGATATGTGTGAAAGAAAACCTTGTGTGGTTTGTCCTGCTCCTGCAGTGCTGTGTTCCACCCCAGCTCAGCTGCTCCAACGACGGAAGGGTTCACCACAGCAAGGATCCGCTCTCCAGACTGTCTTTCGCCACCTCAGATCTTCTACCCCGCCGCCGGCCGCCACGACAACTGCATTACCATCATCAACTGAGCAGATGACCTTGACGACTACACGGGTCCGCAAGAGAGGTCGCACTCTTCCGTGTCTGCTTACGTTATGCATCGCTTAATATGACGACACTAGTGCAGAACCGGGCAATAGCACCGGTTCGTAAGGCCCTTTAGTGCCGGTTCCATAACCGGCACTAAAGTGTGGTCACTAAAGCCCCCCCCCCCCCCTTTAGGACCGGTTCAGCACGAACCGGTGCTAAAGGGCAACCACGTGGCACGAGCCAGCTCCGGGGGCCGGGAGCCCTTTAGTACCGGTTGGTAAAACCAACCGGTACTATAAGGTTTGGGGTTTTTTGGTTTTATGATTTCTTTTTCGTTTAATTTTGTGTTTTCCATTTAATTCTTTCTTGTTTAGTGGTATTTTACGATACTATACACATTGTACACATTATGCATATATATATATAAATAGAATTACCAATGTTTAATCATCATAGTCATTACCGCTATCTAATCACCACCAACACTATAGCTTAAAGAAAAATCATTCACTTGTACCAGAAGCAAGGATATCATCAAGTTCAACATGGTCATGATATTACAAGCGTTCATAACACCACAAAAGCAAATCATCCTTTGAGATTAAGTTCAGGACGAAGAACACGGACATGAGAGGACAAAGTACTATAAGAGCATGAACTAGCTAAATCACTCATGCTGCTCTCTCTCAGGTAAAATAGCATAGAACATGTATAGCTCTCCTGATTCATCATACTGGAGCATGCAGATGAACCTGTCTCCTAATCCTGGGCTGCGCTTCTCATTGCTGCCTCCTAGTACTTCTCTGGGATTGTTAACAATTTTACTCCAATCTTTCACTATTAAGCATTCATCGCTTTTAGAAATCCTGAATGCACTCATGTGCATTGTAGGATATCATGGCCGTAAGCTAACCATTGACATGTGACCTTTAGTCTCGATCCACTGAGGCACAACTGTCATCGGGAGTCCCTGTTGAAGAACATCATATAGTAATTAATATACTTAGCAACGAAATTTAAGAAAAAAAATGTATGCAAAAGATGCACTTAGGACAAATAGTAAAAATCTTACCATCACTCGTAAATAGATGTGACTGTAGTTCAATACGATCACTATTGGTCGCACGTTTTGAGTACTAACATTTCTAAGTGCAGGAAGATAATTTGTCTTGACAGTATGAAGGTCCTCAAGCCATGAAACATAATGACTTATCTCCTCGCAGTTTAGTTCACCTCTTGGACAGTAGTAGGTCCTGTCTACCAAGCGCCGGACATGTTTGCTTGAATGAAAATAAGCTGTCAATAGAAATCAGTTGTCAACTATTTTTGAATAAATAATATCAAAGACATAAATAAGGTTGAGAAACTCACATAGTGGTAGAACTGGAGGCGTCTGCACATCGACCCAGATGTCTCTATTACCTTCAATATCATCTTCCGGACAAATATCAAAGGTGATAACCATATCAGGCTCAAATGCATAAGCCTTGCATAGTGCTTGCCATTTTTTGCATTCAAAATAGGTGTACGTGTCTGCATTGTATACTTTTCGTTGAAAGTATAACCATGCTCGGTCTTCAGGTAAACTCTCTTAACCTCCATAGTTTCCATAACACTGAAACCTATCTTATCCAAGACAAAAATTCTTGCATGGCAGGGGATGCGCTAGTAGAATAGTGAAAATTTAAAATTATAAGTTGAAGCAAATGAAGCATATATAAGTCATGCTTAATTACGAAAAAATACTTTTCGTTGTGACTTACTGTATCCACTTCGAAGGTCTCATCCAGCTTGATGCTGAAGCGCCTATCATAAACACGGAAATTTCTGTCGCACAGGCCGCGCTGGTCTTCACAGTATTCGCACTTAATGAAATCATTTTCGTCGTCAGACGACATTTCCTATTAATTAGATCATCAAATCTCAGATATCTAAATGTTCTTACTAAAAATAAACTAGTTCTATTAATTCAACTAATTCAACTAAGAATTTACTAAAAATAAACTAGTTCTATTAATTTTCTTACTAAAATATATAAAGTAGCTATATATAGTAATATTTTAATTAGATCATCAAATCTCATATACCTAAAAATAAACTAGCTAGTTGTACTAATTCAACTAGTTCAACTCCGCAATTACTAAAAATAAACTAGTTATATTAATTCAACTAGTTCAAATAATCTCATATATACCTAAATTTTCATACTAAAAATAAACTTGTTCTATTAATTTTCTTACTAAAAATAAACTAGTTATATTAATTCAACTAGTTCAAATCTCATATATATATACCTAATTAATATCTAACTAATTCATCTAAAATTGACATTAATATTTAACAGTTTTTCCATATAATTCATCCAACATTAACATTCTAACACATTCGTATATATCTACGTAATTCATCTAACATTAATCTAAACAACAGAAAACATAAAATAAGTAAAAAATAATGTGTGTGTGTGTGTGTGTGTGTGTGTGTATGTGTGTGTGTACGAGCGGGGGGCGGCGGCGTACGGGCGGCGGCGCGAGACGGCGACGACGGGGGCGGCGAGGGCAGACGGGAACAGCGGCGCGAGACGGCGACGACGGCGAAGGGGACGGCCGGCGATGACGGGGGCGGCGGCGCGAGACGGCGACAAAGGGGACGGCGATGACGGGGGCGGCGGCGCGAGACGGCGACCACGGGCAGTGGGCGCAACGGTGGGCGGCGGGGGCGGCGAGGGCGGCACGCGATGGGCAATGGGCGACGGCGCGGCGGCAGCGGCGATGTCGTTGAGAAGAAGAAGTGGTGGTCGATGGAACTGAATTTTTTGTAAGTGCCATATATATATAGGAGGGGCCTTTAGTACCGGTTGGTGGCTCCAACCGGTACTAAAGGCCAATTTTCGCCAGGTGAAGCGGCGGGAAACAGCCCCCATTAGTACCGGTTGGAGCCACTAACCGGTACTAAAGGCCCCCTTTAGTACCGGTTAGTGCCACCAACCGGTACTAATGGGGGTGCGCTGGCAGGCGAGGGGCGCATATGTTTAGTCCCACCTCGCTAGTCGAAGAGTGCTAGGACCAGTTTATAAGCCCCGACGCGGGCACTGCATTGAGCTCCTCTCAAATGCAGGCCTTCTGGGCCTACCTCTGCTACTCAACCATGTGGGGCCTATTGGGCTGGCGGGCCTGCATCCTGGCACAACAACAGGTTGGGTTTCTAGTCGTATCCAGGCCGCTGTGGCCCAGTAGGCTGGCTTTTTTCTTTTTTTTGTTTTCTGCATTATTAATTTTGTTTTATTTATTTTTAGTTGTTTTTGCTGTATTTAGAGTTTCTTTGTGAATATTTTTGCTTTATGTACAAAAAATATTAACTTTCTGTTAATGCCGGTAGTTTTCAAATTTGAATAGTTTAAATTTTGAATTATTTGAAATTTGTGTGAATCACTAGTTTGTGAATAACTTAACTTTAAAAATTCATTTTTCAGTGATTATTTTTTATTATTTTTAATATTAGTGTGTTTTATCATTATATTCAATTTGGTAATACTTAGGTTATTAAAAAAATGAAATGCCTTTGTAACAGATGAGTTTTCGTCCGTTATAGTGAAATTATGATACCATGCCAACTTTCAACCTTTTCGGAGTTCATTTGAAGTGTTTTTCAATTTAGTTGAAAAATCAGTAAATGCATGAAAGAATTTGTTTGCACATAAAATTTCTTCGCGTTTCAAATGCCAAAACACATAACTACCCTAACTATTACAGAGATTCCCTTCTGGGTGTGAAACACAGAAGAAAGTGATGATAGTGAAGCCGATCACATCCCAGATCTTTGGGTGTGAAACTTTTTCTTTACGTGTGTCCCATTGCGCCATAACCATGGAAAATCTTCATCATTTAACGGGATGCTCTGGTCAATATTCACTGTGAATGGAGCAATTTCATCAAACTTTTCATAATCTTCTGACTTGTCTGTCTTGTCATCCACTCCCACGATGTTTCTCTTCCCAGAAAGAACTATGTGCCGCTTTGGCTCATCATACAATGCATTCGCTTCCTTACCTTTTCTTTTTCTTGGCTTGGTAGACATGTCCTTCACATAGAAAACCTGTGCCACATCATTGGCTAGGACGAATGGTTCGTCTGCATACGCACGATTGTTGAGATCCACTATTGTCATTCCGTACTGTGGGTCTTCCGTTACCCCGCCTCGTGTCATATTGACCCATTTGCACCGAAACAAAGGGACCTTCAAACCACGCCGATAGTCAAGTTCCCATATGTCATGTATATAACCATAATATGTTTCCTTTCCCGTCTTGGTTTTTGCATCAAAGCGGACACCACTGTTTTGGTTGGTGCTCTTCTTATCTTGGGCGATCGTGTACAATGTATTACCATTTATCTCGTACCCTTTGAAAGTCATTATATTCGAATATGGTAACTGGGACAGCAAGTACAGGTCATCTTCAATAGAGGTGTCATGCATGGTACGTGTCTGCAACCAGCTGGCGAAACTCCTGGTTTGTTCACGTGTAATCCAGTCATCAGACCGCTCCAGGTGTTTGTAGCGTAGCAAATTCTTGTGTTCATCCATATACGGAACCACCAAGGCGGAATTCTATAGAACTGTGTAGTGTGCTTCAGTGAGAGAATGTACGTCCATACATATTATTTGTTTCCCTCCTAGCGTGCCTTTTCCATCCAGTCTGCCCTTATGCCGCGATTCAGGAACACCTATCGGCTTAAGGTCAGGAATAAGGTCAATGCAAAACTCAATGACCTCCTCATTCTCATGGCCCTTGGAGATGCTTCCTTCTGGCCTAGCACGGTTATGAACATATTTCTTTAAGACTCCCATGAACCTCTCAAAGGGGAACATATTGTGTAGAAATACAGAACCCAAAACGTTAATCTCTTCGCATAGGTGAACTAGGACGTGCGTCATGATGTTGAAGAAGGATGGTGGGAACTCCAACTCGAAACTGACAAGACATTGCACCAAATCATTCTCTAACATTGGTAAGATTTCTGGATCGATTACCTTCTGAGAGATTGCATTGAGAAATGCACATAGCTTCACAATGGCTAATCCGACGTTTTCCGGTAGAAGCCCCCTCAATGCAACCGGAAGCAGTTGCGTCATAATCACGTGGTAGTCATGAGACTTAAGGCTCTGGAACTTTTTCTCTGCCATGTTTATTATTCCCTTTATATTCGACGAAAAGCCAGACGGTACCTTAATACTGAGTAGTTATTCAAAGAAGATTTGCTTCTCTTCTTTGGTAAGAGCTTAGCTTGCATGACCCTCATGTATGCCGTCTTTTCCGTGCATACGTTGCTGGTCCTCCCGTGCCTCAGGTGTATCTTTTGTCTTCCCATACACGCCCAAGAAGCCAAGCAGGGTCACACAAATATTCTTCGTCACATGCATCACATCGATTGCGGAGCGGATCTCTAGGTCTTTCCAATAGGGCAGGTCCCAAAATAAAAATTTCTTCTTCCACATGGGTGCGCGTCCGTCAGCGTCATTCGGAACAGGTTGTCCACCAGGACCCTTTCCAAAGACCACCTTCAAATCCTTGACCATATCATGTACATCAGCACCAGTAGGGTGGCGAGGCTTCGTCCGGTGATCTGCCTCACCTTTAAAATGCTTGCCTTTCTTTCTTACGGGATGCCTGCTCGAAAGAAATCGACGATGTCCCAGGTACACATTCTTCTTACAATTAGCCAAATATATACTGTCAGTATCGTCCAAACAGTGTGTGCATGCGCGGTATACCTTGTTTGTCTGTCCTGAAAGGTTACTGAGAGCAGGCCAATCATTGATGGTCACGAACAGCAACACCTTTAGGTCAAATTCTTCCCCCATGTGCTCATCCCACGCACGTACACCTGTTCCATTCCATAGTTGTAAGAGTTCTTCAACTAATGGCCTTAGGTACACATCAATGTCGTTGCCGGGTTGCTTAGGGCCTTGGATGAGCACTGGCATCATAATGAACTTCCGCTTCATGCACAACCAAGGAGGAAGGTTATACAAACATAGAGTCACAGGCCAGGTGCTATGGTTGCTGCTCTGCTCCCCAAAAGGATTAATGCCATCTGCGCTTAGACCAAACCATACGCTCCATGCGTCATCTGCAAACTCCTTCCCGTACTTTCTTTCGATTTTTCTCCACTGCGACTCGTCAGCGGGTACTCTCAACTTTTTGTCTTTCTTACGGTCTTCTCTATGCCATCGCATCGTCCTGGCATGCTCTTTGTTTTGGAACAAACGTTTCAACCGTGGTATTATAGGAGCATACCACATCACCTTGGCAGGAATCTTCTTCCTGGGGCGCTCGCCCTCGACATCACCAGGGTCATCACGGCTGATCTGATAGCGCAATGCACCGCATACCGGGCAAGCGTTCAAATCCTCGTACTCACCGCGGTAGAGGATGCAATCATTAGGGCATGCATGTATCTTCTGCACCTCTAACCCTAGAGGGCAAACATCCTTCTTTGCTTCGTACGTACTCTCGGGCAATTCGTTGTCCTTTGGAAGCATATCCTTTATCATTACCAGCAACTTTCCAAATCCCTTGTCAGATACACCATTCTCTGCCTTCCATTGCAGCAATTCCAGTGTGGTGCCCAGCCTTTTCTTGTCACCTACGCAATTCGGGTACAACAATTTTTTGTGATCCTCTAACATGCGCTGCAACTTTTTCTTCTCCAAATCACTTGCGCTGTTTCTCTTTGCATCGGCAATGGCCTGACCTAGATCATCAACGGGCTCATCTGATGCCTCTTCTTCAGCTTCTTCCCGCATTGGCGGCTCAGCTTCTTCCCGCATTACCGGCTCAGCTTCTTCCCCCATTGTTGTATCATCGTATTCAGGGAACCCATGGCCAGGATAGCTGTCGTCGTCCTCTTCTTCTTCATTGTCTTCCATCATAACCCCTCTTTCTCCGTGCTTGGTCCAAACATTATAGTGGGGCACGAAACTGGACATATACAGGTGGACGTGAATGGTTCTTGACTTAGAGTAATTTTGACCATTCTTACAGACAGCACATGGACAAGGCATAAAACCATCCGCCCGCGTGTTTGCCTCGGACGCAAGCAGAAAAGTTTGCATGCCATTAATGAACTCGGGAGAGCATTGGTCATCGTACATCCATTGTCGGCTCATCTTCAATACACAGCACCAAAAACACCAACTTAATACAAGTTCATACATAAAGTTCATACAACACTTAAATGCAACAAACAAATAACTCTCTAGATAAAGCATTTAAATGCAACAACAAATGCGATTAAGATCGCAACTAAGGTAACAATTGATCCAACAGCATAATGATACCAAGCCTCACTAGCGATGGCATGTTTTCTAATCTTTCTAATCTTCAAGCGCATTTTCTCCATATTGATCTTGTGATCATCGACGACATCGTCAAGATGCAACTCCAATTCCATCTTCTCATCCTCAATTCTTTTCAATTTTTCTTTCAAGTACTCGTTTTCTCTTTCAACTAAATTTAACCTCTCCTAGATATGCAAACTAAGTGTTATTTTGGACCTCAAATTGCATATAAATCAAATACTAGCACATATATTTCCTCCCAAATTACTAAACTCACAAATTAATCACTATATAAAGCATTGCAAGAGCTAATCTAGCAATGAGAGATGAAAGGACAAAGTTGCTAACCTTTGTGATCATTTGAATGGATGGGCGCCTTCAAATCTTGACAAATTTTGGGCAAAATGTGTGATGAGCTCGAGAGGAAGAGGGGAAGAACAAAGAGGGAGAGGGGAAAGGGGAAGAACAGAGCGAGCTCGGGGGGACGAAGGGTTTATGTACGACTACCTTTAGCACCGGTTCGTGGCAAGAACCGGTACTAAAGGTGCTGGAGGGGCCCCAGACTGACAACATCCTGCCACCACTCTCATTAGTACCAGTTCGTGGCACGAACCGGTGCTAAAGGTTCGCCACGAACCGGTACTAATGAGAGCGGCCCGGCTAGCCGTTGGAACAGGCACTAGTGTACACATTAGTGCCGGCTCATATTCAAACCGGCACTAATGTGCTTCACGTTTGACCCTTTTTCTACTAGTGCGACATGCTACTTTATCATCGTGTTCACCTATTAGACTCTGACTCAGGTCCAAACTTATGCTGAAACTTGAGTTTTTAAATGGTTGTGGGGTACATATTGGGCCTGCAATCAGTACTATCTGTCTACTATCTAGTTAATCTCGGGTGTCTACTATGAGTTTCATGTTGGGTGCAAACAAACATTAAAGGAGCCATTATCCATATTTTTTAACTAAAGCTATTATCTGCCTGCTATCATTGGTTTTGGGTCTATCCACAGTTTGCTACCTTGACTCTGGATTTGTGCATGCACTCCTTACATAATCTCACTATGTTTTATTCCTATGCATGTCAGTTATTGTACACAGTGGAACTGAACATGTAGATCAAAAGAGATGAGCCTTGCGTGGCAATAAAATTTCATGCAGACGTCGCTCCATGGTGGGCGCAAAGGCAGCCCCCTCCACCCATTTTGAATCATAATCAAGAGGAAGATAACTCCTCAAAGGAGGGTTCAGAGACAGATGACCAGTCCTATCCCCCCCCCCCGAGGTGCATGCTCTAACATGGGAGGGTTAGGTTGCTCATATCGTGTGTATGGTATCTTGCATTGCTATGTCATTTGCTTAGTTTAGAAATGATTTGTGTGAATGCCACTTGTTTAGTGTCTAATTACCATATATGTGAATTATGCAATGCCATATTTTTGCAAGACTTTATATATGTGAATTATGCAATGCTATCTTGTTGCAAGACATTATATATTTGAATAATGCAATGCCATGCTGTTTAGCCAAGCGTCATATTTGTGAATTATATCATGTCGTCCTTTTTTTGTATTTCTCATTGCTTTTTGTCGACAATGTTTGCATATTCAACTGCTCTTCCTGTGCATCGGCCATTTGAATTGGTGATGGAGAAATCTGGAGTGAAAACAAGGTCTTCAGAGCAGACAATGCTACCTGGTGAACAGATATGTTGCTGGTTACAGATAGCTCTTAAGAGGAGGATTCAGAGGCAGATGACCAGTCCTACTATCCCCCTGAGGTGTATGCTCAAACTTGGCAAGGTTATATTACTCATATCATGCATATGTTGTAGTGCAATGCTTAGTTTTTACATCATATACACGATATTGAATGCCATGTCCTTAGTTGACACATCATATATGTGATTGCCCTCTGCTAACTTCCTTAGTATATAAATCATATATTTGAATTATATCATGCCATGATGTTTACATAGACATCATGTATATGAATTATGGCATGCCAACCCATTTCTAAAGACATGATATAGTTATATCATCTCATACTGTTCACATAGTCATCATATTTTGAATTATGTCATTCTATCTGTGAATTATCATGCCATCATGTTTCCATCGACGTCATGTTTGTGATTTATGGCATACCAACCACTTTACTAGACACGTCGTATAGTTATATCATGTCATCCTGTTTACATAGTCATCATATTTTCATGTATGTCATTCTATCCTGTTTAGTTAGCCATCATACATGTGAAATTGTGTCATGATATCCTGTTTAATTAGCTATCATATATTTGAAATTATGTCCTGCTATTATGTTTGGTTAGACAACATAAATGTGAATTATTTCATGCCATGTTTTCTTCCCTACTATCCATTGCACCTGTCTATCTTACAATGTATGTACATTCAATTACTTTTCTTGTTTATCAGCCATTTCAATTGGAGGGGGTGATGGTTGTATCTGTGGGAGTAAAAACACGGTCTTCAGAAAAGATCGTGCTACCTGTCGATGGAGATAGAACCACGGTTGTACTTGCCCAAGAACCAGCCCCACCGCGCATAACCCAGACTCACGCAGATTGTACCCCTACCAGTAGGACAAAGAACCAGCTACACCCCTTCTAGACCATACCCCGGCAGATAGTAACCCAGTTCCCGTTTACACAGCACCGTCTCCACCACAGAGCACCCAAACACGAGCAGTTAGTAAGGCAACTAAAGTGCCCAAAGCACGAGGACCACCACTCCGAACCCCAAGTCAACGCTTAATGCAGAAGAAGAATTGTTCTCACGTCAGGTTTCGTAGCTATGGTTCATACTACTTTGCTCTTGCATCACTATATTTACTCATACCAACTAATTTCAAATTTGAAGGATGCAATTGAAACTCCAATGGCGCAACAGGTATGTTTTAAACCTGGTTCTTTAACGTGTTTGCTGTTGTAACTTGCTCTATTTTGATTTCAGTTTCAATTGAATAAACAGTTATGTTCTCATGCCATGCACATTACAAGTGTTGTTATTGCTGTGTAGTTTCCCACACTTATATTCTTATATGCTGCTTTGTCTTAAATAGATATGATTCGAACTGTATCTATCTTGATTTGTCAACAGAAACTAGAATGATATAGACCATACAGTGACCATACTACATAGATATATGTTTGTTTCATGATGTTATCCTGTCCACCTTACTACTGAACTGGTTTACCAAAATGAGTTTCATATACTATATTGTAAATCTGTGATGTGTTTGTTTGTTTCTCCTTTAGAACACAGATAAAATATTGGAGAAGAGTACCCCGTTATGCAATGGTAAAGGAAGTAATGCAGATCAAGTTCAAGATAGTGAGACATCCCTGTTTTTCTCCAAGAAAGCTAATAAAAAGTATATTGAAGACACTGAGACAACCCCAAAGTCCTATCTTGATGTAGTGTTCGAGTTACTGGCTACTACTGCTGGCACCAGCTCTTCGAACTTGCTGCCTGAATCAGTTCGTCTTCTTGAGTCTCAACTTCAAGTTGAAAGACATCGATCAGATGTTATGCGACAGGAAGCCGAAGGACTGAGGAAGTCCCTGCAGCACTACTAGGAAAAGGGCTATAGATGGGATGGGCACTAATGGCGCACCAGACATGCGGTGCGCCATTAGTATATACTAATGGCGCACCATGTTCTGGTGCGCCATTAGTGTGGAATACACTAATGGCGCACCTGGCTCATGGTGCGCCATTAGTACCAATTTTTTTTCTTTTCCAAACATACTAATGGCACATCCAGAGAGAGTGCGCCATTACTAGTTGTAACTAGTAATGGCGCACCAGCCACAGAGTGTGCCACTACTATTGTTTTTTATTATATTTTTTATTCTTTTTTTTTGCAAAACTACTAATGGCGCACCGTGCCACAGTGCGCCATTACTAGTTTAAACTAGTAATGGCGCACTGTCCCACAGTGCGCCATTAGTATGTTTTTTTTTTGCAAAACTACTAATGGCGCACCACCAGTAGGTGCGCCATTAGTAACCTGGGTTACTAATGGCGCATTTGGAGATGGTGCGCCATTAGTAACCTGGGCACCAACAAGATATTTTGGACAGCCACTCCTACCCACTCACTTTCTCCCCACTTCATTCTCTCCACCTCCTCCTCCAAAGCTTGTCTCGGCTGCCTCCTCGTTGTCACCTCATTTCCACCAGAGATTCATTCAAATTAAGTGGTTAAATTACCTTTTTTTGATTGGTAAGTAAGGGGGGAAGCTATCTTTATGTTGTTCTCCCTCCAACAATGTGCACATGCACTTTTTATGGCCTAGCTAGATCTATGTATGTTCGTGGTGTTGCATATGTTTGTGGTGTTGCATATATGTTTGTGTTTGCGGGTGTACCAGTATTTGAAATGCGATAGTTGCCAATATTTTGCCGGAATGTTGATTCATTTCCGTTCCGGCGAGAATTTTGGCATTATGCATTCTTTTTGGTCCTATTTTTAGGGAAAGTCATGCCAAGTTTTTTCTTGGTTCTAAAATATCGTTTTGCTCTACCCCGCAGGCGACCATGGTCCGCACGATGACCGAAGGCATTGTGAATAGGTTTTTGAGCTCCGCGAAGGCCGATGCTTCAAAAGAACGAGACGGAGATAAGATGTTCGTGTCGAAGATGCAAGCTGAAGAGCCTTATTGCGGACCCAGATTCCGGGCAGGTGCGGGACCACCTGCTCTTGCGTGGTTTCATGGATGGCTATCGGTGGCAAGGTGATGAAGATAACTACGAAGTCGTCCATGGGGGCCGGGCAAGAAATGAGGAAGGGCAGCAAGACAACCACCGCGGCTCGGGCGGGCGAGAAGACGAAGAATCTCCAGGAGATGATCACGATGGTGATGCTGTACACAGTCATCATGTAGAAGATGCAGGACATGATGATGAGGAAGATGCCGGAGCAGACGACGGGCATGATCATGAAGATGATCATGCCGGCAGAGCAGACGACGCTGGACCATCGATGGGCTGGGTGCAGGTCCCTCATATTCAAGAGCTGCTTCTCAAGCAGACGGATAGCGCAAGAGCTGCCGCCCGAGAGAAAGCCAAGATGGATCAACTGGAGATAGACGCGGTTATTCCATTGTATGAAGGATGCAGGCCTGAGGATACCCGCCTGAAAGTAACGCTCATGGCTCTGGAGATGAAGGTAAAACACAAAATGACCGACGCATGCTTCAACGAGAACATGTCATTCTGGCACGAACGTCTTCCCAAGGGGAACAAGTGCCCGACCAGTTTCGAGGAGGCGAAGAAAATCGTGTGTCCTCTGGATTTACCGCACATGAAATACCATGTGTGCATGAACAATTGCATCATTTATCGGGACGAGCATGCGGAGTCTACCATATGTCCGGTGTGCGGCGTCACACGATACAAGAAGAAGAAGAAAGCTCCTCGAAAAGTGGTGTGGTACTTTCCGATCACTCCTCGTCTGCAGCGGTATTTCGCAGACCCTAAGGTAGCAAAGCTCCTGCGTTGGCACACGGATAGGGAGGAGAAGAAGCGAGAAGATGACGCAAATGATCCAGAGATAAATAAAAAAGACAAGATGCTGAGTCACCCTAAGGATGCGAGCCAGTGGCAAGCGTTGAACTTCGAAGACGCAGAATTTGGGAACGATCCAAGGAACATCGTGCTGGGCTCGAGCACCGATGGAGTCAATCCGTTTGGCAGCCAGAGAAGCACACATAGCACCTGGCCTGTGTTTGTGTGGATGTACAACCTCCCCCTGGTTGTGCATGAAGAGGAAGTACATTCACATGAGTATGCTAATTGGAGGACCGAAACAACCAGGGAACGACATCAATCTGTATCTGGGGCTGCTGAAAGAGGAGCTAGACACGCTGTGGAAAACGCCAGCCAATACGTGAGACGCCGCAGAGAAAGAATATTTCCCTATGAGAGCCGCACTGCTCACGACGGTGCGCGACTATCTCGGTTAGAGATATGTCACGGGGCAGGTGGTCCACGGATTTTCTGGATGCGTCAGGTGCATGGATGACACAACGTATCACCAGCTAGATAGAGATCCCGAGTCTTCGAAAACCGTGTTCACGGGACATCAAAGGTGGCTTCGCGACGATGACCTGTGGAGAAAACGCAAGGATCTGTTCGATGGTGAAACCGAACCCCGAAGACGCCCGCGTACGATTAGCGGCGAGGAAATAGACGAGCTGTTGAAAAATTGGAAAGATTGCCCACTGCCGGGAAAGAAGCAAAAGGCGCCAGAGCCAGGAAAGAAGCGAAAGGCGCCAGAGCCGCTGCTGAAGGTATGGAAAACGAGGTCTGTTTTTTGGGACTTGTCGTACTAGAAGATCCACCGTGTGCCTCACAGCCTTGATGTCATGCATATCACGAAGAACGTTTGCGAGAGTCTGCTTAGTACCCTGCTCAACATGCCAGAGAGGACCAAAGATGGGCCGAAAGGAAGGGCGGACTTGAAATCAATGGGCATCAGGCAGGAGCTTCACGCTAATGATGATGATGATGATGATGATGAGGCGAAGCAGGACACGGAGAGTCGTCGCAAAGGCAAAAAGGCCAAGAAGACCGGAAATGACTACCCTCCCGCGTGCTTCACTCTAAGTCAGGAGGAGATCGAGCAGTTTTTTACCTGCCTCGTAGGAGTAAAACTTCCTTACGGTTACGCGGGGAAGATAAGCAGATACCTAGACCCAGCGAAGCAGAAGTTCAGCAGGATGAAGTCTCACGACTGTCACGTGCTGATGACGCAGATACTTCCAGTTGCAATCCTTGGGATCATGGACGCGCACGTCCGTGAAATGCTATTTGGCCTATGCAACTTTTTCGACGTCATCTCTCAGAAGTCGGTTGGCGTGAGGCAACTCAGAAGGCTACAGGAAGAGATCGTGGTGATACTATGTGAGCTTGAGATGTACTTCCCGCCCGCATTCTTCGACGTTATGGTGCATCTGCTGGTCCATATCGTGGACGATATCATCCAACTCGGGCCGACGTTCCTGCACAGCATGATGCCGTTCGAAAGGATGAATGGTGTCATCAAAGGATACGCTCGCAACATGCCACGTCCAGAGGGAAGCATAGCCAGGGGCTTTCTGACTGAAGAGTGCATCTCGTACTGTACGAATTATCTAGGCATCGAGAACCCCATTGGTCTGCCCGTCAACAGGCACCTCGGCAGGCTCCCTGGATGTGGTCACCATTAGGGTCTCCTCGAAATGCATGTCGACTTCGAGGGTCGACTCGCTGACTTTGAAAGAGCAAACCTAGTCGCGCTACAACACATAGACGTGGTCGATCCTTGGGTGGTGGAGCACAAAACCTTTATTAAGAAGACGTACAATGACCGAGGCCAACAGAGGACGGACGGAGATATAATCGAAGAGCACAACTCATGTTTCACGCGTTGGTTCAAGCAGAAGCTTCTGTCGTACCCTTTACATGAGGATTCTTCCGCGGAAGAACAACTCATATTCGCCTTGTACAGGGCGCCGAGCACAACCTGATGACCTATGAGGCGTACGATATCAACGGCTACACATTCTACACCGAGGCCAAGGACATGAAGAGCGATGGTTATCAGAACTCCGGGGTAACGATGGAATCCTACACCGGTAACGACAAGGACATATACTACGGAAGGATCGAGGAGATCTGGGAGCTGAGCTACGCTGGAGAGAAGGTCCCGATGTTCCGTGTCAGATGGGTCAAGAGAGTCCTAAAAGAAGACCGGTATTTCACCACCATGGTTATAACCGAAGCCAAATCCAAGACCGCGGGCGCAAACATCACCGCGAAAAATGAGCCATGGGTACTGGCTTCCCAAGTTGACCAATGCTTCTTCATTACCGACCCGTCAAAGCCCAGTCGTGTTGTCGTGAGGAGAGGCAAAAGGAAGATCACCGGAATGGATGGAGTAGCCAATGAGCAGGACTTCGACAAGTACGGTGACCCGAAGATGGAACATGACGATGATGATGAAGTAGCAGCATACACCACAAGAAGAAGCAGGACCACGCTACCTAAAGGACGTCCGTTCCACAGAAGAACTCCATTTGCGAAAAAGAAGGGCAAGAAGATTGTGAATAGATAGCTAGCTAGCTAGGATCGATTATATTTAAATTGTAGTATTCATTTCTCGATTGTATTTCATGGGCACTTTTTGAACTCTTGAATGTTTTTTAAATTTCATGAACACTCGATCTCGATCCCCCTGCATCTCGATCGCTATCCCACCTCGCCACATCCGGTCCCCCTCGCCGCCGAGCACCCCCCGCTCCACCGGCCGCCGCTGCCGACCCCCCGCACCCTCCCGTACTCAACCGCCGCCGACCCCCCGCACCCTCCCCTACTCCACCGGCCGCTGCCACCGACCCCCTGCACTAAATTTTATTACTATTTTATAAAAAAAATTATTATTGTTTTATAAAAAAATATTATTGTTATGATTTAAACAAGTTAGAACATATTTAAACACAAATAAGTATGAAACAACGTTTTAAATGCATAAAAAAATTGGGGAGCCTGGGAATCGAACCCAGGACCACCCAGTGGGTGTGCTGCGTGCTGACCAGTCGGGCTAGTGGGCGTGTTCTGATGGGGATAGGGTTAGGTGGAATATAACCTGACCAGTCGGGCTAGTAACTAAAACAAAATAATAATGGCGCACCAGGGGGAGGTGCGCCATTAGAATCGCCGTACTTATGGCGCACTAGGGGGGAGGTGCGCCATTAGTAATCTCCCCCCATCCATACTTCATCCCCCACTCCACCCAATCCCTCTCTCCCTCGCCAGATCGATCCCCTTCGTCCCTCTCCCTCCCTCCACCGCCCCGACGCCGCTGCCCCCGCGCCACCCCCGCCGAGCCGAGCGCCGCCTCCCTCGCAGCCCCCGCGCCACCTTCCCGAGCCGAGCGCCGTCCCCCCTATGCCCTCTGTCGGCGCCCGCGCCCGTGCTGCCTCCCTCGCCGTCCCCCCTCTACCCCAACGTCGCCGCCCCCGCGCCCCCGCGAACCCTGACCGCAGCGGGGTGCCGCTCCTCCTCTCCCCGTCGTCGAGGAGGAGCCTGCCCTCGTCGCCCTGCAGCTCCCGCTCCAACGGGCGCGCCCACGAGTCCAGCAGCACCATCCGCTCTCCCCTCATCCGGTCCGCCATCCTCCCTCCCTCTCCTCATCTCCCGTGGCATGTTCTGTTATCTTCTTTCTTTTCTTGTCCTGATGATTTTTACTCATGGAGCTGTTTGTGAGTGTATGTCACTGATTACCGTGTTGAGTGGTTGAGCTAGTACTAGAAAAAACATTGTAACATACAGTACATGATGAAATTGCTAGACTCTGTATTATTTAGCATGGCTGGATGGCAGGAGTCACCACTCACCAGGATAGATCCACAACTTTGTACTGTTCTTACTGCAGCTAGCAGATGAATTTTGCGGTCGTTATATGGATGATGCTCCTATGTTGTTCAGTCTAAATTACCTGTGCAGAAACAAAGACAAAATTTGAAAAAGCCTGTGCAATTTGTGTGGCTCTGAATAAGATATATGTTTAGTATTTTTATCTGGCATACTAACAAAAGCACTCCGACATAATGGTTCTAAATGCACATCCTGCACCACTTAGCACAGCAGCCACGCAGCAAAATAGGGGTTTTCACACAGGCTCGATAGCCTATTAGCAAATGCACTCTGTTTCGTATCGCGCCTTAACGTCTTAGAAGAATCATAGTGCATCCGGTGGATAATTGGTAGTTGCTTCGACAGGCATACCATAGGCAGTGTAATGGGCAAATAATGCTAAACTTTGGTCTAGTAGGATAATTGGTTCAAGCTCCGCCTGCTGCTAAATTATGTGCTCCCATGCTGATTTCTATCCACTGTTTATGATGCTTTGCATTGGATGCTTGGTTATACCAAGTGTTGCATCGATATTATTGGATTTGCATGCAGCCAGCAGGGACAAGAGATTTTTTTAATGCTCATACTTACTGCTTCACCATATTTACTTACTTGGACTGCTAAAGTGCTATTCATTGCTCTGCTGAATTGTTTGTTTTAGCTTGACGGGCAAAAATATCACCATTCTTTTGGAAGACATAAACATATCGTCGTCGTTGAGGTTCACAATTGCTAGTTAACAACTAGTCTTGTCTTGGCTGTCTGTGATTTTCTAAGTTCAATCGTGGGTACAAAAAATAAATTGCTCATGGTTGTTAAGTAGAACAATAGTGCAATCAATTAAGAGATGTCAAGTATCTGGTTAATTAAATGTTAACCGTAATGAAATGCGGAGACAAGCAAGCATTTCAGATTACAACCAATTTCACTATATGATGAATGAATCGATGAATTGCCCTAGTCTTTCTTGAAAAAATTGCCCTAGTCTGTTTAGTTCACTATATACTTATTACATCCTGTCTTGAAAAATTTGATGAAAAAATTTGATGAAAAAATTGACTTGCTATAGTCTGTTTTGAAAATAGTGGGTACATGCACTTGAAGATAGTGAAGTAAGTAGGCAACATATGCATTTAGCTGGATAATTTGCATGTGTAGAAACTGCATTTAGGTATGGCAGTTTTATATGATCTGAATATATGGATAATTAAAAATGATATGGCACTGCTAGATAATTTAAATAGATAGATAATTTGTAACATCTGCATTTAGTTGAAGTAGTTTCACGATCTGGTTTTGTATGTTCAATATGTCATATAGGATCACTACAAGTCACCTAAGAGAGTGGTCTTACGTGGTAGTATCGAAATGCTAACTTGGTTGTAGAAGTCTCGATAGTCTTGTTGTTATTTCAATTTTTATTAACTGATCCATCCAGTGTTGGTGCTTATATTTTCTCTTATAGGATCATTGTTATTCCAATATGTCGGCTTTTATTTTCTCTTATACAATGTTGGTGTTTGTCTTTATGAAGCTTCAGTACCAGACAATATATGCTTTTGCAAGCTATACACAGCTATTTGAAATGATATGCTCAAGCCTATGCAAACTGGAATTTGAATAGTCTAAAGTGGAGTTGAAAGCCGGATGCACTCCATCCAGATTTTTGCTGGGTTTTGTCTCTGACCATCGTGTCGTGATGATTTTGCAGGTACCCCGAGAGGCCCTTGAGTTTGCTGGAATGCCGATTAACTTCCGTTCCGGCAAATTCGGGTACTCCATATGTCCTATTTTCAGCAAAGGTCATGCTGAAATTTTCCGTGAATTTTAGCATGACTTTGATAAAAATAGGCCATCATGGGCCAGGGTATCTTAGTACTTAATTAAGTAGGATCAACTGCCCCTTTATTCTTGCTGCATTAAACCATAGGCGGCAATAGAGCCAAGTGATTAGGCCCAACTTAGAATTCTCCTTCCCATCTTAGCTTTTAGGATGCCTCGGTGTCGACAAACCATAAATTATAAAACCTTGGCTTTTAGGGTGCCTCGGTGTGGATAAAAACCTAAATGATGAAAGCTTAGGCTTTTAGGGTGCATCGGCGTCGAAAAACCCTAAATGATAAAAGCTTAGCTTTTAGGATGCCTCAGTGTCGACAAACCCTAAATGATGAGACCATGATCTTGTTCCTTGACAATAACCAACTTTTTGACCAAACTTTTTTCCTATTTAGAGAGAAACATGGCCCACAACGATGAGGCCGGCGGTTCAGGCGGCAAGGCATTCTGGGAGCTGTCCCAGGAGATGGAGGAACAACCTCACTTGTATGAGGACGCTGCGAAAGACACCGATCCTGACACCACTGATGGTGCCGCCGAGGATGACCCCACTGATGGTGCCATCGGGGATTACACCACTGATGGTGCCGCCGAGGATGCCACCACAGATGATGGCGGCCCACGCACAGACGGCAGCCAACCGAAGAGGCAACGGAAGGACCGGCGCCTGACCGTGCTCCGCACCATCAAGGAGGAATTTACTAAAGTGGACTCCGACGGGAATCCCACGGCACCCGAATGAATAGTCAAGGGGTACTCGCTTCAGCTCGGGTGCATTCTCCTGAGCACCGTCTCGATCAACACCGAGAACCTAAGGCATAAGGACCGAGGGAATTTGCGCAACCTCCTCTTCACGAAGCTGCACGAACGATACAAGTTCCCCGCTGAATTTGAAAACACAAGCCCACAGGGAATAAAGTGAACAATGCCGCCCTCACGAGGATGAGCACGGCCCTGTCTACTTGGAGAAGCTCGGTGAACATAATGATTGACAAAGGTTTTAGTTATGAGAAGATCAAGGAGAAAAATCCTTCGATCACCGAAGATGACTACAACGACTTCAAGATCAAGTGCGAGAGCACCGCAACCTCCGAATCAAGTCAGTGGGGGAAAGAAATGCGGGAGCTGAACTTAGGGGAACACACACTCGGTCCAGGCGGTTACAGAGTGGCGGAGCCTATATGGGACAAGGAGGAGGCAGAGCGTGCCGAGCAAGGCCTACCGCCCCTCTTCGATAAATACGGTGACAAGCAGACCAGGAACTTTGTCAGGGCCCGGTACAAGAAGGACCCGAAAACAAAGGAGCTTACAACGGATCCGAAGACCAGGGCGCTTGAGCTTGTTCTGGTAAGGAATACACCCCTGCGTAATTAGCTCCATATGGTTGCATTCTAATTAATGAAGCCAAATTTCTAAATGGTTCACATTCCTTCCGCAGGTGACTGAAAGCAGTAGCGCGGGGTCGACTCAGAGCACCCCTTGGGACACCACTCTAAATAGGGCGTTGAATGTAATGAAAAAAAGGATAAGCTCAGTAAGCCGTCGTCAGCTGGTCGTGTGGCCGGCAAAGGCTTGTCCACAAAATGGTCGTCATACTATACCGCTGGTGGGCAAAAGGGGAAATAGACCAGCTCGGAAAGCCAGTCGCGCGAGGTTCAAGAACTCAAGGCACAAGTGCCGCGGATTCCGAAGATTGTACAAGAGCAAGTGCAACAACAACTGGGATCGACGCTCACCGGCATTATGCCTACCTTGATTCAGGGGCTGGCGATGTGGATTGCGGGCGGCCAATAGGGGCCGCCCCCGATTCCCAGCTTCACGGCCAGCAACTCGCAGAACGCGATGGCGGGGCCATTGGTGTCTCCGGCGGAGGCGGCATTGGTGTCTCCGACGCCGGCATGGGAGCTTAATGCACCCGGGTGTACGCCGGCCGGCACCTCTGTAGCAAGCGGCCCCTCCGTCAATTGCACGCCCGCCGTTGGCAGTGCCTCGACATTAGCCGAGCTCGACGCCGTCATCACGGTAACTAATTAAGCCTCTCTCGGCCGAGGACTTCATCTCCTTGCCTTTGATTGGGCATCCCTAACGCCGTACATGTTTTCGCAGGGCGCCGCCGACGTTCCGTGCACTCTCCTGCACTTCGTGAACAACGAGTTGGTCGCTGTCGCCAAGGGCAAAATCGTTCAACCGGGCAACCCTCTGTTCCACGGTACTCCGATGCCACCCACCTTGTATAGGGTTCAACTAGTTCGGGTGCTGCCAGGCTGCGACGAGTTGTTACCTCCGATTCGACCCGTCGGGGCCGACGAAGATGATGTGATGACCCTCAACGCCTGTCTAAGCTGGCCCTTGCTTTGGCCGAAGAGCCAGATTCGTTTGGGGGCGGGGGACACCACCCCAAAGACAACACCGCCAGTCGTGCCGGTGCCAAGCCATGGCAAGACCGCCGCAACGGTGCCGGACATCCCTATGGCACTGGATCCGAACATGCATATGGCATAGGATCCAAACGACGAGGACGACAACGACGACGACAAATTTGCCAACGTCGATGAGGACTTTGCCGATCATGGGTACGATGGCGAATTCATGGGGCCTCCTTCTCAAGAACCCAACCCTACAAAAGACGTGCGCGATCTAGCTGGTACCGCGGAGAAACCAAGTTGCAACAGGCGTCGTCTGCCGTTCAGTTCTCAGGAGACGCCTCCAGCTGCCAACTTCACCGAGCCTCAGATAGCCGAGGTGCAAAATATTATCAGCCCCAACACACTCAAGAAGGCGGTCTGTGAGCAGAACTCGGTCCCATTACAGGAGAAGAAGAAGGCACAGAAAAGAAAGAGTAACAAGGGTGCGAGCCAGCCGGCACCGAGTACGATCCGTGCTCAGGACGGGCCACCTTCACCTGAGAAGGGTGCATGTGGCGGAAAGGTCGATGCTACCGACAAATATGCTCAATGCTGCAACCGATGCTATGCGGAGTCTGCATGATAGTGTTCTTTCTTTGGAGAAGCGGCGTCTCAGAGAGAAGGATGTGGCATACCCGGTTTTCGCGGCCTAGGTGCCAGAGGGCAAGGGCTTTCTGGATAACTCGATCGGGGGTACGATCGTCCTGTGGTTTGATGACATCTACGCTATGTTTAACCTTCATCCGCTGCACTACACCTTCGTTCGGCTATTTTCGCTAAGTATGGAGATGCGGATCATTAGAGACAAGACACCGGACATCGTGATAGCCGACCCCTTCTACATGCGTGCCAAGATATTGGGCAGCGCTGGGGACCGGCAAGTCACGAGTTCTTACCTCGAAGGCGTCATTCTGGCAAACCGAGATAAGGATAACTTCCTCGTGCCTTACTTTCCCGAGTAAGTCGTCCCCTCAACCGCCCCGTAACATATGAATTCTTAGATTTTGATCGTTTTTCTTTTAACTTTCCGTGTTTTGTGCAGTGACACACATTGCACACTCATCCTCCTAAGACCGAAATATTCCACGGCCACGTATTTCGACTAGGACCATCAGTCGAAGGTAGACTACACAAATGTCAAGAAAGTTCTTGATGATGTTCTCCCCGGCTACGCCAAATCTGGAGGCACCTTCACCAGGCCTCATCGTAAGTACGGCAAGCACGTGTTCGCCCACAATACGACGTTCTGCTGCGTCAAGCAGCCGCCTGGCGGTCAGAAGGGTGCCTACTACGCCATCCATCACATGCGGGCGATCGTACGGGACCATCATCACCATCTACTACTAAGTAAACTCAAAGATTGGGCCGCGAGCGTGTCGGCAATCCATGACACGGACATCAAACAAGAATTCTTTCGCATCCAGTCGGAGTTTGCGGAAATCATCCATCAAGATGTCCTTCGTACCTCGGGGCAGTTCTACCTCAGAAATCAACCGTCCAACAGTGACATAGACACAATGCTACAAATGCAGGCCGACAACGCCCGCGATTTCATGACTCCCACGATAGACGGCGGCTTCATCCACGCTCCGGTCCCTTGATTCGAGTCGAAAGTAGTGACGTTGTGTCTAGTTCTGAACCATCGATTGGCTCATGTTGTAATTAAACTTTAATGAACTTGTAGTATGTCTCTTTGGTTTCAACAGTCGTTCAACTTAGATGTAATTGATGCTATTAATGTCTTGCTTTTCTCTTCTGATCGTTCTGTTGCATACTTATATATTGCTTATGTATTGTCTGTGAATTGGTACTAACGTTTCGTTTGGCTAGTGCATAGCGATGCCGTCGTATGTCGTGTACAAGGGTAAGGTTCCCGGAGTCTACGACGACTGGGAGGAGTGTCGGAGACAGGTTCACTGTTTCAGCGGTAACAGTTACAAAGGGTACACCACTAGGGCGGAGGCGGAATCGAGATACGCCCGCTATCTAGCGGGAGAGGGGAGGGAGCGTTGGAGGAACCGGATGAAGACGAGTTTCATCGTGATGACCGCAGCTCTCTTCTATGTGATGGTAGTTTAGATGATCGATATCGACTTGTAATGTGAAGACAAACTCGCTACTCGCGGTCTCGAGACTTGTAATATAATGTTCTATCTTTGTTCGGTCTTTTAAATGCGGAGACTAATATCATGAATTGTATTCGGAGACTAATATGATGAATTGTATTCAGAGACTAATCTTCTATTGTATTCGATGAATCTGTTGTTGCTGTGTGCTGCTATCTATATTCTGTCCAATAATACATTTTGTAACCTGTGCAAAAAATAGAAAAGTAAAAAAAAAACCTAATATTCATACTAATGGCGCATCACATCACAGTGCGCCATTAGTATGCCAAAGGATTCTAATGGTGCATCATCCAACAGTGCGCCATTAGTATGCCAAAATTACTAATGGCGCATCACGCAAGAGTGCGCCATTGATGACCCACAACCGTAAGGGATCTATTGCAGCGTTTTCCATAAGTAAGAGTGTCGAACCCAACGAGGAGCAGAAGGTATTGATAAGTGGTTCTGAGCAAGGAATAACTGCAAGCACTGAAAGATAACTTTTTAGGGGTTTTCTTGATATAAGCAACAGGAAGGTAAAAGCGAGCAAAGTAAAAGGCAATGGAGAGTAACAAGTGGCCCAATCCTTTCTGAGCAAAGGAGAGGCCTAGCAACTGAACTTATAAAGGCTAAAGTGTTCTTGAGGACACACGGGAGAGGTAGTCATGTGCTTTCTCCATATTCCGTATCGGTACTATGTTATGTGTTGATAATTGCTGAGTGGGTGGATCTATGCTAGTACACTCTCTAGACTAAGATGAGTGCACTCTTATGATTAAACACCTTGCAAGAATCCGCAAATACAAGATAGTATTTAAGGCAAAAGCCTAACCATAGCAATATGATCGATGATCCATTGTTCCCTTCTGCAAAAGCGTGCGAACTGGGGTTCAGGTTTCTGTCACTCCGGCAACCCACCGTAAGCATTCTTTGTACACAATGTATTCCCCTGGGTCCTTAATAAGGCGAAGTGTTGAGTGTTCGACTCACACAACACCACTAGGAAAATAACAACACAACTTAAGTATCAAACAACACATATTACTTCAACATCATATGACTACTAACAACAAGACTTTTCCCATGTCCTCAAGAACTAAAGTAACTACTCACAAGACATAAAAGAGATCATGATCAGTGGAGATAAATGGATGATAAAAAATCTGTACATAATGATATTTCTCCAACAAAACTCAATAGCATTCACCACAAAGTAGTAATCAACACCGATAGAGTAGAGAGGATAGATAGTACGGATTACAACACAAGTTGCAATGGTGAGATGAGATTGGATAAAGATGGAGATGGTGCTGATGTTGGGGATGATGTTGATGATGATCTCGATGATGCCCGTGACGATGGTGATGACGATGGCGATGATCTCCCCTTCCGGGAGGTGATCTCCCCGGCAGAATCTGCCCGCCGGAGATGGCTTTTTCTTCTCTGTAGGTTTCCGCCACGGAGCGGCGGCGGAACTCCGTCAAAACTCCTCTTTTTAGGGTTTTTGGATGACGATGAGTATATAGGCAAAAGGGGGTACCCGGAAGTGGGCCAGGGGCTCCAGGCGCCCCCCCCCCCCCCGGCGCGGCCAGGGTGGGGGCCGCGCCAGGTGGCCGCCTGGGCGCCCTGTGGCCCCCCTCTGGTTGCCCTTTTACGTGCCTTCATGATCCGTCTGGAAAATACCCTCCGTCGATTTTCAGGTAATTTGGAGGTATTCTTCTTCAGCAACTTAGCGTCCACTTTTTACCGCTGAATCCTGCGTCTGCTGCTTCGGCACCGGAAAGTTGCAAACTGTGTAAAATAGGCCAAAACAACATAAGAACATCATCGTAATGTGAAATATATCAATGAATAAGGATGAATTATGATATAAAATAGTGATGCATTTTGGACGTATCAACACCCCCAAGCTTAGACCTCGCTTGTCCCCAAGCGAATACTGAGCTCGGTAAACCTGTCCACAAGTTTAGAGAGTGAAGTGTCGATAAATAGAATACGGACAAGAAGCATCACAGTTTCTTCACCAAACTCAAATATCCTCAACAGCAATCTTCAACTCATAAGGCCCTTATAAAAGAGTGGTAACACTTATAATCGAAAGTAGGGCTAAGGAAACTCATCAAATCATGGCAAAACATGTCATTTGGTCAAAGAACAACTAATAGCTTTTACTTTTGCTCTTTCTCTTTATGTTTTGATGAGATTAATTGAAGCTTTTGAAAGAACATGTTATTAGGCAAGAAGTGAAAGTGTTAACACAAAGGAAGATGTTTGCTTTAGTTGGGCTTGACAAACAACTTACTTATCAAATGATAATGTCAACAAGGATATGATATGACAAATCTTAATGCAACTTTATATGAATGAATCCTCGTCAACATCAAATGTCTGCTCTCTTTAAGAACAGAAGGAAGTGGGAATAACTGACTCAACCTAAAACTAAGAGATAGCCCCTGCTCTAGGGAAGTAGGGAAAACTCATGTGCTATCCTTAAATCAAACAGAATGAAAACAAGTTTTGAGAGGTGCATGATTCGTCAACGAATGCTAATAGATAACTCAATTACTTCTCGAGCTGGACATGTTTCGAGGAAGGGCTCCCGTACGGGGACGATCACATCCCCTTAATCTCCTTTGTTTATCGCTGCCAAAAGTTTTCTGATTTCTCAGGAACAAAGCATGAAGGAGGGTTTGTTTGTTGTATTATCTTTTATGAGCCGTGCGCAATCATGCCAGTTCCTTCTCGTATTAGGGGTTTGCAGATTAGACATGCAATCCCGAGGTAAAACTTGTCCAACTTAAAAAGATCATGAATTAACTATTACTTCCTCATGAGCTAAAACAGGGGCACAAAATAGAAGATTTTGAACATTTAAGGATAACACACAAATTCTATACTTTAGGAGGTGGTAGTGGAATACCACGAATAGGAAGGTATGGTGGATTCACATGGAAGGTATTGGTTTAAGGGTATGGATGCACAAGCAGAATTCCGCTTAGTACAGAGTTTAGGCTAGCAAAGGCTTTGAGAGAACAGACAATTGATGATGACTAAGATGCAAAGCAATATAAAGCATAAACAGTAAAATAAGCATAATACATCAAGTTGTCTTCCTTGTCAGCATAACACTTCAAGCATAATAACACAAAGGTTTTGGCTATGTCGCTACTTTAAGAAAATCATGCTTGTTGTTATGACCAAAGTTATGTTTGCCAAGATTAAATAAAGTTTTCAAAGCCATACCTGATATAAGGTCAATACTCCCCATAAGAATCATCATATAAGGTCGATTGCGTGAAGAGAATACCGAGTGCAGCAAAGGAACCAATAGACTTCTCATCAATATTCCATCATAGACGACTCCACACTCACGGATACAATCTCTCCACAGAAGGAGTGATAGACCTCACTGCACACACCTATTTCATATAATAAACTTCCTAAACATGATACGACTCTACTTGACTCTAAAAGACAAAAGATAAAGATAAAGATACCGGGCATTCCCCCAAGCTTGGAACAAGCCAAGGGGATGCCATTACCCAAGGAGATTTCACTCCTCATTCTTGTTGACGTTAATCACGTAGTCCTCGGCGAAGCGCTTCCATGGAAGGGGTTCTCCGGTCTCATATGAGAAGTTTGTCTCCTTTCCTATCAACAATCTGCAAATCAAATTCTTGAAGAAGGAGTACCCATCTAATAAGCCTTGGCTTGGCATCCTTCTTTGTCATAAGGTACTTAATGGCAGCATGGTCAGTATGAATAATAATTTTGGAATCAACAATATACTGCCTAAACTTATCACAAGCAAACACTACCGCTAAGAATTCCTTCTCAGTAGTAGCATAATTCTTTTGAGCACTATCAAGGGTTTTACTAGCATAATGTATAACATTCAATTTATTATCAAGCATTTGCCCTAAAACAACTCCAACAGCAAAATCACTAGCATCACACATAATCTCAAAAGGTAAATTCCAGTTAGGTGGTTGTACTATAGGAGCGGTTATTAAAGCTTTCTTGAGAACTTCAAAAGCCTCCTTACAATCTTCATCAAATACAAAAGGAACGTCCTTCTGGAGAAGATTAGTGAGGGGTCTCGAAGTCTTAGAAAAGTCTTTAATAAATCTTCTATAGAAACCAGCATGGCCGAGAAAACTGCGAATACCTTTGATGTCCCTTGGATAAGGCATCCTCTCAATTGCTTCGATCTTGTCCTTGTCCACCTCAATTCCCCTTTCGGAAATCTTGTGACCAAGAACAATTCCTTCGTTAACCATGAAGTGACACTTTTCCCAATTGAGTACCAGATTTGTCTCCTCACATCTCTGCAAAACTTTATTAAGGTTGTGGAGACAATGGTCAAAGGAAGTTCCATAGACGGAGAAATCGTCCATGAAGACTTCCACAATCTCCTCACAGAAACCATGAAAGATAGCAGACATACACCTTTGAAAAGTAGCAGGGGCATTACATAAACAAAAAGGCATACGCCTGTAAGCATAAGTACCAAAGGGACAAGTAAAAGTGGTTTTCTCTTGATCAGCAGTGTTAACATGAATTTGAGAGAAACCAGAATAACCATCGAGGTAACAAAAGTGGGTATTTTTGGATAACATTTCAAGCATTTGGTCGATGAATGGCAACGGGTAGTGATCCTTCCTGGTTGCCTTGTTCAGCTTCCTGTAATCAATACACATTCCATATCCAATAATAATTCTCTGAGGTATTAGTTCATTCTTATCATTAGGAACCACAGTTGACCTCCTTTCTTAGGAACACAATGTACCGGGCTTACCCACTTACTATCAGCTATAGGGTAGATAATACCTGCGGCTAGAAGCTTGAGAATCTCAGTTCTTACAACATCCATCATCTTCGGGTTCAACCGTCGTTGATGATCAACAACTGTTTTAGCATCGGGCTTAAGGTTGATAGTATGTTGACAGATAGATGGACTAATCCCCTAAAGGTCATCAAGGGTATAGCCAATTGCACCTCGGTGTTTACGAAGTACTTCCAATAGTCGCTCTTCTTCATATCCTGAAAGGTTAGAGTTGATAATAACAGGATATACTTTCTTTTCATCTAAATAAGCATACTTGAGCATATCGGGAAGTGGTTTAAGATCGAACACCGAGTCTTCTTTTGGTTTTGATAAAATTCCCAAAGGTTCAACCGGAAGGTTGTGCTTCAGGATAGCAGGTTGTCTCAAGAATATTTCATCTAGTTCATTTATTTCCTGCATATGCAAATCATTCTCGTGGTCCTCCATATATTGCAGCAAAGGATCATTAGGGGGAATAGCAATAGAAGTAATACTTTCAATAATTTTATCATCACTAGGTAAATCGGTACCACGAAGCTGCTTAGAGAACTTAGAAAAGTTAAATTCATAAGGCTCACCATTGAATTCAACAGAAACTTTACCTTTCTTGCAATCTATTATAGCTCCACAAGTTCTGAGAAAAGGTCTACCAAAAATAATAGGACAAAAATTGTCCCTCACTGAACCAAGTACTAGAAAGTTGGTAGGGTATTTTACCTTTCCACATAGGACTTCAACGTCTCTCACAATTCCGATAGGAGAGATAGTTGCTCTGTTTGCAAGATGAATGGTAACATCAACTTCTTCAAGTTCACAAGGTGAAATCTCACCGATGATCTCTTGATAAAGTGAATAGGGGATAGCACTAGTACTCAATCCCAAATCGCATAGCCCATAATAATTGTGATCTCCTATTTTAACAGATACTACTGGTGTACCTAAAATTGGGCCTTTATTCTTGGCTGTGACAAGGTTAGTGGAAACAGCACAAAAATTTACATTGGAATCGAAAACATCATTAGTAACAAGGTCTTTAACCAATGCAACTTGAGGATCGACCTTGATCTGGTCCTCAGGCTCATCAATTCTTCTCTCACTTTTATTTATTATGCCTGTCACAAGAGAGTGCTCCCTTATCCTTTCGGGAAAAGGAGGTTTTTCATATATAACTACAGGCAAAATAGGGTCAGCAACATGAATATCAACAGGTAACTCTTTGAAAGGTTCATGATGCTGATCTCTCTTCTTTTTAAAAGAATCAACGTGAGGGGCAAAATCCTTACAAAAATCAATCATTAGATGGGAATGAAGACCAATCTTAAAACAAAAGGTATTGAAGTAATCAGTTTTCACATAGCTCTCAATATAATCATGCTCATAATTTATAGCGGGTTCAATACCTTTATCGATTTCCCAATCTTCAGTATTCCTCTGGATCCTTTCAAGGAGATCCCACCCTTCTTCAACACTCTTCGTTTGAAATACCCCAATAGAGGAGGCATCCAGCACCTCCTTATCCTGACGAGAAAGCCTGGCATAAAAATTTGTAAGTATAATTTTCTTGGGGAGCTCATGAATAGGACATTTGAGCATTAGGGACTTCAATCTCCCCCAAGCTTGAGCAATGCTTTCTCCGTCACGAGACCTAAAGTTATAGATATAGTTCTTGTCTCGATGAATTTCATGAAGAGGATAAAACTTGGTATAAAAGAGAGACATAAGCTCTTGCCAATCAAGCAAGTGTGAGTTATCGAGAAGCTTATACCAATCTGAAGCTTTATCTATAAGCGATACGGAGAACAATTTCCTCATGAAAAACTCCATTGATACACCTGCAAGCTTAAATAATGAACATAGTTGTGATAGATATAGCAAGTGTTCACCGGGATGTCTGTCTCCTGCATAACGATTAGCCAAAACATAATCGATAATACCAGCTGGTATTTTATAGGGCACAATTTCAGTAGGGGGAGGAGCAACCACCACAGATGTGGGGCGTCTTCCCTCGAGAAACGATCCAATAGCAAGGTTGTCCATAAGGACAAAGAGCAGCAACAGCAAAATAGAAATATAAAAACTTCCTTACCAGTTAACTTTACCAATAGCGCTACACTCCCCGGCAACGGCGCCAGAAAACGGTACTTGATGACCCACAACCGTAAGGGATCTATTGCAGTGTTTTCGATAAGTAAGAGTGTCGAACCCAACGAGGAGCAGAACGTATTGATTAGTGGTTCTGAGCAAGGAATAACTGCAAGCACTGAAAGATAACTTTTTAGGGGTTTTCTTGATATAAGCAACAGGAAGGTAAAAGTGAGCAAAGTAAAAGGCAATGGAGAGTAACAAGTGGCCCAATCCTTTCTGAGCAAAGGAGAGGCCTAGCAACTAAACTTATAAAGGCTAAAGTGTTCTTGAGGAAACACGGGAGAGGTAGTCATGTGCTTTCTCCATATTCCGTATCGGTACTATGTTATGTGTTGATAAGTGCTGAGTGGGTGGATCTATGCTAGTACACTCTCTAGACTAAGATGAGTGCACTCTTATGATTAAACACCTTGCAAGCATCCGCAAATACAAGATAGTATTTAAGGCAAAAGCCTAACCATAGCAATACGATCGATGATCCATTGTTCCCTTGTGCAAAAGCGTGCGAACTGGGGTTCAGGTTTCTGTCACTCCGGCAACCCACCGTAAGCATTCTTTGTACACAATGTATTCGCCTAGGTCCTTAATAAGGCGAAGTGTTGAGTGTTCGACTCACACAACACCACTAGGAAAATAACAACACAACTTAAGTATCAAACAACACATATTACATCAACATCATATGACTACTAACAACAAGACTTTTCCCATGTCCTCAAGAACTAAAGTAACTACTCACAAGACATAAAAGAGATCATGATCAGTGGAGATAAATGGATGATAAAAAATCTGTACATAATGATATTTCTCCAACAAAACTCAATAGCATTCACCACAAAGTAGTAATCAACACCGATAGAGTAGAGAGGATAGATAGTACGGATTACAACACAAGTTGCAATGGTGAGATGAGATTGGATAAAGATGGAGATGGTGTTGATATTGGGGATGATGTTGATGATGATCTCGATGATGCCCGTGACGATGGTGATGACGATGGCGATGATCTCCCCTTCCGGGAGGTGATCTCCCCGGCCGAATCTGCCCGCCGGAGATGGCTTTTTCTTCTCTGTAGGTTTCCGCCACGGAGCGGCGGCGGAACTCCGTCAAAACTCCTCTTTTTAGGGTTTTTGGATGACGAGGAGTATATAGGCAAAAGGGGGCAGCCGGAAGTGGGCCAGGGGCTCCAGGCGCCCCCCCCCCCCCCCCCCCCCCCCCCCC
>LR738712.1:728197148-728227199 GCA_902687465.1 Secale cereale | reverse complement strand
CCGGCGCGGCCAGGGTGGGGGCCGCGCCAGGTGGCCGCCTGGGCGCCCTGTGGCCCCCCTCTGGTTGCCATTTTACGTGCCTTCGTGATCCGTCTGGAAAATACCCTCCGTCGATTTTCAGGTAATTTGGAGGTATTCTTCTTCAGCAACATAGCATCCACTTTTTACCGTTGGATCCTGCGTCTGCTGCTTCGGCACCGGAAAGTTGCAAACTGTGTAAAATAGGCCAAAACAACATAAGAACATCATCGTAATGTGAAATATATCAATGAATAAGGATGAATTACGATATAAAATAGTGATGCATTTTGGACGTATCAACACCCCCAAGCTTAGACCTCGCTTGTCCCCAAGCGAATACTGAGCTCGGTAAACCTATCCACAAGTTTAGAGAGTGAAGTGTCGATAAATAGAATACGGACAAGAAGCATCACAATTTCTTCACCAAACTCAAATATCCTCAACAGCAATCTTCAACTCATAAGGCCCTTATAAAAGAGTGGTAACACTTATAATCGAAAGTAGGGCTAAGGAAACTCATCAAATCATGGCAAAACATGTCCTTTGGTCAAAGAGCAACTAATAGCTTTTACTTTTGCTCTTTCTCTTTATGTTTTGATGAGATTAATTGAAGCTCTTGAAAGAACATGTTATTAGGCAAGAAGTGAAAGTGTTAACACAAAGGAAGATGTTTGCTTTAGCTGGGCTTGACAAACAACTTACTTAGCAAATGATAATGTCAACAAGGATATGATATGACAAATCTTAATGCGACTTTATATGAATGAATCCTTGTCAACATCAAATGTCTTCTCTCTTTAAGAATAGAAGGAAGTGGGAATAACTGACTCAACCTAAAACTAAGAGATAGCCCCTGCTCTAGGGAAGTAGGGAAAACTCATGTGCTATCCTTAAATCAAACAGAATGAAAACAAGTTTTGAGAGATGCATGATTCGTCAACGAATGCTAATAGATAACTCAATTACTTCTCGAGATGGACATGTTTCGAGGAACGGCTCCCGTACGGGGACGATCACATCCCCTTAATCTCCTTTGTTTATCGCTGCCAAAAGTTTTCTGATTTCTCAGGAACAAAGCGTGAAGGAGGGTTTGTTTGTTGTATTATCTTTTATGAGCCGGGCGCACTCATGCCAGTTCCTTCTCGTATTAGGGGTTTGCAGATTAGACATGCAATCCCGGGGTAAAACTTGTCCAACTTAAAAAGATCATGAATTAACTATTACTTCCTCATGAGCTAAAACAGGGGCACAAAATAGAAGATTTTTGAACATTTATGGATAACACACAAATTTTATACTTTAGGAGGTGGTAGTGGAATACCACGAATAGGAAGATATGGTGGACTCACATGGAAGGTATTGGTTTAAGGGTATGGATGCACAAGCAGAATTCCGCTTAGTACAGAGTTTAGGCTAGCGAAGGCTTTGAGAGAACAGACAATTGATGATGACTAAGATGCAAAGCAATATAAAGCATAAACAGTAAAGTAAGCATAATACATCAAGTTGTCTTCCTTGTCAGCATAACACTTCAAGCATAATAACATAAAGGTTTTGGCTATGTCGCTACTTTAAGAAAATCATGCTTGTTGTTATGACCAAAGCTATGTTTGCCAAGATTAAATAAAGTTTTCAAAGCCATACCTGATATAAGGTCAATACTCCCCATAAGAATCATCATATAAGGTCGATTGCGTGAAGAGAATACCGAGTGCAGCAAAGGAACCAATAGACTTCTCATCAATATTCCATCATAGACGACCCCACACTCACGGATACAATCTCTCCACAGAAGGAGTGATAGACCACACTGCACACACCTATTTCATATAATAACCTTCCTAAACATGATACGACTCTACTTGACTCTAAAAGACAAAAGATAAAGATAAAGATACCGGGCACTCCCCCAAGCTTGGAACAAGCCAAGGGGATGCCATTACCCAAGGAGATTTCACTCCTCATTCTTGTTGACGTTAATCACGTAGTCCTCGGTGAAGCGCTTCCATGGAAGGGGTTCCCCAGTCTCATATGAGAAGTTTGTCTCCTTTCCTATCAACAATCTGCAAATCAAATTCTTGAAGAATGAGTACCAATCTAATAAGCCTTGGCTTGGCATCCTTCTTTGTCATAAGGTACTTAATGGCAGCATGGTCAGTATGAATAATAACTTTGGAATCAACAATATACTGCCTAAACTTATCACAAGCAAACACTACAACTAAGAATTCCTTCTCAGTAGTAGCATAATTCTTTTGAGCACTATCAAGGGCTTTACTAGCATAATGTATAACATTCAATTTCTTATCAACCCTTTGCCCTAAAATAGCTCCAACAGCAAAATCACTAGCATCACACATAATCTCAAAAGGTAAATTCCAGTCAGGTGGTTGTACTATAGGATCGGTTATTAAAGCTTTCTTGAGAACTTCAAAAGCCTCCTTACAATCTTCATCAAATACAAAAGGAACGTCCTTCTGGAGAAGATTAGTGAGGGGTCTCGAAGTCTTAGAAAAGTCTTTAATAAATATTCTATAGAAACCAGCATGGCCGAGAAAACTGCGAATACCTTTGATGTCCCTTGGATAGGGCATCCTCTCAATTGCTTCGATCTTGTCCTTGTCCACCTCAATTCCCCTTTCGGAAATCTTGTGACCAAGAACAATTCTTTCGTTAACCATGAAGTGACACTTCTCCCAATTGAGTACCAGATTTGTCTCCTCACATCTCTGTAAAACTTTATTAAGGTTGTGGAGACAATGGTCAAAGGAAGTTCCATAGACGGAGAAATCGTCCATGAAGACTTCCACAATCTCCTCACAGAAAGTCAGAAACCATGAAAGATAGCAGACATACACCTTTGAAATGTAGCAGGGGCATTACATAAACCAAAAGGCATACGCCTTTAAGCATAAGTACCAAAGGGACAAGTAAAAGTGGTTTTATCTTGATCAGAAGTGTTAACATGAATTTGAGAGAAACCAGAATAACCATCGAGGTAACATGTGTTTTGCTGTGGCGTTTATATGCTGCTTTGTTCCCTATATTTGCACTGGTGGCGAACTTTGATGCCTAGTGGATGTAATATGTGTAATAGCCGTGATAGCCTAGCGTAAGTTGCTTGCCTATTTATTTCCTTATTGTCTTGTTTATTTGTTTTCTTGTAGTTAGTGCAGTTCTTTTTCCACGGTTTGCTAGTTTCCGCAATAGCCTATTTTTTTAAACTAGGCCACATTAACCATGGGCTACATATTTACTGCAGTTAACATGGGCCTTCTAAGGGCCGTAGAAACAGCGGGCCTTCTACGGGGCGTAGAAACACTGAGCCTTCTACGGGGTGTAGAAACAATGGGCCTTATACGGGCCGTAGACACAATGGGCCTTCTACAGGCCGTATGATCGGTTGGGCAAACATGGGCCAATAATAGACCACATTATGGCTGTAAATGGGCTAGAGCTGAAATCGTCCATTCATGGGCCGACCATAATGGGTCGTCGTTAATCGGCCGTATTTGATGAAGCTATGAAAACGGGCCAACCTATTAACGGGCCACAAACGAGCCGACTGTAACCACGGGCTGAATTTGGCCCACAAGCAGAAAATGACAGCAATGGGCCTAAAGTAAACGAATGCTGGAAATGAGCCAAAGAATACATGGGCCCTGAGAAGGCCGAAAGATAACATGGGCTGGGAACGGCCCAACAGAATAATGGGCCGTTAATGGGTATAAAGTGAAACACTGTTTAATATGGGATAGTTTTAACATGAGCCGTTAATGGGCCGAGGGTTACTAAGGACCTCATATGCACCGAAAGACATCATGGGCCATACATGGGCCTGAAGTTAAAATGGGCTGGAATTATATTGGACGGCCCAGATGACGCTACTGGGCCTAATTCGGATAGGCCGTAAACGGGCCCTGGGTTAGCGGGCTATAAATGGGCTATATGCGAACATGCCGTTAACAGGCTTGCCGTGGGCCAGCCCATCACCTTTGACCAAGTCAAACGGGCCGGCCTTTTCACAGGAATGGGCCTCTGTTGGGCACTGTTCAATATGGGCCAGTTTTGCCACGGGCCGTTAATGGGCCGAGGGTTACTAAGGGCCTCATATGGGCCGAAAGACGTCATGGGCCATACATGGGCCGGAAGTTAAAACGGGCTAGAATTATATTGGACGGCCTAGATGATGCTACTGGGCCTAATTCGGATAGGCCATAAACGGGCCCTGGGTTAGTGGGCTGTAAATGGGCTATATGCGAACAGGCCATTAACAGGCTTTCCATGGGCCGACCTACCACCTTTTGACCAAGTCAAACAGGCCGGCCTTTACACAGGAATGGGCCTCTGTTGGGCCCTGCCACGTGTCAACGTATCATAGGCGCTTTGGGTCCAATGAGAGGATGACATCTGTCCCAACGATGAGCCGACACGTGTTTCCTCCAGCCAATGATGATTTTACACTTGGAAATCCCCATTGGTCGGGGCTATTAACGGGTTATCGGATCCCAAACCGGGCCCGATAGCTTAAAGGTGTTCCGTTACGGTGGATGCCACGTGTCGGTCACCCTTGACGAAAGCACTTCTGTGACACGCGATTTATCGTCATGGAAGTGGACACTTCCGTGATGATCCTTTTGGTAATGTCATGGAACACTTCTACGACAGCACGGGTATGACTATCTTCATTCTGTCATAAATTTGTCATGGATGTACATGCATGACAGAAAACGTGACCTACTGTGACAAACACGTATCATCACGGAAGTGTATTTTTTTTAGTGTATAGTATGTATATATATACTCGTGACACCTCCCGAAGTGATAACGACCCAATAGTATAGCATGGCAGACGGATAAGGATGTGGAGCCACTGATGGAATAATGTCATCCTATACTAAGCATTAGGATAGCAGGTAAAGGTATCAACAATTGCAACAACAATGACAGGCTATGCAACATAATAGGAGCTATAGAATCATCAACAGTAGCAAACCTAATGCAAGAATAAGAGAGAAGAGAATGGGTGATATCTGGTGATCAAGGGGGGTTGGCTTGCCTGGTTGCTCTGGCAAGAACGATGGGTCATCGTCGATGTAGTCGATCACGAGGGCATCGTCGACGGTCTCGGTGTCTACCAGAAAGAAGTAACGGAGGGGGAACACAATAAATAACAGAGCATTCAAAGCATCACAAAGCATAACATGGTAATACACGGTGTTAGGGGTGACCTACCTCAGTGCTCGGTGATACAGACGAATAGGGATAACATCTGGGAGAGTCCCGATGCTAGGCATTTTTGGATAGATGGACCAGAGGCGGAAGGTTGCATGTTCGCTATGTTAGGGACATGTGGTGGACGAACGGACTGCGTATTCAGATTCGTCTCGTCGTTCTGAGAAACTTTCATGTACAAAGTATTTTTATCGGGGTTACTGCTTATTTTATATTAAGTTTCAAAGTTTTAATCATGTTTCTGAAATTCTGGATTTAATTTAATTCAAAAATATATTAGTAACTAAAAGCTATTGGTACACAGAACTGTACCCAAATATGTGTATGTGTGGCTAACAAGGGGGCCAGTTGACTCGGTCAATGGCCCAGTCAGCAGAGGCTGACTTGTGGGTCCAGGGGGGGCTGAGTCAGTAGCCCAGTCAGCAGTCAACAATTTGACTGTTGGCTGGTCCACCTGGCCAGTGGGCCCCACTAGTAAGTGAGGCATTTAGTAAACAAGTTTTAATTAGTTTAATTAATCCAATTAGCAAGTGGGGCCTTGCTGTCGGTGGCTGAGTTAATTAACATAGTTAATTTAAACTAATCCTAAATAGTTCAAGTGGGGGCCCACACGTCAGTGGGGTTTAGGTCCGGTGTTAGTGGCTAATGACTCTAGGGCCACATGTTGGTGACCCGAGTACGTTTAAGCCATGGTCACTGATGTCTACACACGCTTCAACTCTTATAGACTATGTTGGGCCTCCAAGCGCAGAGGTTTGCAGGACAGCAGCAATTTTCCTCAAGTGGATGACCTAAGGTTTATCGAACTCAGGAAGTAGAGGTTGAAGATGGTCTCTCTCAAGCAACCCTGCAACTAAGATACAAGAAGTCTCTTGTGTCCCCAACACACCTAATACAACTAGGAGTTGTATAGATGCACTAGTTCGGCGAAGAGATGTTAAATGGCAAGCGATATGGGTGGCAAAATAAAGTGATATAAATCTGTAATAAAAAGTGCAGCAAGCAAACAAGTGGTAAACGTGAGCACAAATGGTATTGCAATGGTGGAAACAAGGCCTAGGGATCATACTTTCACTAGTGGCAACTCCCAACAACATTAACATAATCGAATCACATGATATTTCCCATAAAACATGCAATGGAGACGCACCCAGAGGTCATTCCTTCGTGGTCAAGAGAGGACGAGAATTATGTAGGGCTACAAAAGCACACCTCAAAGTTCGTAGTTCTCAATCTAAGGATTTCCCAATGTCACCGCGGCCATCCAAAGAGAGTCCCACAATCACCACAACATATCTAAAGGATAGTCAAAAACAAGCACCAAGAGACTCTCAATCTTCAATCAACACACAAGAGAGGAAATCACTCATGAAAATATTTTTCTAATCCATGTCCAATAGACCGCTGTCACCTTGGTCTCGGGGATTATACTAGATAAAGACAAGTGAGTACATCAATCCAATACATAGAGGAAGGGGAAATATCATGGGATCATCTTAGATTAACATAGCCTATGATCACAACGAAGATCACATCATGGGAGAGAGAGATAACCACATAGCTACACGTACGAGCCCTCGGCCCCGGAAAAAACTACTCACACATGGACATGGTGAGGAGGAGGTTGATGATGGTGTTGATGGAGAGGTGCAGCCCCGCGAGGAGGAGACGGCCGGCGGCAGCCACGGAGGCGGCGGCGGCCCTTGGGGGCGCGGCGGCGGCGGCGGCCCTAGGGGTGGCGGCTCCTTGGCCCCCCTTCTTCCTTGTGGATGGTGCTGCAATGGTGCTGGTCCTCCCCTCCAAGACGGCGGCTTGGGAGGAGGAAAATTCGTGGCCCTTGGTGACCTAGGTTTCCTCTCTTTATATAGACTCTCGGATTCCCGTCATCAAATTTTGGGCCTCAGTAAAACGGGCTTTACTCGGCCGTCCGGACTTCAATTTGGACGAATTTTATATCCAGAAGCATCGCCTCGAAATTCCCCACAACTTTCGCAACTAGACTTTTTCCGTTTGACGTCGTCTTCGTGCCGGAACGTGACCATCTTTAAAAAACGTTCTTCAGACAGATTTCAGGAAAGTCAGAGTCCTACTCCAATACGACTCCTTTTGCGTTTTTGTCAATTTCCAAGTAATTCCTACACAATAAAGTGTAAAACAAGAACATTGTGCACTTTTGCAACCATTAGTAGGTTGGTCCAAATATGATCAAAAGTGTATGGAAGTGCATAAATATCATAGCAATATCACACAAAAAAGGCATGGAGCAAGCAGAAATTATAGATACGTTTTGGACGTATCAGTCGCGTGTTGGCGGCAGAGCCCCGACGACCACGGGAACGGCGTGGGTGGCCGGAAAAGTGGTCGCCGGCGACCATTCTAGCGGCGGAGGGTGTCTACGCGAAGCCCTGGCTAGTGTGAATCCAGTGGTGGCTGTGGTTGACGATGAGATGGCCGAAGGCGTCGACGGCGTCGAGCAGAGCAATGGTCGGACCAGGCGGGGCGGAGCGCGATGCAGGCGGGTGGGTCGGGCATGGCCGTGGAGGAGCAGGGGAGTGCAGGGGACAATGCGGTCCAGTGCGGGATGGGAGGCCGAGCCGGGCACGACCAAGCGCGGGGCGGTGGGCGCGAGCGGGCTGGAGAGTGGGGCGGAGGCGCGGGCGGGCGCGGTCGTGCGCGGCCAGCGGCGATCGTGAGTAGGCCCGGGGGGCAGGTAGCACGCATCCATGCGCGGTGGTCAGCGACAGATGAGGGCGAAGGGATTCGGGGTCTCACCCCCGTTGCAGCGGACCGGGCGGCGAGGCGCGAAGTAGTCCGGCCATGGAGAGGCGGTGGGGCGGCGCCGGCGAGGTGGCGAATGACTGCGGGGTTGAGGTGCTGGCAACGGGCAGCGGCGGACGAGGTCGATCCCGATCCAGCGGGGAGAAAAGGGTATCGGGGGGAGAGTGGTGAGGGGCGCTAGGTTTCGGTCGCCTCAGGGGGAGGTTGTAGGGGTTTGACTGGGCCGGCCGGTTCGGCAGTCAGCTGGGCCTGTTGGCCCAGTTGGTCTAGGGGGCCTTTTCCTTTTTCTTTTGTTTTCCTTTTTATTTATTCTTTTATGTTTTTATTTTACTTCCCTTTTTTTGTTTTGTGAAATACTAAGTCTCTACCTAATAATACAGCATGGAGTGCTTCTGCCCGTCTGTCTCACTGTTTTGCAAAAAAAACCTGTGATTTTTTAAATCAACCCGCACTCCGGACTTAAGTCACCCCCGAACCGTTATTTTATAATTTCTCAAAAAAAACTTGGCATTTTAGGTAATTCATACGCGGGTCAAATTTAAGTCAAACAAATGCTTTTCTAAATCATCCATATCTTTTAAATCGTAACTTCGATTTAAAAATGTTATATATGAAATTTGATTAGAAAAATGTGCAGAATATGAATATGAGATTATTTTAACCTTTTAAGTATTTTTAGATAATATTTTGGAAGATATTATTTTCAAACAAATGGTTTTCTAAATTATCCGTTTCTTGTAAACCGTAACTTCGATTTTAACATGTTATATATGAAATTTGATTAGAAAAAGGTGTGAATTCTGGAAATTATGTTAATTTTACCTGTTAAGTAATTTTAAAATATTGTTTTGGAAGAAAACTTATAATCTATAACGCACGATCTGTTTTTCTTTCGTAGTGGTGGTGAATCCAAATTGCAAATAAACACCCACTATAACCATATAGGGAAAAGAAAACATCGATAACTACACATGCACACCTCCGAAAACTTCGCACGGGAAAACAACAAATTTATCATCGTGAGTGTGAGAGAAAGCGAGAGAGAGAGAGAGGGACAGGGAGGAGAGAGGGAGAGAGAGAGACGTCTTAGGATTAACCACGTTCAAACACGTTTTGGTTTGTGTGAACACTGAGGACACCGCCGGCGAGGATGAGAAGGAGGATAAGCGGAAACACAAATATGATGCCCCGCTAAAATAAACAACATGGATCTATTGTAGTCTTGAGTGATGATTGTTGGGTTAAGAGTGTGTGTTGTGTTTTTTCTCCCATTGCAACGCACGGGCTCTTTTGATAGTTAGCATCTAAATTAGTATCATTAATATAGGCCACTGCCAAACTTAGCTAGGACCCTATATAAATTAGTTTAATAAATTTATGATTTAAGAAGAAATTAAACTATTAGTTTAGCCATTGTTTTTAAATAGTTAAGGACATTTAAACACTTTGAAAAAGGTTAATTTATCCACCACAATTACCTATGATCTATATGACACATTAAGAACATTTTTGTTTTAGTGTTTGAAAACTTTAGTTATTGCCTTTATTCTAAAGTCGAAATTTGAACAGATTTTCGAACTGACGCGACTTTATCAACAGTAACAGAGGTGACGTGGCATCATTAGTGGAGGTTCACTGTAGCTTAATAATCCGGGCGTCACACCGGAGAACAACAGGGAGGCACTGACGAAATTCAGCATCGGATCTGAAGCAAAGCATAAGGGAAAACGAACCCAATCTACACATACTTGGGCTGTCCATGGATAACGTTGGACAATTCGAAAGAATCACGGTTATAAATATGCAACTGCATGCATATTTATAGATGTAACCCTTTCGAATGGGAGACGCGTAGTGGTCACGCATACTGATGATTGAAGATACCTATAGCTAGCAAGTTTCATCGGCACGAAGACCGGAACAGAGAAAATGAAGGGGGGAGGAGGAGATGATTTGTGCTCACCCACGAACGCAATATTGTTTTTCCGCCAACCTAACTAAATATTTACAACAGAACGAGCGGGTAAGAGGGTTCCTCGGCGTCAATGGAACCCTAAATAGCAAGTATCATCGGTGCGAAATACATGTGGCGATAAACGTTGAACACTAGAACCACGTCACACAAGTGATGTCGGCGCCCGGCATCCCATAGCAATAGTTCTGGGGGCCAATGACGGTTTAACACCTTCGCGAATTTGCCTGGCAGCCTCTACGATGAGGATTAAAGCCATGTTTTGAAACTTCAAACAACCAAACCGACTTGAGTCGTCATCGCATAGGCTGCAAGACAAATTCGCATAGGTGTTCGACCACCATCGACCCCGAGAACTGTTGCTGCGAGACATGGATGTAGGGTTCGACACCGACGACCACATGTATCTCGCACCAACTATACATGCTATTTAGGGTTCCATCGACGTCGAGGAACCCCCTAACCCGCTCGTCCCCGGGCACCCTCTGGTATGGCGATGCACGGTCGACGGGTCAGCACACGGACCGGGGGATTCTCGGCATTGGCGACAGCGTCGGGGCCCACTGGCTCCACCATCTATATATCCCCCCTCGGCAACCGGCGATCCACGATACTCTTCCTTTTTTCCTTTTTCCTCTTCTTCTACTTATTCTTTTTTTCAACTTTCTTCTTCTTCTAATTATCTAAACCTAAACCTAGCACTAACCTAAACCTACCACTAACCTAAACCTATTAATAACACCTAAACCTAAACAGGAAAGAACAATAGAAAAAACAAAAAACAATGCTAACCTTGGCTCTGGCGGTGGTGGAGGAGGCGGCGGGCGGCCTGAGCGGCGGGGCGGCAGGGTTGCGGGGCGCCGGGGGGCGTGGCGGGTCGCTAGGGCGGCAGGGCGGCATGGCGAGGCGTCGGGGGGGGGCGTGGGCGGCTCGGGCACGGGGGCGACGGCGTGGGTGAGGTGACGGGAGAGATAGGGAGAGAGAGTGAGGGTGGGGCGCGGGCGCTGGCCGCTTTTTAGTTAGGTCATAGCTCTTTGTCGTCTGCTAGCACACGGCAAAGAGCCTACCTAGTGTGGTGGGGCCGGGGGAAACGATGTTAGGTGGGCCACTTTCTTTGCCGTCTGCTAGCAGACGGCAAAGAAGCTTTGCCGTCTACTAGCGGACGGCAAAGAAGCCGTCTGCTAGCAGATGGCAAAGAATGTGATCATCAGGTGGTTCTTGTTAGTGGGCCACCCTCCCTCTTTGTCGTTCGCTAGAGGATGACAAAGCTTCTATGTCGTGTGCTAGCACATGGCAAAGAGCGGGCTGGCGGCAAATACCATCTTTCCCGTCAGCTCTTTCTTTGCCGTCAACTTTCTATAAGCTGATGGAAAATACCTTCTTTGACGTCAGCTAGCTCACGGCAAAAAGCTGGCCGACGGGAAAGATCCTGATTCCTGTAGTGCTACTTGTAGCCGACAACTCCATCTGCCAAAGCATCCACCTCTGACGCCTTCCCGTGACCCTCTCCGCCATCTCCCTGCAATGTCGAGAACTGTCATGGCAACCCGCAACCTCGTCCGGCGATGCCTGTGAGAGAAGAACATTAATGCCAACTAGGCGTCTCTCCCGCTTTGGATATATGCCGGAAGCGTCCGAGTGTAGCCCGTGTCGTCCACGGGCAAGAACAAGATTCTGTCGACAAGAACACACCACAACCCCCACCACTGGCATGCCGCGCAATCCACTAGCCAATGGCCAAGGCGGAGCCTCCCGCTCGTAGCACTTATTCTTCGTCGGACAACCCGCCGAGGTAAGAACTGGTTGGATCTGACAAGGCTGTCCTGCACGCCATCGCCCGATGAAGGAGAAGACTTCGCAGCCGACACACCACACCAGGGTACCTGGGCGCCACCACCCCGCACGTCTGTCGTTGTGCCGCCAGGCCCCGCGGCAGCCCGATGCCCCCGCCCGTATGGTCGTCGTGCACTATCCACCAGCGAGTACATAGTAGGGCCCGGCACCACGTACACCGACAGAGCTTTGCCCGGCGGCAGTTGGGTACGTGAGCCAGGAGAGGACAACGGGGCTATGGTTGTCCACGATCGCTCACGAGAGCGACATGTGTGGAGTTTCCATATGTTCCTTATTTTTGGGCGATTTAGTGGACAAGAAATCAAACCCTAGGTAGCTTGATATCAATTTTTCTTGACAAAATCTTAATTTTTGTAGGGAAAAAACATATTTCCTTTTGTATTAGCTGTATCCATAGTTATTAGGTGCAACTTTTGGGAGACGGTAGCATGGGCTATCTTCAGCTGATTTGAATAACGAGCTAATAATAGGCTAGTATAGGCATAGTAGCCTGTTCTTTATCGCCGAAAGTGGCATATTTTTTATGTTCTATTTCCATTTGCGCTCAAGTTGTGAGCTTTTTATGAATCTAAGACTTTGTGATGCTACTTATTAATAATATGATTGCATGCATTGATTGATGGAGAGGCCGAATTTTCCTCCTTTAAAACAATACTATCCTTGGCATGCCTTCGAATCGACATCACAAACCCATGGATACCCACTAGCCCTGATTCGTAATTTCTTAGGCCTTCTGTGGGTGTTTTTGTGTCTGCATTTTCTCTGGGTGTGTACATGCGTGCACTTGTTGTTCAGATCGACACGCAATCACGGTCTGTGCATAAACATGTGCTTTGCCCGATGCTCATTCCCAAGGACTAATATAAGGATGGGAATAAGGTTAGACTGTTGTCCATGTGGAGCACACCCCATAATTACATTTCATACTTAAAAAGCATAGTTAGGGCATCTCCAACACCGACCCAAACCTCCCGTAAGCGTCTAGACCACGTGGTCTGGATCACAGAATCTATCCAACACCGACCTGTATCGGTCCGCGGCCCGGTCCGGACATAATTACTCCTGTGTGTTTTTTGTCAGCACCGTTCCAGAGAGTCAGCACGCGCATTCATTTCAGCCCAGAGTGGATGCGACCGCTCACTAGCGCCGGCATTAAAGCAGTGTGACGGCCAAGAGAGCGCTGTCCGCGCCGCTTCCCGGTGCAGGAAACTTCCGCGTGTTGAAATGACACAACGGCCGCCCGTCTGTCCGTCTGTCGCCCGCATTGATGACACGCGGTAGTCGAGGCGTCTCGTCCGGTGCCACCTGTCCGTCCGTTTTCCGCACATCGGTGCTATATAAACCACTGCCCTGGTGCCTCGGTCATAGGCACATTCATCCCTCCCAGCATCACCCCCACCCTGGATCCCTCCGTAGCCAAAGCTCTCTGGGACAAGCTTACGTAGAAGCAGAAAAAGGCCATGGCCGCCATTGCTGCCAACTAGCGGGCCGACAGGCAGCCGCAGGACAGCTCCGACGACGGCGTCCAACTGGAGGACGCATCTCTGATGACCTAGTGCAACCCTCCACTTCCTTTGCGGCACCCTCCTCCTCCGCTCCACCCTCACGAGCGCATTGCACCATGACCATCGGCGAGGCTCGTGCCCGTTATATGGGCAAGGTGCGGGAGGAGCGGGAGGACTAGTTCCGGGAGGCGCATGCCGACGCAAACAACAACCACAACCTCCTCCAGGAGCATCTGCAGGTGGAGGAGCAGACCGCTTCCGGCCGGGTTGTAGCACTGAATCCGGACACTAGTAGAAAAAGGGTCAAATGTTCAGCTCATTAGTCCTGGTTTGATATGAGCCAGCACTAGTGTGACCATTAGTGCCGGTTCCAACGGCTAGGCAGGCTGCTCTCATTAGTACTGGTTCGTGCCGAACTTTTAGCACCAGTTCGTGCCACGGAACGGTACTAAAGAGAGGGGTGGCAGGATGTTGTCATACCGGGGCCCTTCCAGCACCTTTAGTACCGGTTCTTGCAACAAACCGGTACTAAAGGTTGTCCTACATAAACCCTTAGTCCACCCGATCTCGCTCCATTTTTTCCATTTCCCCTCTCCTCTATCTTCTTCCCCTCTACCCTCGAGCTCACACTCCATTTTTGCCAAAATTTGTGAAGATTTGAAGGCACTCCATCCATCCAAGTGATCACAAAGGTAAGCAACTTTGTCTTTTCATCTCTCATTGCTAGATTAGCTCTTGCAATGCTTTATATAGTCATTAATTTGTGGGTTTTAGTAATTTGGGAGGAATTATATGTGGTAGTTCATTTCATTTATATGCTATTTGAGCTCAAAATAACTCTTAATTTGCATATGTAGGTGTGGTTTACTTAGTGCCTTCCAGTCTCCGTCCTAACCACCGTCGATCGTCTGCACCATCTTGTCGCCGGCACCACCTTGTGGTGAGCCTCTTGTTCTTATATTTTTTATATAAAAAATCATGTTTGTGTGATTTCAATATATAGTTACTGGTATAATTATCTTACCCGTACGTTATTTGTTATACATAGTGCCATGGTTTTGATATCCGTCCCTGTCGGCCCTCGTCCGTGTTATGATTCGGATGTGGTATATTCTCTTTTAAAACTATTTGTTGCATTTCGTGTTCATGACAAATTATGCCCATCAAGTTAACATAGATATTTTTTATCTAGGAGGTATGTGAACCGGAAATTCCTACCGACCCTATTGTCGAGAGGTTAAATTTAGTTGAAAGAGAAACGAGTATTCGAAAGAAAAATTGAAAAGAATTGAGGGGGAGAAGTTGGAATTGGAGTTGGATGTTGCCGATGTCGTAGATGATCACAAGATCAAGATGGAGAAAATGCGCTTGAAGATTAGAAAGATAAGAAAATATGCCATCGATAATGAGGCTTGGTATCATTATGCCGTTGGATCAATTGTTACCTTAGTTGCGATCTTGATCGCATTTGTTGTTGCATTTAAATGCTTTAGCTAGAGAGTTATTTGTATGTTGCATCTAAGTGTTGTATGAACTTTATGTATGAACTTGTATTAATTTGGTATTTTCGGTGTTGTGTAATGAAGATGAGCCGGCAATGGATGTACGATGAGCGATGCTCTCCCCAGTTCATTAATGGCGTGCATACTTTTCTAAATCTGGCGTGCATACTTTTATGAATGCGGCGTGCATACTTTTCTGAATACGGCTAAGGCAAACAAGCGGGCGGATGGTTTTATGCCTTGTCCATGTGCTGGTTGTAAGAATGATCACAATTACTCTAACTCAAGAACCATTCATGTCCACCTGTTTGAATCCGGTTTCATGCCCCATTATAATGTTTGGACCAAGCACGGAGAAAGAGGGGTTATGATGGAAGACAATGAAGAAGAACAGGACGACGACAGCTATCCTGGCCATGGGTTCCCTGAATACGATGGTACAACAATGGGGGAAGAAGCTGAGCCGGCAATGCGGCAAGAAGCTGAAGAATAGGCATCAGATGAGCCTGCTGATGATCTAGGTCGGGCCATTGCCGATGCAAAGACAAACTGTGCAAGTGAAAAGGAGAAGAAGATGTTACAGCGCATGTTAGAGGATCACAAGAAATTGTTGTACCCGAATTGCGAAGCTGACAGGAAAAAGCTGGGCACCGCACTTGAATTGCTGCAATGGAAGGCAGAGAATGGTGTATCTGAAAAGGGATTTGAAAAGTTGCGGGTAATGATATAGAATGTGCTTCCAAAGGACAACGAATTGCCCGAGAGTACGTACGAAGAAAAGAAGGGTGTCTGCCCTCTAGGGTTAGAGGTGCAGAAGATACATGCATGCCCTAATGACTGCATCCTTTACCGGGATGAGTTTGAGGATTTGAACGCGTGCCCAGTATGTGGTGCATTGCGCCATAAGATCAGCCGCGATGACCCTAGTGATGTCGAGGGCGAGCGCCCCAAGAAAAATATTCCTACCAAGGTGATGTGGTATGCTCCTATAATACCACGGTTGAAACGTTTCTTCCAAAACAAAGAGCATGCCAAGGCGATGTGATGGCACAGATAAGACCGTAAGAAAGACGGAAAGCTGAGAGTACCCGCTGACGGGTCGCAGTGGAGAAAAATCGAGAGAATGTACAGCAGGGAGGAGTTTGGAGGTGACGCAAGGGACGTGTGGTTTGGTCTAAGCGCAGATGGCATTAATCCTTTTGGGGAGCACAGCAGCAACCATAGCACCTGACATGTGACTCTATGTATGTATAACCTTCCTCCTTGGTTGTGCATGAAGCGGAAGTTCATTATGATGCCAGTGCTCATCCAAGGCCCTAAGCAAACCGGCAACGACATTGATGTGTACCTAAGGCCATTAGGTGAAGAACTCTTACAGCTATGGAATGGAAAAGGTGTACGTGCGTGGGATGAGCACAGACAGGAAGAATTTGATCGAAAGGCGTTGTCGTTCGTTACCATCAATGATTAGCCTGCTCTCAGTAACCTTTCAGGACAGAAAAACAAGGGATACCGTGCATGCACGCATTGTTTGGATGATACCGATAGTATATATTTGGATAATTGTAGGAAGAATGTGTACTTGGGACATTGTCGATTTCTTCCGAGCAGGCATCCCACAAGAAAGAAAGGCAAGCATTTCAAAGGTGAGGCGGATCACCGAACAAAGCCTCCCCACCAAACTGGTGATGTACATGATATGGTCAAGGATTTTAAGGTAGTCTTTGGAAAGGGTCCTGGCGGACAACCTGTTCCGAATGACGCTAACGCACGCGCACCCATATGGAAGAAGAAATCTATATTTTGGGACCTGCCCTATTGGAAAGACATAGAGGTCCGCTCCACAATCGACGTGATGCACGTGACGAAGAATCATTGTGTGACCCTACTTGGCTTCTTGGGCATGTATGGGAAGACAAAAGATACACCGGAGGCACGAGAGGACCAGCAACGTATGCACGGAAAAGACGGCATACATCAGGGTCATGCCAGCTACGCTCTTACCAAAGAAGAGAAGGAAATCTTCTTTGAATGTCTGCTCAGTATTAAAGTACCGTCTGGCTTCTCGTCGAATATAAAGGGAATAATAAATATGGAAGAGAAAAAGTTCCAGAACCTAAAATCTCATGACTGCCACGTGATTATGACGCAACTGCTTCCGATTGCATTGAGGGGGCTTCTATCGGAAAACATTTGATTAGCCATTTGAAGCTATGTGCATTCCCCAATGCAATCTCTCAGAAGGTAATCGATCCAGAAATCATATCAACGTTACAGAATGATTTGGTACAATGTCTTGTCAGTTTCGAGTTGGTATTACCCACCATCCTTCTTCAACATCATGACGCACGACCTAGTTCACATATGCGAAGATATTAACGTTTTGGGTCCTGTATTTCTACAGAATATGTTCCCCTTTAAGAGGTTCATGGGAGTCTTAAAGAAATATGTTCATAACCGTGCTAGGCCAGAAGGAAGCATCTCCAAGGGCCATGAAAATGAGGAGGTCATTGAGTTTTGTATTGACTTTATTCCTGACCTTAAGCCAGTTGGTGTTCCTGAATCGCGGCATAAGGGCAGACTGGATGGAAAAGGCATGCTAGGAGGGGATCAAACAATATGTATGGACGGGCATTCTCTCACTCAAGCACACTACACAGTTCTACAGAGCTCCGCCTTTGTGGCTCCGTATATGGACGAACAAAAGAATTTTCTACGCTCCAAACACCCGGAGCAGTCTAACGACTGGATTACACGTGAAGAAACGATGACCTTTGTCGGCTGGTTGCAGGCACGTGCCATGCATGACGCCGCTATTGAAGATGACATGTACTTGCTGTCCCAGTTACCATCTTCGAATATAATGACTTTCAAAGGGTACGAGATAAATGGGAATTCATTTTGCACGATCGCCCAAGATAAGAAGTGTACCAACCAAAACAGTGGTGTCCGCTTTGATGCAGCAACCAAGATGGGAAAGGAAACATATTATGGTTACATAGAGGACATATGGGAACTTGACTATGGACGTGGTTTGAAGGTCCCTTTGTATCGGTGCAAATGGGTCAATATGAAATGAGGCGGGGTAACTGAAGACCCGCAGTACTGAATGACAACAGTGGATCTCAACAATCTTGCGTATGCAGACGAACCATTCGTTCTAGCCAATGATGTGGCACAGGTTTTCTATGTGAAGGACATGTCTACCAAGCCGAGAAAAAGAAAAGATAAGGAAGCGAATGCATCATACGATGAGCCAAAGCGCCACATAGTTCTTTCTAGGAAAAGAAACATCGGGGGAGTGGATGAAAAGACAGACATGTCAGAAGATTTTAAAAAGTTTGATGAAATTGCTCCATTCACAATGAATATTGACCTGAGCATCAAATTAAATGACGAAGATTGTCCATGGTTACGGCGCAAAGGGACAGACGCGAAGAAAAAGTTTCACACCCAAAGATCCCACTCTGGGATGTGATCGGCTTCACTGTCATCACTTTCTTCTCTAGTGAGTTTCCGGACTTATATATCTGGAAAGTCCCGATTCGAATAAATTGGAGGAATCTTTGTAATAGTTAGGGTACTTATGTGCTTTGGCATTTGAAACGCGAAGAAATTTTATGTGCAAACAAATTCTTTCATGTATTTACTGAATTTTTCAGCTAAATGACCTTGAAATTGAAAAACACTTCAAACGAACTCTGAAAAGGTTGAAAGTTCGCACGGTATCATAATTTCACCCACATAGCATATGCAAAAAAGTAGAGAGAGTTACGGCAAAAACTGGATGCACTTCGTGTAAAAAATGGACAATCTCTTTCGAAGTATCAGGGTTTCGGACGAAATGTCATCGGTTACAAAGGCATTACATTTTTAAATAACCTAAGTATTACCAGCTGAATATAATGATAAAACACACCAATATTAAACATAAGAAAATAGAATCACTGAATAATCTATTTTTAAAGTTAAGTTATTCACAAACTAGTGATTCACACAAATTTGAAATAATTCAAATTTAAACTATTCAAATTTGAAAACTATCGGCACTAACAGAAAGTTTGTAATTTTTTGTACCTAAAGCAAAATATTCAAAAAAACTCTAAATACAGCAAAAAACAACTCCAAAATAAATAAAAGAAAATAAGTAAAGCAGAAAAGAAAAAATGAAAAAAAAAGCCCGCCTACTATGCCAGAGCGGCCTGCATACGACTAGAAACCCAACCTCTACTTGGGCCAGGATGCAGGCCCTCTAGCCCAGTAGGCCCAACAGTGCATCGTAGCACTGGTAGGCCCCGAAGGCCTGCTTTAGAGAGGAGCTCGACACAGCAGTGGCGGCGGGGCTTATAAGCATGTGTGAGCGCCCCTCGGCTAGCGAGGTGGGACAAACTTCTCCGCCCTTCGCCTGCCAGCGCTCCACCTTTAGTACCGGGTCGTGGCTGGAACCGGTACTAAAGGGAGGGGTCTTTAGTACCAGTTGGAGCCACCACCCCGTACTAAAGGCCTGCCCTTCTCGCCGCTTGGCCTGGCCAAAACAGGCCTTTAGTACCGGTTGATGGCTCCAACCGGTACTAAAGGTCCATCCTATATATACGACACTTGAAAAAAATTCAGTTTCCCTCTATTTCTCCTCTTCCTCTCCACCGACGCTGTCGCCGCCCCCGTCGCCGTCGTCGTCGCCGTCCCCGTCGACTCCGCGCCGCCCCCAACGACGCCGCCCCAGTCACCGGCCCGTCCCCGTCGCCGCACACCGGCCCGTCGCCGTTCCCTCGCCTCGCCGTCGCCGTCGCCTCAGACCTCGCCTCACCGTCACCGTCGCCTCGACCACGCCGTCGTCGTCGCCTCGACCTCGCCCGCAAGGTGAGCTCCTCTCCCCCGGCCCCTCGCACACACGCGCGCGCACACACACACACACTTTTTTGTTTTTAGTTTTTTCTGTTTTTATACAAAGTTCTAGATGAATTAATTAATTATATTAGATTAATGTCAAATAGTATATAGAAATGTTAGTTATAATGTAATGTCAAATAGTATATAGAAATGTTAGTTATATAGAAATGTTAGAAATTTTAGAAATGTTAGTTTTAGCTAGATGAATTAGATTAATTTCAAATTGGTAGATGATGATCGATGTTTTTTTAGTTTCTTATAATTTTAGTTCTAGAAATTTACAATGTTACGTTTGCATATAGTATTTGTTCTCGACGATGCCCGACCCGCATCCACGCCGTCGACCCGTTCGCGACGACGTCCTGCTTCAGAAGACCCATGTCCGGGACTGGGCTCCGCCGTGCTGGCACTGGGAGGTGCTACCTTCACGGGCTCACCGCTTGGTGAGGAACGGGACCCCGGGTCCTGTCGTCGACACTGAGCTCCTTTGGTGGCGTTCGCGTGGGCCACTTTCGATGCGGAGGGAGCTGATGGCTTCTCGCCCCTCGTTGGTTACCCCAAGTGGAAGGTTGAGATGTAGCATAGCGGCAAATTTCCCTTGGCAAAGATACCAAGGATCGAATCCCGTGAGACTCCGAGGGTCGACAAGTAGGTGTCAACGGTGCCAGAAACTTAGCGGTTGACGGGACCTGCACACAGATACAGATAACTTTGCTCCCAACGAGTACAGAGAGGTTGTCAATCCCTCCGGCCTTGTTGTTTACAAAGGATCAAACACAAGAGATAATAATGATAGCTATGACTGCAACTAGGAAATAAAAACATGAAGTAAATAGAAGGTGTGATCAGCGGTGGTAATATGGACCGGGGTCCCATGATGTTCACAAGTGATGTCTCTCTCCCAAAAGACAATAAAACAGGAAAGCGAGGTAAACAAATTACAGCTGGGCAATTGACAGGATTATGTGCGCAAACCAATGCTAACTATGCTGCAAAGAAAGGTAGAGGCTGAAAAGCATGGGCGGTACGCCAAGGCAAGTAGACCGAAATCCATCTGCACCTACTACTAATCATCCACCTTGAGATATCTATCCAGAACATCTCGCTGGTATTAAGTTGCGAATCCCACCCAAAGTGTAAACTCAAAGCAACAAACAACTGCATTAAAAGAACTTTGCATAAAGTAAACAATCCTTGCACCCGCAAATACAAGCACCGTTGTTTTCTCCCTTGTGGCAACAGCACATCCCCTAGACTCATGTTTCTGTCACTCAAGCTAGTCATCAGGGGGCATGAACCCACAATCAAGCATAACGCTCCCTCTTGGAGTTACTACCTACTACTTGGCCAAAGCAATAAACAGCAACGGAGAACACGCAAGAATTACTCAAGAACAAAGATATAAAAGAGGTGAAACAAATATATTACTCAAACACAATCTGAACATAGTCTCATAATCCATCAGATCCCAGCAAACTCAGCAAAGCAACAGCAGAAAGATTACATATGTGCCTCGATCATGTAGGGCAGCTCACGAGGTCTAAACCATGAAGAGCAAAGAGGGGAGGAGAACATCACATAGCTACTGGTCATGGACCCATGGTCCAAGGTGGACTACTCACGACTCATCCGGGAAGCGTCCATGGTGGAAGCTCCCGGTGGTGGTTCTCCCCTCCGGCAGGGTGCCGGGAAGAGTTCTCCTGATGCTCCCGATCTTCGAAGCGCTGCGGCGGCGGAACAGAGGCGAGATCGCGAAAAAGGGTTCTGTCCTCCAGGGTTTCGGGACGAGAGGGATATATATGCGAAGGGGGGCAGCCAGAGGCGGAGCAGGGGCCCTAGGCGCCCCCCTGGCGCGGCCAGGGGTGGGGCCGCGCCAGGTGGCCGCCTGGGCCTCCCTGGCTCCCCTCTGGCCCATCTTTGGTTCTTCGCGAAGCTTCCTGTATGCTGATTTTTCCTATATTTTTCCTGGAATTTTTGGAGCACTTTTAATATGGGGGAAACCTGAAATAGAAAAACAGCAGAAAACAGGAACTGGCATTATGGTGCACTGAGTTAATAGGTTAGTCCAAATATGATCAAAAGTGTATGGAAGTGCATCAATATCATAGCAATATCACACAAAAGAAGCATGGAGCAAGCAGAAATTATAGATACGTTTTGGACGTATCAACATCCCCAAGCTTAATTCCTGCTCGTCCTCGAGTAGGTAAATGATAACAAGCATAATTTCTGTGGTGACATGCTACCAACCATATAAGAACTTTTTAAGTAAAGCAATCAAGGCATGTAATTCAATTCAAGTCATAACAAGCAAGAGTCTATATTAGCATTGTAACAAGCAACATAAGAACATAAAGGTGCAAGAGCTCTCGCTGTCCGTGACTCGAGTGTCTCCAAATGGTGTTTGCGTGCAAGAAAGGGGATAGGGATATACGAGAGAGTGAAACATAGTTTTTGTATTGTTGAGAACTTAATCTACTAAAGTTTCACACTTGGTCTTCTTTGGAATCTTATCTTAACTCATCCCCAGACCACTAGCCATGTACAAGTCAAAATGATCCACTCCCTTTCGATATTTTGAGCACTCATGCAGATGAGCGTAAGCAAGAAAGTTGACACTTAGGATGTCAAAGAGAGAAAAATGATGAAGGGGGAAGACAAAAAAAGGTGTGAAAGGCTCACATCAATGAGGACAATCATAGGCGAGAGAAAGCCAAATGATAGATATGATGTGAGGAGTAGGGATTGCCATGCAACGGATGCACATATGAGCTAAGGTAAGCTCTCCAATGGAACTAGTGGGGGTGCATCCAACTTGCTCGCTCAAGAAGACCTAGAGCTCTTTTGAGGAGGCTCATCATTGGAATATACAAGCCAAGTTCTATAGTGTGAAGGTCCCCACATGGCTATATGCATGAATGATAATCTCTATGGAGTATAAGGTATAAGATGGAGTACGAGTGTGGATCTCTCAAAAGGAATAGTAGTGTGCCCCCTTCTCTCTTTTTATTTCTTTTTCTCTTTTTTCTATTTTTTTTGTGGCCTCAATGGCTCTTTCTATTTAACTCTTATTTGTCCTCTTTGGGATCTTTTGATTTTGTCCTCTTTGGGATCTTTTCCTCACTTTAGGGGCAACACTCTATGTATTACAAGAAGTATAGAAGATCTTTCACACTTTACAAAAGTACTCAACATAAAGAAAATGAAACTATCATGATGTATGCAAATGTATGCCTCTGCCGGTGTAGCAGGATATGCAATGATACTAGCGCGTCATGTAGCAATGATTAGGGAAAGGCCCAACTAGCATGCGGCTCATCGATCAAGCAAAAAGCATGTATGACATGAAGATCAAGTCATGAGAAGATGGATGTTGCATGGCAATGTATCTCTCAAAGGCTATGGAAATGCCTTGATAGGTAGGTATGGTGGCTGTTTTGAGGAAGGATATAATGAGTCTTATGATGACAGAGAGTATGGTGCCAAGGATTTGGATGCACCGGCGAAGTATGCACCAACTCTCGAGGTGAGAAAGGGCAATGCGCGGTACCGAAGAGGCCAGAAAAATATGGCTAGGTGGAAGTGTCAACTTTCGAATACTCACATTAGTCCGAAGAACTCATGCACTTATTATCGGTAACTCTCAATCTAATTAGGAGGTTCACAAACAGACAAGTACCCCGAGGAGGAGTGTATGGGGGTTTGGTTATCCTTGCGCATCCTCGACTCATGGTACGTGAGTGTACTCTAATATACGATCCCTCCAAAGATTAGTGATCCATCTAGTAGCTAAAGTTCTCAACTATTTTTAGGTTTTCGAAAATAAAAACGGATTTCCCAAAATACGACATCTATCACTAATAGGCTAAAGCTCTTGACACCAAAAGTTCACACATTACTCATGGCAATACCTCAAAACTATTGCAAGTTACTACTAAAATTAAATAGCAACCTCAATTACCTACTTTAAGTTAAGACACACAACTCAGTGCAACAGGCAAACTCTCTTAACAAAATAAACATGAAAACTCAAGAGAGTTCAGCAACCAACTAAACAAAAGCTCTTTAAAAAGAAAAGCATGAAAACTAAGAGCTAAACATGACAGCAGCTATGGAAAGACAAAGAACACACACAGTAAAGATAAGCATGAAAATCCTATGTTGTGTTCCAGGTTGAAGTGGAGCGTGTTTCTCTCCCACACAAAGAAAGCTGGGTTCTAACTTGTTATGAACAGCAAGCAAAGCTAAAGAAAACTAAACAAAAGAAACTAAGAGCAAGACGCTCCAAGCATAGCACATAACGCATGAAGTGATAAAATTATAGTGGAACGAAAGACGAACTGATAATTGTTGATGGAGAAGGGGATGCATGGGGGCATCCCCAAGCTTAGACGCTTGAGTCTTCTTGAATATTTCTTGGGGGCGCACGGGGGCATCCCCAAGCTTGAGCGTTTGACCCTCCTGGATCTTCTTTTATCATCTTCCCTCGCACACTTGAAAACTTCCTTCATACATAACTCATCATAATCTGATTAGCGAGGTTAGTACCCACAATAAAATAATTTTTCCCTACTGGAAATAAAGATAATCTTGAATAGCTACTGTTTCTCAAGATTGCCAAAAGGTTTTTGCAAAGAAAAAGCAAGCTCAAGGTTTGCAAAACGAAGAAAAGGCAAAACAGGACAGAATCTGTGAAAAACATACCAGCAGGTAGTAAATAATTTTTTCGGGGCACTTCTGCAACTCAAATCAAAAAACTCAGAACAGACGCTCGAAAGCCAATTGTATAGAGCACGCTGTCAAAAAAATTCAGATCAAAAAGATGATATGGTGATTTTATTCGAATTTTTCTGTCCAAGGACAGAATCTGTTTTCTGGACAGCACGTCACAACTTTTGAACTTTCTTGCAATCGGCGGCTAAACTTGGCACAAAGCTGAAAAGAAAAGATACAATGATGATGCTACTGTAGTAACAAACATCAAGACACAACAAAAGCAAAATAAAACCTAATTCGTTGTGGGCTGCCTCCCAAAAGCGCTTTCTTTTATGCCTTTAAGCTAGGCATGATGCAAAAAGGAGAAGATCAAGTCTTATCAAGAGTAAGAGAATAGCTAGCCCGTGTAATGGACTCAAAAGGCAACTTAGTCTTCTTTCTAGAGAAGTGTTCCATCCCTTTCTTGAGAGGGAATTGGAATTTTATATTCCCCTCTTTCATGTCAATGATAGCACCAACGGTGCGAAGAAAAGGACGTCCCAAAATAATTGGACATGAAGGTTCACATTCAATATCCATAATAGTAAAATCAACGAGAACATAATTGTCATTGACAATGATAAGAACGTCGTCGATCTTCCCCAAAGGTTTCTTTACGGAGGAATCAACAAGACGAACACCAAAAGAACAAGGATCAAAAGGTTTCAATTCAAACATATCATACATTCTTTTGGGCATAACGGAGGTACTAGCTCCAACATCACATAAAGCATAGCAAGAGAAGTTATTCAACTTAATTTTAATCATAGGATCCCAACTATCTTCTAGCTTTCTAGGTATGGAGGCTTCTACCCTAATCTTCTCCTCCCTAGCTTTGATGAGAGCATTAGTGATATGCTCCGTGAAGGCAAGATTAAGTGTGCTAGTGTGGGGATCTCTAGACATCTTGTGAAGAAAACCAATAACTTCAGAAAGGGTGCAATTGTCAAAATCAAGGTCACTACTATCAAGTAAAGTGGTAGTGGTGTCCTTTAGACTCACTTGTTTGGTATCTTCTATGGTCATAGGAGTTTCTTCTTCTACGGTTGAGGTCATAGCATCACCATTAATAGGTCCAATGGGACTAGGAGTGCATTGGGTGCTAAGAGTTTGGATATCCTCAACAACTTGGATAGTAGCAACAGTGTGGTGGGTAGGAAGGCTCTTAATTCTATCTTCTTCCTCCTTTTCTCTAGCCCACCTCTCTTTAAGTTTAGCCATCATCCTAATGTTTTCATTAATTTGCACTTGAATAGCATTCATAGGAGTGGTCTTCCTCTCCTCAAGAGGAGAAGTTCTAATTATAAGCAACTCTACCTCATGGGCTAAATTGTCTACCTTCGAAGAGAGATTATCTAGTTTGTCTAGTTTTTCTTCTACACTCTTATTGAAGGCCTTTTGGGTAGTGATGAGGTCTTTAAGCATAATCTCTAGTTCAGAAGTGGAGTTCTTGGTGCTAGGATAAGCATTGTTGTTCCCATAGGAATTAGAGGGGAACGGTCTAGGGTTGCTACCAAAATTACTCCTATAAGCATTGTTATTGAAATTGTTTCTAGAGATAAAGTTCACATCTACTTGATCTTGTGCAATCAAAGAATTTAAAGGAACATCATGAGGATTAATAGAAGATTGCTTGGAAAGTAGAGACATGATCAAGTCAACTTTTTCATTTAGGGAGGAAATCTCCTCGACAGAGTTTACCTTCCTACCTGTTGGAGTGCGTTCGGTGTGCCATTGGGAATAATTGGTCATCATCTCGTCGAGAAGCTTCGTGGCAGCACCAAGTGTAGTTGACATAAAGGTTCCTCCCGCGGCCGAATCTAACAAGTTCCGCGAGGTAAAGTTCAAGCCTGCATAAAAAGTTTGGATAACCATCCAAGTAGTCAAACCATGAGTAGGGCAGTTCTTGACAAGAGATTTCATGCGTTCCCAAGCTTGGGCAACGTGTTCATTATCTTTAAAATTCATTATGTTACTCCTTAATTAGATAATTTTAGCAGGGGGATAGTACTTCCCAATAAAGGCATCCTTGCACTTGTCCCAAGAATCTATACTATTCCTAGGCAAGGATTGAAACCAGATTTTAGCTCCTCCTCTCAAGGAGAAAGGAAAAAGCTTAAGCTTAACAATATCACCATCTACTTCTTTGTACTTTTGCATATCACAGAGCTCAACAAAATTATTTAAGTGCAAAGCAGCATCATCTCCAGCACCGGAGAATTGATCTTTCATAACTAGGTTCAGCAAAGCAGGTTTAATCTCATAAGAAGGTGCTGAAGTGGCAGGTGTAGCAATAGGCGTGCAGATAAAGTCATTGTTGTTATGACTAGTGAAGTCACACAACTTGGTGTTCTCGGTGGAACCCATAGCAGCAGCAAGCAAGATAACTATTTTTGTGATTTTTGGTAAGGGACACTACAGCAAAAACTGAAAGGTAAACTAACAAGACTAAAAAGCAAAGATAAAAGATAGCGTGCAACTCCCCTATCTTGAAGAGTGGAGTCCCCGGCAATGGCGCCAGAAACTTCCTTGATGGCTTCTCGCCCCTCGTTGGTTACCCCAAGTGGAAGGTTGAGATGTAGCGTAGCGGCAAATTTCCCTTGGCAAAGATACCAAGGATCGAATCCCGTGAGACTCCGAGGGTCGATAAGTAGGTGTCAACGGCGCCAGAAACTTAGCGGTTGACGGGACCTGCACACAGATACAGATAACTTTGCTCCCAACGAGTACAGAGAGGTTGTCAATCCCTCCGGCCTTGTTGTTTACAAAGGATCAAACACAAGAGATAATAATGATAGCTATGATTGCAACTAGGAAATAAAAACAGGAAGTAAATAGAAGGTGTGATCAGCGGTGGTAATATGGACCGGGGTCCCATGATGTTCACTAGTGATGTCTCTCTCCCAAAAGACGATAAAACAGCAAAGCAAGGTAAACAAATTACAGCTGGGCAATTGACAGGATTATGTGCGCAAACCAATGCTAACTATGCTGCAAAGAAAGGTAGAGGCTCAAAAGCATGGGCGGTACGCCAAGGCAAGTAGACCGAAATCCATCTCCATCTACTACTAATCATCCACCTTGAGATATCTATCCAGAACATCTCGCTGGTATTAAGTTGCGAATCCCACCCAAAGTGTAAACTCAAAGCAACAGACAACTGCATTAAAAGAACTTTGTGTAAAGTAAACAATCCTTGCACCCGCAAGTACAAGCACCGTTGTTTTCTCCCTTGTGGCAACAGAACATCCCCTAGACTCATGTTTCTGTCACTCAAGCTAGTCATCAGGGGGCATGAACCCACAATCAAGCATAACGCTCCCTCTTGGAGTTACTACCTACTACTTGGCCAAAGCAATAAACAGCAACGGAGAACATGCAAGAATTACTCAAGAACAAAGATATAAAAGAGGTGAATCAAATATATTACTCAAACACAATCTGAACATAGTCTCATAATCCATCAGATCCCAGCAAACTCAGCAAAGCAACAGCAGAAAGATTACATATGTGCCTCGATCATGTAGGGCAGCTCACGAGGTCTAAACCATGAAGAGCAAAGAGGGGAGGAGAACATCACATAGCTACTGATCATGGACCCATGGTCCAAGGTGGACTACTCACGACTCATCCGGGAAGCGTCCATGGTGGTGGAGAAGCTCCCGGTGGTGGTTCTCCCCTCCGGCAGGGTGTCGGGAAGAGTTCTCCTAATGCTCCCGATCTTGGAAGCGCTGCGGCGGCGGAACAGAGGCGAGATCGTGAAAAAGGGTTCTGTCCTCCAGGGTTTCGGGACGAGAGGGATATATATGCGAAGGGGGGCAGCCAGAGGCGGAGCAGGGGCCCCAGGCGCCCCCCTGGCGCGGCCAGGGGTGGGGCCACGCCAGGTGGCCGCCTGGGCCTCCCCTGGCTCCCCTTTGGCCCATCTTTGGTTCTTCGCGAAGCTTCCTGTACGCTGATTTTTCCTATATTTTTCCTGGAATTTTTGGAGCACTTTTAATATGGGGGAAACCTGAAATAGAAAAATAGCAGAAAACAGGTACTGGCACTATGGTGCACTGAGTTAATAGGTTAGTCCAAATATGATCAGAAGTGTATGGAAGTGCATAAATATCATAGCAATATCACACAAAAGAAGCATGGAGCAAGCAGAAATTATAGATACGTTTTGGACGTATCAGGAGCCGGCACCGCCGGAGGTGGTGGGTCGCCGTGTCAGGGAGGAGGACGAGCACGTCTGTCGCTACATGGCTTCTATGGACGTCGGGTTCTCCAATACCTGGCAGGTTCTTCGGGGAGATGACCGGAGCTATGATCCTATGATGGTTCCTTCTCTTTGGGTGTCCACCGCCACTATTAGAAAAAGGGTCTAATGTGAAGCACAGTAGTCCCGGTTTGGAAGAGAACTGGCACTAATGTGACCATTAGTGCCGGTTCCACGGCTAGGCGGGCTCAGCCCATTAGTACCGGTTCGTGGTGAATCTTTAGTACCAGTTTGTGCCACGAACTAGTACTAAAGAGGCTGTCGTAGGCTGTGGTCAAACTGGGGAAACACATGCACCTTTAGTGCCGGTTCGTGCCACAACCTGGTACTAGAGGTTCCCAGTTGATTCATTCTACGACGCTTTTTTAGTCCCACCTCGCTCCTCTAACTGAGTTTTTACCACCTTAAATATGTTACTTCTCAAACTATCATAACCACTTGGTCTTCATTGAACTCTATGTGTAGAATTTGTGGCCACAATATGAGTCTTCTCTAGTTTCTAAACCGGTGAGGACTCATATTGACAATTCAGATTATACACAAAAAGATCATTGATGATCAATTTGTTTTTGATGTATTTCTCTGTTGTAGTAGCGCGTTTTGGCAGAAAGGCGGTACTGGTCAATGTATTTTTGAAAAGCACTACAAAAACTGGAAAATCTCTTTCGAAGTATCAGGGTTTCGGACGAAAAAACTCATCTGTTACACCGGCACTTCATTTTTTAAAAGTTTGTTACAACTCCGGACTTTTTTAGCGTTCAGTATACACGATTCAAAGCCACATCATCAACTTTCAACCCTTTCTGACATCATTTGCTATTTTTCATTTATTTACTGATTTATTTTGGGAGCTAAATGACCGTGAAATAGAAAAGCACTACGAAATAAACTCTGAAAAGGTTGAAACTTTGCATGGTATCATCATTTCACCCACCTAGCATGTGCAAAAAAGTAGCGAGGTTCACGGCGAAAACTGGATGCACTTCGTGTACAAACTGGACAATCTCTTTCGAAGTATCAGGGTTTCGGACGAAAAAACTCATCTGTTACACCGACACTTCATTTTTTAAAAGTTTGTTAGAACTCCGGACTTTTTTGCGTTCAGTATGCACGATTCAAAGCCACGTCATCAACTTTCAACCCTTTCTGACATCATTTGCTATTTTTCATTCATTTACTGATTTGTTTTGAGAGCTAAATGACCGTGAAATAGAAAAGCACTACGAAATGAACTCTGAAAAGGTTGAAACTTTGCATGGTATCATCATTTTAGCCACT
>LR738712.1:728183356-728196460 GCA_902687465.1 Secale cereale | reverse complement strand
CCGGCACTTCATTTTTTTAAAACTTTGTTACATCTCCGGACTTTTTTTGCGTTCAGTATGCATGATTCAAAGCCACGTCATCAACTTTCAACCCTTTCTGACATCATTTGCTATTTTTCATTCATTTACTGATTTGTTTTGAGAGCTAATTGACCGTGCAATAGAAAATCACTACGAAGTGAAATCTGAAAAGGTTGAAACTTTGCATGGTATCATCATTTCACCCACCTAGCATGTGCAAAAAAGTAGAGAGGGTCATGGCAAAAACTGGATGCACTTCGTGTACAAAATGGACAATCTCTTTCGAAGTATCAGGGTTTCAAACGAAAAAACTCAGCTGTTACACCGACACTTCATTTTCTTTAACTTTGTTACAACTCCGTACATGTTTTGCGTTCAGTATGCACGATTCAAAGCCACGTCTTCAACTATCAACCCTTTCTGACATCATTTGCTATTTTTCATTCATTTACTGGTTTGTTTTGAGAGCTAAATGACCGTGAAAAAGAAAAGCACTACGAAATGAACTCTGAAAAGGTTGAAACTTTGTATGGTATCATCATTTCACCCACCTAGCATGTGCAAAAAAGTAGAGAGGGTCACGGCAAAAACTGGATGCACTTCGTGTACAAACTGGACAATCTCTTTCGAAGTATCAGGGTTACGGACGAAAAAACTCATTTGTTACACTAGCACTTCATTTTTTAAAACTTTGTTACAACTCCGGACTTTTTTGCGTTCAGTATGCACGATACAAAACCACGTCATCAACTTTCAACCCTTTCTGACATCATTTGCTATTTTTCATTTATTTACTGATTTGTTTTGAGAGCTAAATGACCGTGAAATAGAAAAGCACTACGAAATGAACTCTGAAAAGGTTGAAACTTTGCATGGTATCATCATTTCACCCACCTGGCATGTGCTAAAAAGTAGAGAGTGTCACGGCAAAAACTTTTCAAAGTATCAGGATTTTGGACGAAAAAAACTCATCTGTTACACCGGCACTTCATTTTTTTAAACATTGTTACAACTCCGGACTTTTTTGCGTTCAGTATGCATGATTCAAAGCCACGTCATCAACTTTCAACCCTTTCTGACATCATTTGCTATTTTTCATTCATTTACTGATTTTGTACCTAAATGACCGTGAAATTTTGTACCTAAATGACCGTGAAATTTTGTACCTAAATGACCGTGAAATTGTTACAACTCCAGACTTTTTTTGAGAGCTAAATGACCGTGAAATTTTGTACCTAAAACAAAAATATTCACAAAGAAACTCTAAATACAGCAAAAAAACTACTCAGAAATAAATAAAAGAAACAAACTATATAAAAAAATTACTTCCACGCTGTCCAGTGGGCCTGCTAGGCCTTGGTCATGTATATTCAGGCCCATAAGGCCCAGCAGGCTCACAGGGCAGCGCGGAAAACTTAGGCCCAGAAGTCTACTTTAGATAGTAGCTCAAAGAAGCAGCCACGTCTGGGTTTATAAACCAGTGCGGCTGCCCTTCGCTCGGCGAGGTGGGACTAAACATTGTGCACAGCGGGATGGGAGCGCACCACCTTTAGTACCGGTTCGTGGCTCTAACCGGTACTAAAAGAGGGGCCTTTAGTACCGGTTGGAGCCACGAACATGTATTAAAGGTCTACCTTTCCCGCCGCTTCGCCTGTGCAAAATTGACCTTTAGTACAGGTTGGTGGCTCCAACCGATACTAAAGGCCACTCCTATATAAACAACACTTGCGAAATTTCAGTTAGTTTCTTCTTCGTCTTTGTCGTGCCTGTCCCCGTCGCCGCCTCCGTCGCGCGCGCCCGTCCCCGTCGACGTCGTCGTCCACCCCATAGCGCGTGCCTGTCCCCGCCCTCGTCGCCACGTGCGCCCGTCCCCGCCCTCGTCACCGCGCGCGCCCGTCCCCGCGGCCCTCGTCGCCGCACGCGCCGGCCGGTCTTCGCCTCGGCCCGTACGTCCCCGTCGCCGCCCCCATCGCCTCGCATCGCCGGCCATCGCCCCGCTATAATATATATAGAAAATGGTATATATTAATGTCAAATGTTAGATCAATTAATTATATAGAAATATATGTTAGATATGAATGTCAAATGTTTGATGAATTAGATGAATTAGCTAGATATTAATGTTAAATGAGTTAGTTTTTTGTACTTTTAGTTATAGATGAGTTAGATATATTAATGTTGGATGAATAAGATATATTAAATTTAGGTATATGAGATTTGATCATCTAATTAAAATTTTACTATATAGAACTACCTATTTTATTTTTAGTAAGAAAATTAATAGAACTAGTTTATTTTTAGTAAGTGCTTAGTTGAATTAGTTGAATTAATAAAACTAGTTGAATTAATAGAACTAGTTGAATTAATAGAACTAGTAAGTGTTTATCAACCTATGTTTCACCTATAAAAATAGGAAATGTCGTCTGACGACGAAAATGATTTCATTATGTGCGAACACTGCGAAGACGAGTGCGGTCTGTGCGACAGAAATTTCCTAGTTGATGATAGGAGCTTCAGCATCAAGCTGGATGAGACCTTCGAAGTGGATACTGTAAGTCACAACGACAAGTCTTTTTTCGTAATTAAGCATGACTTATATGTTTCATTTGCTTCAACTTATAATTTTAAATTTTCACTATTCTACTAGTGTATCACCTGCCATGCAAGATTTTTTGTCTTGGATAAGATAGGTTTCAGTCCTAAAAAATCTATGGAGGTAAAGAGAGTTTATTTGAAGACCGGGCATGGTTATACCTTCGACGTCAAATTATACAATGCAGACACTTACACCTATTTTGAATGCAAAACTTAGCAAGCACTATGCAAGGCTTATGCATTTGATCCTGATATGCTTATCACCTTTGATATTCGTCGGGAAGATTATATTGAAGGTAATAGATACATTTGGGTTGATGTGCAGACGTCTCCAGTTCTACCATTATGTGAGTTTCTCAACCATATTTATGTCTTTGATATTGTTTATTCATAAATAGTTGACAACTAATTTCTATTGACATCTTATTTCCATTCGAGCAAACTTGTCCAGCGCTTGGTAGACATGACCGTCCACTGTCCCCGGGCTGACCTAAACTGCGAGAAGATTAGTCATTATGTTTCATGGCTTGAAGATCTTGATGCTGTAAAGAGAAATTATTTTACTGAATTTGAAAATCTTAGTACTCAAAACATGCGACCAATAGTGTTCATATTGAACTACGGTCACATCTATTTACGCAAGATGGTAATATTTTTACTATTTTTCCTCAGTGCATCTTTTGCATACATTATTTTTCAAGCTAAACTTCATTGCTACGTATGTTAGTGTATGATGTTCTTTAATAGGGACTCTCGATGACAGTTGTGCCTCAGTGGATCGGTAATAAAGGTCGCATGTCAATTGTTGGCTTACGGCCAAAACATCCTACATTGCACATGAGTGCATTCAGGATTTCTAAAACCGAACAATGCTTAATAGTGAAAGACTGGAGCAAAATTGTGAACGATCGCAGAGAAGTACTAGGGGGCAGCCATCAGAAGCGCGTTCCACGATTAGGAGACAAGTTCATCTGCACGCTCCAATATGATGAAATAGGAGAGCTACACATGTTCTATGCTATTTTACCTGAGAGAGACCAGCAGGAGTGATTAGCTAGTTCATGCTCTTACTACTTGTCCTCTCATGTCCGTGTTCTTCGTCCTGAACTTAATCTCAGAGTGATTTGCTTTTGGGGTCTTATGAACGCTTATAATCTCATGACCATGTTGAACTCGATGATATCTTTGCTTCTGGTACACGTGAATGGATTTTTTAAGCTAGAGTTGGTGGTGATTAGATAGCGGTAATGACTATGATGATTAAATAGTGGTAATGACTACTATGATGATCATTAGCTAGCTAGTACTGTTGTTGGTGATGATATGATGCAAGAGTTTTTATATTAATATGATGATGATGATGAGTTATTATATCATTTATGAAAGAAACCGCATATTACAATGAGTTGTTAAATCACTAGGAGTATCGCGGATTAGTTTGAAGTGGATATGGATCGTCCTAAGTGATCAAGTAATATGGATATGGCATATACTTGATCACTTAGGACGATTCCTTATCCACTTCAAACTAGCTAATCCGCGGTACTTTCACATAGTGATTTAACAACTCATTATAATGTAAAAACAATCTCTAAATTAAATTGATAACACAAAATTAAAGGGAAAAAAATTAAAACCAAAACCCCCTAAACCATTAGTACCGGTTGGTATTACCAACCGGTACTAAAGGTCTCTCTGCCCCCGACGCTGGCTCATGCCACATGGTGGGACTTTAGTGACGGTTCGTGTTGAACCGGTACTAAAGGGGGGGCCTTTAGTCCCCACCCTTTAGTGCCGGTTACAGAACCGGTGCTAAAGCCCGGTTCTGCACTAGTGCGCCCGCGCCTCAGGAACCGCGAGTGAACTAGATTATTCTGTAGTATTCGATCTTTATTAGCTAGCTAGCTAGTGATGTATTCGATATATAATATTCGAGACGATCGATGTATCCGATATTATATATATTATTCGAGACCATGTATTAGAGACGATGTATTCCAAATTATATATTATTCGATACGATGCATATTATGTACTATGATTCAGTTTTTCCTTAATAGTTGCGTGCATGCATTGTAATTTGAATACTAAAAGCTATGGCGGACAATACCGGCAGAGAGGGAGAAGCTGCCATGTTAGAGATCATACGCTCCCCTTGCGGGCCAGATGATCATAATGAAGAAGATGACGGCTCCCAATATCTGAACAATACAGGGGAGGGTGATATGATATTCGATAGCGACGACCAAATTGATGAAGTCATGAACTATGATATCGATGATGATGCCGAAAATGTTGATCTTGAAATAACAGAGACCGGCGAGGTATATTTATATAAGCAGGCATCTGGTGATCATCACATGTTTTTAATGATTTGAAGATATATGAACGAATCGATATATATCTTCTTTCAGCCCTCCGGACCGAGCAAATGTACAAGCAGCAGGACAGTGCGAGGCCCGGCCAAAAAGTTGAAGGAGGGAGTAAAGTAAAACATCGATGCCATCAAATCTGATGGCGAACCAGTAGCGCCTAAGACAGTTGCGAACAAGTTCGTTCGTCAGTGCAGAGTAATTGTGAAGGACCAACTCCAGATATCCATTCAAGAATGGAACGAGCCAGCAAAGAAACGTCCAGATCTTACTTTTTGTCGACGACAGACCAAAATCTCTACTTTGAGAAAAACTCATGGAACATTTCACCCTACCAGATCATTTCACAGAGGATAACAAGAAGAAAGTCAAGGACACCGCTCTTAGGAAGATGGCAATTGCATTCAACAACCACAAGAAAATTGTATGGGCTAGCTACGTAAAAGGAGGAAAGAAGACTCCAGAATTCAAGGGAACACTAGAGAAGCAAAGAGAACACTGGCCCGCTTTCGTGAAATTCAAGGAATCGGAATTATCTAAGAAACAGTCGAGAAAAAACAAGGCCAATGCCGCAAAAAAGGAGCAGTTCCGTAGGCTAGGGCCAGGTGGCAATGCCTAAGTGGGATCTCTCTGAGCAAGAAATGATAAATGCAGGGGGCCACTCCGGTTACATTGAGCTGCCCCCCCCCCCCCCAGGTGCAGGACTTGGTTCTCTGCGCAGGGGGTGTTGGACCCGAAGACATGCGAGGTTTCGACGAAGGCATGTCTTAAATGAGCCGAAAAGAAGATACTTGATTCAATAGAAGAAGCTCGAAATGGGGTGTTCACGCCCAATAGAGAGAACGACGAGCTTACGCGCGCCCTAGGAAGTCCTGAACACCCGGGAAGAACACAAGGCAAGGGCGTTGTTCCGTGGTATGAGGGTTTTTCGCACTCGAGGGCCGACTGCAGAAGGCGTGTGAGAAGGAAGAACCTGGAGGAGGAGCAAAGGAAGAAGGAAGCACAACGCCATCAAGGCCTAGAATCAGCGCACGCGGACTTGGCACTCAAATTACAGCAGTAGCAGCAGCAGATCGACTCACTTAGCCAGGAAAGGGGGTCTCAACAGCGGCAGCAGCTAGCGGATGATCCAGCTTTGGATAGCACCGTCCCATCCATGCCGAGAAGCAGCGTGGGTTCAGCCCCGGGCGACGCATTGCTGGATAGATACCCTATGGATGACATCATGGAGAACAATAACTATGAGCTACACTTCAAAATGAAGAACATATCCATGAAGGTGGCGGACGGCATTGCTTATACAAATCCCCCCGAAGCAACCTTCCATTGCAACCCGATTCCAGCCGGCTATGCTCGTGTCCAGGTTGATGAGGTGGTGGACCAGTATTCAGGGCTAGAGCTTGACATTCCTGGAGGTGACGAGGAGCACACACTGGGAGAGGCCATACATCATATCATCCTATGGAGAAAGGACTGCATCATCTTTCGAAGGCTACCGACACCACGTCAGTCGACTCCTCCTCCAAGTCCTCCACCGCGTCAGCAGACTCCCGCTCCTCCAAGTCCGCCACCATGTCAGCCGACTCCTCCTCCAAGTCCGGCACAGCGTCAGCCGACTCCTCCTCGAAGTCCGCCATCGCATCAGCATACTCCCGCTCCTTCAAGTCTGGCACAGCGTCAGGCCACTCCTGTTGCTCCGACTCAGCCACGTATGATGGCTTCTCGCCCCTCGTTGGTTACCCCAAGTGGAAGGTTTGAGATGCAGTGTAGCGGAAGTTTTCCCTTGGCAATACCAAGGATCGATTTCCCTGAGACTCCCAGTTTCAACAAGAAGGTGTCAACTGCTAACGGCGCCAGATGTTAGCAATCAACGTGGACCTGCACACAGATACAAATAACTTTGCTCCCAACGAGTACAGAGAGGTTGTCAATCCCTCCGGCCTTGTAGTTTACAAAGGATCAAACGCAAGTGATAATAGTGATAGATATAATTGCAATAGTAAGTAAAAGCGGAAAAGTAAATAGCGGATGTGATCAATGATGGTAATATGGACCGGAGTCTCATGATGTTCACTAGTGATGTCTCTCTCTCCCAAAAGACGATAAAACTTCTATGTGAGGTAAACGAATTACAGCTGGGCAATTGACAGGACCATGTGCGCAAACCAATGCTGACTAAGTTGCAAGAAAGGTAGAGGTTCAAAGCATGGGCGGTACGCCGAGGTAAGTAGACCGAAATCCATCTGCATCTACTACTAATCATCCACCTTGAGATATCTATCCAGAACATCTCGCTGGTATTAAGTTGCGAGTCCCACCCATAGTGTAAACTCAAAGCAACAGACAACTGCATTAAAAGAACTTTGCGTAAAGTAAACAATCCTTGTACCCGCGGGCACAAGCACCGTTGTTTTCCCCCTTGTGGCAATAGCACATCCCCTAGACTCATGTTTCTGTCACTCAAGCTAGTCATAGAGGGGCATGAACCCACAATCAAGCATAACGTTCCCTCTTGGAGTCACTACCTACTACTTGGCCAAAGCAATAAATAACAATGGAGAACATGCAAGAATTACTTACGAACATAAATATAAAAGAGGTGAATCAAATATATTACTCAAACACAATCTGAACATAATCTCATAATCCATCGGATCCCAGCAAACTCATCATAGCAACAGCATAAGGATTACATATGTGCCTCGATCATGTAGGGCAGCTCACGAGGACTAATTAGTGAAGCACAAGAATGGGAGGAGAACATCACATAGCTACTGGTCATGCACCCATGGTCCAAGGGAGACTACTCACAACTCATCCGGGAGGCGTCCATGGTGATGGAGAGGCTCCCGGTGGTGATCCTCCCCTCCGGCAGGGTGCGGAACAGAGATGAGATCGCGAAAAAGAGTTTTCGTCTCGAGGGTTTTGGGAGACGATCTAAATATATGCCAAAGGGGGGCACCAGACGAGGCTCGGGGGGCCCAGGCGCCCCCCCGGCGCGGCCCAGGGGGGGCGCGCCACCAGGGCGCCTGGAGCCCTGGTGCCTCCCCCCCCCCCCGGCTGTACTTTGGCTACCGGGAACCTTCTGGAACGCTGATTTTTTATATAATTTTCCGGGATTTTTCTGGCAGTTCTCGTAATGGGAAAAACTGAAATACAAAAATAGCAGAAAACAGAAACTGGCACTGGGGTGCACTGAGTTAATAGGTTAGTCCAAATATGATCAAAAGTGTATGGAAGTGTATAAATATCATAGCAATATCACCCAAAAGAGGCATGGAGCAAGCAGAAATTATAGATACGTTTTGGACGTATCAACATCCCCAAGCTTAATTCGTGCTCGTCCTCGAGTAGGTAAATGATAACAAGAATAATTTCTGTGGTGACATGCTATTAACCATATAGGACTTTTTCATAGTCATATGACAAAAGCTTACTGAGACAATGAATCTATAGTAATTAAGTTGCCTCATGAGAAAATCACAAAGAACTGAAAGTTTTACAATATGATACTGAAACATCAAATAGATTTGTAATGAACATGGTGTGCAAATATGATAAAGTGATATCTCGCTTGCCCCCTTTAGTGAAGCAAAACATAAATGCAGGGGCACCTCCAAGGTTTAGGTGATGACTAGATACAATGATTTCAGAATAAACGATATCACAATCATGCAAAAGACAATGCTACTTTGGGACAATGCACATTACACTCAGAATGACAATCATGCTCTCAGTAGTTGGTGCTTTTAAAAGAAGGTGGAGACTCTCGAACCGTGGCTTTTGTTGGCAAGGTTGAAAACCCGTAGTTGGAAACAAAGACAAAACATGTACCAGAGCTCTTGGTTTTAAAACAGAGGTAATAATAATATATTTTTAGATCATGCATGTTTCGTCAACGAATGCTAGCAGACAACTCAATCACTTCTTGAGATGGACAAGTTTCGAGGAACGGCTCCCGAATGAGGACGATCACATCCTCTTAATCTCCTTTGTTTATCACTACCAAAGTTTTCTGATTTCTCATGAACAAAGCGTGAAGGAGGGTTTGTTTGTTATATTAATTTTGAGCCGGGCGCACTCAATGCCAGTTCCTTCTCGTATTATGGGTTTGCACATTATACATGCAATCCCGGGGTGAAGCTTGTCCAACTTAAAAAGATTATGAATTAACTACTACTTCCTCATGGACTTACAACAGAGGCACAAAATAGGAATGCATTTTTCTTTGAATAATTTCGAGATGGTACATGCAAGTCTCCGTTAGGAATGGCAGGTAAATACCATGTAGGAAGGTATGGTGGACTCATATGGCATAACTGGTATAAAAGAATGTGGATGCACAAGCAGTCAGTCCGCTTAGTACAGGTGGAGGTTAGCAAAAGACTGGGAGCGACCAACTAAGAGAGCAATGACGGTCATAATCATGCAGAGCGACAAAGCAACATTGAATCAGGCATGGAAGTTATATCGCTACTCAGAAACAAAAGATCATCAAGGCTTGACAGACTTTCTTTACAATCTTAAATATGCGTGAGCATACGCCAAGTCAATCAAAATAAATTCTCGAAGGAAGATATTACTAAACCATACCACATCATAGGCAAACAAATCATGTTGGTACTCCAATAACACATTGGAAACCCCCCAGCTATTTGAGACTAACCATAAGAAAACATGAACTACTAAGCGCCATTATGCACGTAGCATCTTTATCATAGACATATCAACCAATGCAACGGAAGCAAACTCTCTTATAAGCATGATAACTAAAGAGAGTTCAAGCAACCAACTAAACAAAAGCTCTTTAAAAAGATAAGCATGAATACTAAGAGCTAAGCATGATAGTAGCTATTAAAAGACAAAGAACACACACAGCAAGAATAGACATGAAAATTCTATGTTATGTTCTAGGTAGAAGTGGAGCGTGTTTCTCTCCCACATAAAGAAAGCTGAGTTCCGACTCGTTATGAAAAGCTAAGGAAAACTAAAAAGGAAAACTAAAAGCAAGACGCTCCAAGCATAGCACATAACATATGAAGTGATTAAAATATAGTGGAACGAAAGACGAACTGATAATGTTGATGGAGAAGGGGATGCACGGGGGCATCCCCAAGCTTAGACGCTTGAGTATCCTTGAATATTTCTTGGGGGTGCACGGGGGCATCCCCAAGCTTGAGCGTTTGACACTACTGGATCTTTTTATCATCTTCCCTCGCACACTTGAAAACTCCCTTCATACATAACTCATCATAATCTGATTAGCGAGGTTAGTACCCATAATAAAATAATTGTTCCTTGCTGGAAATAAAGATATTCTTGAAGGTATACTGTTTCTCTAGATTGCCAAAAGGTTTTTGCAAAGAAAAAGCAAGCTCTAGGTTTGCAAAATGAAGGAAAGGCAAAACAGGACAGAATCTGTGAAAAACAGAACAGCAGGTAGTAAATGATTTTTTCGGGGCACTTATGCAACTCTAATCAAAAAACTCAGAACAGACGCACGAAAGACAATTATATAGAGCACGCTGTCGAAAAAATTCAGACCAAAAAGATGATCTGGTGATTTTATACGAATTTTTCTATCCAAGGACAGAATCTGTTTCCTGGACAGCACGTCACAACTTTTGAACTTTCTTGCAATCAGAGGCTATACTTGGCACAAAATTGAAAAGCAAAGATACAATGATGATGCTACTGTAGTAACAACATCAAGACACAACAAAAGCAAAATTTTATTCATGTGGGCTGCCTCCCAAAAGCTCTTTCTTTTATGCCTTTAAGCTAGGCATAATGCATAGAGATCAAGTTGTATCAATTGAACCATCATCAAGATCATCAAAAAGCTCTTCAATAATACAACTAGTCTTAAGAGGACTTTCAAATAAAGGCCTCATGGAGATACTTCTAGGGAGAAGACCAAAAGGATAAAAGTCAAGGGAAGATTCATTTATAAATTCATCAAAGAGAGGTGTTTCTTCCAAAGTTTTTACAGTTTCAACCCCTTTGGCAATAGATGGATTACTTTTAGAACAGGGAGCCCTTGGAACGTGAACGAACTTAGGCTCCCTCTTTGCCGGAGTTTCTACCTTTTTGGTTTTGATCGAGGAGAAAGTAGTTCCTAGAGTATCAAATATTTCCTCAATCTTGTCTATCCTAGAAGAGTCCAAGTCATGGGATTTGATGGTCTCCAAGGTTTTGAAAATTTTATGCATGGAGCTATCAAGCCTATTCAAATTCCCTTGGATCTTACGATCCAACTCATTTATCTTATTAATGTTTGGCATCCCGAGCTCTATCTTTTCAAGTTTTTTCATAATGTGAGCTAGGGTGATGTCCTCTTGAATGCTAACAACAGGGGGATTCCCAACAAGATTTTCAATAATACTAAGAGACTCCCAAACTGGGGCTTCTAGGAAATTCCCATTGATAGCAGTATCTAGAATAAACCTATTCCAAGAAGTTATTCCAACATAAAAATTTCTAAGCAGGATAGTAGTAGGTTGCTTCTTCGTGGCTCTTTTTTGAGAATCATTAATTCTATACCAAGCATCTTTCAAACTTTCCCCACCTCTTTGTTTGAACGTGAGAACTTCTGCCTCGTCAAAGACAAAAGGACCCGACATAATGACAACTAAAGAATGAGATAACTATTTTTGTGATTTTCGATAAAAGATACTAAAGCAAAAACTGAAAGGTAAACTAACAAGACTAAAAGCAAAGGTAAAAGATAGCATGCAACTCCCCTATCCTGAAGAGTGGAGTCCCCGGCAACGGCGCCAGAAAACTTTGCTTGATGGCTTCTCGCCCCTCGTTGGTTACCCCAAGTGGAAGGTTTAAGATGCAGTGTAGCGGAAGTTTTCCCTTGGCAATACCAAGGATCGATTTCCCTGAGACTCCCAGTTTTAACAAGAAGGTGTCAACTGCTAACGGCGCCAGATATTAGCAATCAATGTGGACCTGCACACAGATACAAATAACTTTGCTCCCAACGAGTACAGAGAGGTTGTCAATCCCTCCGGCCTTGTAGTTTACAAAGGATCAAACGCAAGTGATAATAGTGATAGATATAATTGCAATAGTAAGTAAAAGCGGAAAAGTAAATAGCGGATGTGATCAATGATGGTAATATGGACCGGAGTCTCATGATGTTCACTAGTGATGTCTCTCTCCCAAAAGACGATAAAACTGCTATGTGAGGTAAACGAATTACAGCTGGGCAATTGACAGGACCATGTGTGCAAACCAATGCTGACTAAGTTGCAAGAAAGGTAGAGGTTCAAAGCATGGGCGGTACGCCGAGGTAAGTAGACCGAAATCCATCTGCATCTACTACTAATCATCCACCTTGAGATATCTATCCAGAACATCACGCTGGTATTAAGTTGCGAGTCCCACCCATAGTGTAAACTCAAAGCAACAGACAACTGCATTAAAAGAACTTTGCGTAAAGTAAACAATCCTTGCACCCGCGGGCACAAGCACCATTGTTTTCCCCCTTGTGGCAACAGCACATCCCCTAGACTCATGTTTCTGTCACTCAAGCTAGTCATCGAGGGGCATGAACCCACAATCAAGCATAACGTTCCCTCTTGGAGTCACTACCTACTACTTGGCCAAAGCAATAAATAACAACGGAGAACATGCAAGAATTACTTACGAACATAAATATAAAAGAGGTGAATCAAATATATTACTCAAACACAATCTGAACATAATCTCATAATCCATCGGATCCCAGCAAACTCATCATAGCAACAGCATAAGGATTACATATGTGCCTCGATCATGTAGGGCAGCTCACCAGGACTAATTAGTGAAGCACAAGAACGGGAGGAGAACATCACATAGCTACTGGTCATGGACCCATGGTCCAAAGGAGACTACTCACAACTCATCCGGGAGGCGTCCATGGTGGTGGAGAGGCTCCCAGTGGTGATCCTTCCCTCCGGCAGGGTGCCGGGAAGAGTTCTCCTGGTGCTCCCGATCTTGGAAGCGGCGGCGGCGGCGGAACAGAGATGAGATCGCGAAAAAGAGTTTTTGCCTCGAGGGTTTTGGGAGACGGTCTAAATATATGCCAAAGGGGGGCACCAGACGAGGCTCGGGGGGCACAGGCGCC
>LR738712.1:728159198-728170498 GCA_902687465.1 Secale cereale | reverse complement strand
CCCCCTCCGCCCCAACCTCGCTCCCTCCCTCACCAGGTCGGCCGCCCCCTCCGCCCCAACCTCGATTGCCGCAGCGGCAGCCCCGGCGCCCGTCCACGCTTCCCCGGCCCCCTGCCTCCCTGCTCACCCGCTGCACCGGCGCCAAAAACGCCCCTGGTGAGCTATTTTTTCAAAAAAATTTCATTTTGTTACTATTTGTTATGTGCATGGATGAAATTTTGTTAGATGGATTGATGAATATTGGTTGATGGATGGATTGATGAATGTTGTTATGTTTTGTTAGTTGGATTTGTGATAGATGGATGGATTAATGAATTTGTTAGATGGAATTGTGATAGATGGATGGATGAAATTTTGTTAGATAGATTGATGAATATTGGTCAATTTTACTCGGTTTGTTAGATGGAATTGTGATAGATGGATGGATGAAATTTTTTTAGATGGATGGATGGATTAATGAATTTGTTAGATGGAATTGTGATAGATGGATGGATGATTTTTTTTTACTCGGTCAATTTTACAGGATTTGTGGTGTTTCATCTCCGTGGAGTGATATTTGACGTTGGAGGTGTTGGTCCACGGTCGTCCCTCCTCTGACCGACTACATCCTCTACATCCGAGGGTGAGCAACAATTCCGGCACCTCATTCGCTTTTTTCATGTCACTAGATTAAATTTTCACATCAAGTCGCGTAACCTAGGCGTCTCCCGTCCGAAAGGGTTGCATCGATAAATATGCATTCAATTGCATATTTATCACCGCAGCTCTTTCGGATTGTCCAGCGCTTCCCACGGACAGCCCGAGGATATGTAGATTGGGTACGTTGTTCATGCTCTACCCCGTTCCGAGACAGGATTTCGGCGGCCCCTCCCTGTTGTTCTCCGGATGCACATTCTCTCGGCAATTTGCCGAGACGTGTATTTGGAGAACAGCGAGGAGGTGCTGCCGAAATTTCGTCTCGGAATGGGGTAGAGCATGGACAACGTACTCAATTTACACATTCTCGGGTGGGATTAGGACCCATCTTTACCTATTAGGGGTAGTTGCATCGATAAAATATTGATGTGATGAATTTAAATAAATCCTTAATTATGTTGTGTGGCTTCCAATAAAGCAGAGATGGCAGATAATCAGTGGATGTATAGTGGGTTTTTCCGTCGGAATGAAGTAACAACAGAGTGGGTCGAGAAAACTGATGTGTTTTTGAAAGAGATATTCCGTAGACCAATGAGGATGGTGCCAGAATGCCCGTGTGCCAGATGTAAGGGACGTATCCGTAGAGATCGGAGTGAGATGACTAAGCACCTTCGCACGAATGGATTTATGCCCAACTTTAATATGCCGATAAACTTTGCCCAGAGGGACCGCGGTAGAGTGGAGGTGATACGACAACGCGTCGCTGGTTATGAGGACGATGGGGTTAGAGACATGATAGATGATGTCTTTGCTGCACAGCCGACACCTCCGTCACATTCAGCGAATGAACCGGAGGAGCCGGAGGAAACCGCAAAGGCCTTCCTGGAAATCTTGGCCTCGTCAAAGAAACCTCTCTATGAGGGTGCCAAGCTGTCTGTGCTGGATGCCATCTCGCAACTGATGGCAGTCAAGGCTGAGTACGGTTGTAGCCGAGGTTGCTTCGAAGCATTTCTGGGAGTATGGGCTAACAGCCTGCCTGAGGGCCATGAACTGCCGAAAACCATGTACGCTACGAAGAAAATCATGAAGGCGCTCTCCATGGACTATGAGAAAATACATGCTTGTCCAAAGAATTGCCTTTTGTTTAGGCATGAGTATGCGGATGACAACTACTGTAGGAAGTGCGGTTCCTCTCGGTATATTGAGGTGGTCGATAAGCATGGTCTGAAGCGGCAGCTAAAAATCCATGTGAAGGTTCTTCGGTATCTTGATTTTATAAAAAGATTGCAGCGCCTTTTCATCACCGAGGAGTCTGCCAAAATGATGAAGTGGCACAAGGAAGGGAAAAGGTACAATCCAAACAAAATTGTACATCCATCAGAAGGTGAAGCATGGAAGTCATTCGATATAGAGTACCCGGAGGAAGCAGCCGAGGCTGGGAATGTCAGAATTGCTATAACAGGTGATGGGTTCAATCCATATGGTATGTCGTCCAATTCATACAGCTGCTGGCCCGTATTTGTTATTCCGCTCAATCTCCCTCCCGGCGCCATAATGCAACGCAAGACCATGTTCCTGTCGCTTATAATTCCGGGGCCTGAATATCCGGGGAAGAATTTGAGTGTGTTTATGCAGCCATTGGTGGATGATTTGCACCATTCTTGGTACTTCCCGAGGTTGACATAAGACCGACATCTGCAGAAAAATTTCTTGATGAAAGTTTGGCTACAGTATTGCATGCATGACTTTCCCGGCTATGCCCTGTTCTGCGGATGGTGTACAAGTGGAAAGATACCTTGCCCAGTGTGCATGCAGGCGTTGATTTTCATTTGGCTGAAAAAGGGTGGCAAGTATGTTGCCTTTGATCTGCATCGACAGTTCCTCCCTCCAGACCATCCTGATAGGGAAGACAAGAAGAACTTCACCAAAGGCAAAGTTGTCCATGAAGTTAACGAGATTCCTACGTTTTCTGGTGCGGATGTGCTTGCTCAGCTGAAAGCTCTTAAGCCTGCCGGCGAAGGGAAGGGCAAAGGCAAAGGCAAAGGCAAAGCCACAGGCGAAGACGAGGGCGAGGGCAGAGGAAAAGGTAAAGGGAAAAAAAGTTTTGAAGCTTATGGTGAGACGCACAACTGGACTCACATTACCCCCTTCACACAACTTCCCTATTTTAAGGACCTCAAACTTCCATACAACATTGACGTGATGCACACCGAAAAAAATGTTGCAGAGTCCCTTTTTTGCACGATCCTCAACATTCCTGATAAGACAAAGGATAATGTTAATGCTAGAGTCGATCAACAGAATATATGTGATAGACCACGTCTACACATGCAGCCTCCCACAGGCAGTCGAAAATCTTGGTTCAAGCCAGATGCTGATTTCGTACTTAAAAAGGATCATAAGATGGAGGCATTGAAGTGGCTGAAACACGTCGTGAAGTTCACTGATGGTTATGCGTCGAATATAAGTAATGGGGTCAATCTTTCAACGGGAAAAGTGACCGGGCTCAAGAGTCATGACTATCATGTATGGATTGAGCGGATTCTGCCGGTGATGGTTCGGGGCTATGTTCCCGAGCGTGTCTGGCGTGTGCTTGCGGAGTTAAGCCATTTCTTCCGCACGCTTTGTGCTAAAGAAGTATGTCCTGAGAAGATAAAAGAAATGCATAAGAAGGCGCCGGAGTTGATATGCAAGCTAGAGAAGATCTTCCCACCAGGCTTCTTTACTCCGATGACACATCTTATTTTGCATCTCGCAAACGAGGTATTGTTGGGGGGCCCTGTGCAGAATCGTTGGCAGTACGGCCCTGAGAGACAGAACAAGCATCTGAGACAGAAATGTGGAAACAAAGCTAAGATTGAAGCTTCCATAGCTGAGGCAGTTATCCTAGAGGAGGTTGCAGACCTCAGGACAGCCTACTATCCGGACCATGTTCCAACCTTGCACAATAAGGTGTCTCGATACAACACAGAAGAACCCAAGTATAAACCCAAGTTGCCTCTATTCATCGGGCAAGGTGGCAGGGCTGGATGCTCGACACCTTATCTCATGCCACGAGATGAGTGGGAGGATGTCATGTTCTATATCTTGCACAACATCAAGGAAGTTGAGGATGAGTGGATGAGGTAATACCTTTGCACCATTCTTTTCATCAATTCGTTATGTTCACGGCGCCTAGTTCTTATACTGTTTTTCTTATTGTAGTCGATTCGTTGATGAAGAGTGGATGGGAATGCTTCCTCCTAGTGAAGCGGAGGCACTTGCTCTTCTCCGAATGGGTGCTGATGGAAGGAAAAAAATTGTTGCGTGGTTCCTGGAGAAAGTAATTTTTCAAACTTCCCTATTACCTATTTCAATTAAACTCATGCACCCTATAATTTCAAATAAACTTGTAGGGAAATTATCCGAACGAATCAATGGATGATGAATTGAGATGGGTTTCCATGGGTTTTGACCCTGCCTTCATGACATGCCAGAAGTATGATGTGAATGGGTATCGCTTCCATACAGAGGAGCACCAGAACAGTCGGCCTGATCCCAAAACCATAAATACCGGAGTCTTCACTGAAGGAGATAATAAAGTAGATTACTACGGAAGGGTATCTAAAATATACGAGCTTACATTCAAACGTGGGCGTGAACCCCTAAGTCTCACTGTGTTCAAATGCCGATGGTTCGACCCCAAAAAGGGTCTGAGACATACGCCTTCTGTTGGTTTAGTTGAAGTTAAACCATCAACCGTCTATGCCGGAGCTGATCTCTTTATAGCTGCTACCCAGGCCACACAAGTATATTATCTGCCTTACCCATGCCAGAAAGAGTACCTAAAGGGTTGGGAAGTTGTGTTCAAGGTGTCGCCACATGGTAAGCTACCGGACCCGAATGATGATGATTACTACAACATAAACCCCATGACATACGAGGGAGTGTTCTTTCAAGAGGAACATGATGACGTGACCCGAAACAACGAGGATGATGACTTGGGTTATGTTGACCTGGACCCAAATGACACACGAATTGATGGTGAGGCAGTTGTGAATCAAAGAGACATAATTATGCTTGAAAAGTTAAATGAAGATGCTGACGATGAGGAAGAGCCTCCACCTCCGTCAGACAATGAAGAAGATATGCGTGATAGTGATGATGAGGCCGGTCGACAAATAGATTACAATAGCGATGATTCATACGGGTTCTAGAAAATGTAAGTTCTTTTAATTATCATTACAATATGTGCTTAATGTGCTCATCTGTTATTAATATTATTTGATATCCTTACTAATTTTTTATTCTTTTCTCAATGCAGGTTTGCTAATCATGGGCAAGTCCAGCGGCGCCAGTTTCCTCGGTAAATTCAAAGGACTTACTCGGAGTGGACGAGCCCACAAGGTTCCCTCCCGACTACGCGAGGATGAGACCTCACAGGGAGGTGGAGGGGTCGGGGGAGGAGCTCCTAGAGGAGGAGGGGGTGGGGGGAGAGCCCCTATAAGAGGAGGAGGTGGGGGAGAGGCAGCCGGGGCAAGAAACTCCGGGCCGTGTCCGAAATAGGAGGGTCTTCTTCGATGCCCTCCTATACTCAGGCAACTTCTGAGTCTGAGGAGGAGGAGTATGTTCTTGATGGCGAGGAGGAGGAGGATGAGGAGGAGGAGGCAGGGGAGGAGGAGGTCGAAGAGGAGGAGGTCGAGGAGGAGGAGGCCGAGGGGGAGGGTGAGGAGGAGGGCGAGGAGGTTGACCCCGAGTTGTGGGGTGACTTGCCACCGGGTGCTCCGAAGGGGTGGCTGCGTGGTAATGCCGGACTACCTACAGCACCTTCTATCGAGGCGCACAAGTGGCTCATTGAACCTGTGGGGCGAGAGTAAGTGCCTCTCAGTCATACTTTCAACACATGACAACATTTTCTTATTGTACACATGGCAACCCTTTAATTCTTTTGCAGTAAATGGAACCTTCACGGAAAGGGCCGTAAACCGAACGGCCTTATCACTGTCCTGTTGAAGGAGTTTTGGCCTGGCCTATTCTGCCCGCGGCCAGACAGGGAGCCGCAGCTGCGGGTTTTGGCCACGAGCTGGGCCCACTACAAGACTTGCATCAACGCGGAGTACGGGACGGCCGCTAAGGCCGTGATCACCAAATTTTGGGTAAGTTCTCTTCTGAATCACTTGCCTTAAGTTTTGTTCATAGTTTATCATTGAATCACTCATGCCTTGTTTGCTTCCGGTTTATGCATGATTTTAGCAACTCTATAGAGTTCTTGATGAGCACAAGGCCCAAGCCGATGTGGTCTTGCTTGCGGCCGCGAAGAAGGCAGCTCGTCAGTTGCAGTACGAGGTTCGCTGGGTTGCCGTCTCGAAGTACTACCACGTCTACCTACATCAAAAGATGACCAAAACTCAAGCGCAGAAGGAACGGCTTACCTTGAACAGGGAGCAGTTCATGAAGGTAACTATTACTGACTTTTCAATGTTTCAAGCAGTCAACTATATGTTTCGTGATCACATGTCATGTTTCCAAAATTTGCATAGGTTGTTCCTCGTTGGTGCTATGCAAAGCATGACGGATGGGCGAGTTTGGTGGATAGGTGGGTCGGCGACGATGCAGAGTTTGCTGCCAAGAGCAGCAAGGGCCGGGCTAACCATGGAAAAGACGGGACACACGGTCAAGGAAACAGGAACCATTGGGGCTTCAGGGCCATGAAGGTATATCTATATGCATGATGTCTATATGTATGATGCATTTTTGTTCTTCTTTACAGTCATGTTGTTATGTATGGCTAACTTCTATTTCACGGCGTAGGAGGCCAAGTTGAAGAGGCCGCTCTCAGACATGGAGTCATGGAAGATGGCCCGTGAGCGGAGTGATCGCAAGGACGGCGAGAGCCAGTACTATGGCAAGACCGAGGAGTATCTGGAGTCTTACACTCAGAACTATCAGAGGTTGCATTCTGATGTTCCTGTTGCTGAGGTCGCCCAGTCTCAGATCGACGACACGGCGGTGGTGGCCATCCAGGGGAAGTCACATGGCCGGTATCCGTGTTTCGATGCCTTGATCACTCCTTCGATCTCGTACACACAGCTTCGGGCTTGCAACCCGAGCCAGTTAGAGAGTACTGGGCGTTCACAGAATCCCTTGGCCCGTCAGCATGCTGTAAGTACTTCCCCTTTATCTCTAGCATTCTCAGTTTATTTTCAGCATTGCTCACTTAGAAACAACCTAAATTATGTAGGCATATAAGGCCTTTGTCGAGCATAGGAATCTCGAGGTGCGAGCGTACTTGCAACGAGTGAAGGCAAACGATGATTACAACCGTCAAATGATGACGGTTAGTTTTGCCCTCTTAAAACATAGCCAAATTTTTGCACTTTTATTCCTTCCGACCTTTTAGTTTGCTTGTTTAACTTATATACAGGCTATGTTGGCGTCTTGGACTAACCGCACGGATCCACCACAAATGGGACCACCACCACCACCTGCGGGAGAACCCCCACACATTCCCACGTTCGATGAATGGGTGGCACTAGGCAGTGATAGTCCGGTTAGTACATTTGCCTAACTACTGACAAACTAGTTCAAGGTTCATTCAACACTATCATATTATATTTACCGTTAGAATCTTCTTTCATACATGTAGGGGACCGGTGGCTCGACTCCCGCTTCCTCGACCCCAGTCACTCCGATCTGGCAGAGTGGTGGTTTTGGCGGAGGTGGTTTTGACGGAGGTGGTCTTGGCGGTGCTGGTTTTAGCGGAGGTGGTGGTTTTGGCGGTGGTGGTCTTGCATGATGTCGATGATGATACCCGTGCCTGTGGCTGTCGTGAAATACCTTTCATGTTCCTACTTTTATGATGTTCCATGTCTTGTACTACTTTTATGTTCATGCACTTTCGCCGGTGATGATCTTTAGATGATGACTATGTTTAGATGATGATGATGAACTTTAATATGTTTGGATGATGAACTGTCATATTTCTGCACATGGTCATATTATTCTGATTTGAATTGCTGTCAAATGAATTGAAAAAGAAAAAACAGGAAAAAAAAACTATGCCTACAGCAAAGCTGTCGGCATAGATGGTCCCAGGATTTCCCAGGGCGCGCCACGTGGCAGGCTATGCCGACGGCAAAGCCGTCGGCATAGATTTCAGTCTATGCCGACGGCTTTGCCGTAGGCATAGAATTGACGCTAGAAAGAACCAGGTGACGCCACGTGGCATGCTATGCCTACGGCAAAGCCGTCGGCATAGTTTTCATCTATGCCTACGGCTTTGCCGTCGGCATAGTTTTCATCTATGCCTACGGCTTTGCCGTCGGCATAGCTGCGCTACCAGGAGGCACCACGGGACGACACGTGGCAGGGATATGCCGACGGCAAAGCCGTAGGCATAGTTTTCACCTATGCCGACGGCTTGGCCGTCGGCATATCTCCGCCACGTGTCGTCCCGTGTTTCGTCGCCGCTTTTGACGGCGCCGTCCGTTGCCGTCAGGCGAAAAACGATGCCGACGGCTAAACTATGCCGACGGCCGACTAACGACCGTCGGCATAGGCCCCTATGCCGACGGCTAAACTACGCCGACGGTCTGACAAACTACGCTGACGTGATCTATGCCGACAGCCCTATGCCGACGGCTGCCGTCGGCATAGATCTATGCCGACGGCAAAAGCCCTATGCCGATGGCCCCTGGCTGTAGGCATAGCCCTCGAGTCCCGTAGTGTACGGAGGGAGTACTTTTTTCTGTGATGTTAATTACTACTTTTTCTTGTGATGCGTACACTCATTATTTTTTATGTGAAAAAATATTATCTGGGAGCACACATTTGCTGGTGTTATGTTGAAGTATGCATCTGTTTGGTTTATCCAGTTCTGTATATTTATTTTATGTAACTCTGAATGAGCGTTACTGTTAGCTTCAGGAACTTGATTGTATGACCCGGAAAGGGAATTGTTAAGCCTAGTTTCACATTGATTTCAAGATTTGGTTCGTCTTTATATGTTACTTCCTTTTGTAGACAACTGCTATATATTGTGCTCATGTGACTATTTGGCCAATTAGCGCAACCTTATTACTATGTGTACTGCGCACAATTCCTTTTTCCTCTGGTGTTGTTCTCTGTACTGCAGCAGCAGCAGCATCTGAAACTTTGAAGTTAAATGAGAACATGTTCAGCATCATCATCTGAAACTTTGAAGATAAGTGAGGTCATGTTCAACTGTAACAGATATTTTTAGCATCATCATCAGAAATTCTTGCTCTGTACTTTAGCAAGTGGGACTCTTCTAATAGACACTCAAACAATATTTTATTCTGAGCAAATATGTCTTAGGTTTTCAGCATTATAAAGACAATTGTGATACCACCATATCACTTTTGATCTTAGCACGGCCTTGCCTGGATCGCTCAAGTTTTGAGTTTTTTTCCTGAATTTTTCTTTAGACAACACGCTAGGCCTTATATGATTGAAACTTGTTTCTTACTTACAGGCAGTTGTATTGTTCGTACTTGGAGTTTCAGGGCCGGCACATATTCAGTGAAGTGCAACTGGAAGCAGAGGGGATGACACCATGCAATCCATGATTAGTGTTATTTTTTTTTAGGAGATCCATGATTAGTGTTAAGCCGTGAGTTGATGTAACTGGGGTTGGTTTGTGTGGTTCGGGTATTTTGGATATTGCTTTCTCGTTTAGATTAGTGTTAAGCCTTGAGATGATGTTAGCTGACAATCAGACTTGATGGATTAAGTTAAGCTATGTTATTTTTTTTTATTTTTTTGCGGGGTAAGTTAAGCTATGTTAATGTACGGTTGTACTACGTAACTAGGAACCTCACGGATGAGTGAATCCATTAAATCTGTTTCTATTAGAAGAAAATCACTATTTGCCGATGTAGTTCGTTCAACCAAGTCTACTGAAGAAAATATCATCTTAAAACTTGAGAAAATAGTTTTTCAACTTGGTCAAATAAAAAAAATTGATCACGTCTCCTCAAACTACAACAGGTTATTTTCTGGCTCAGACTGGTACATCCGTACAAGATAGGGCAGTACTGTTCGTAGCATTCAATAGTACTACAAGGTTCCCTTTGCAAAATGTACCACCAGTCCACGTTTTAGATGGATCCTGTCCCTCTCATTCCAATCTGACGGGTCATGTGCAGCTGGTGCATCGGTAGCATTCGCTCGTTGCACTGGATACATTCTCCTCTCACTAAGGCCCATGAGGCCCAATAGCTTCCCGGGGGGCTTTCGGTAACCCCCGGTACTCCGTAATTTATCTGATACGACCCGAACCATTCCGGTGTCCGAGTATAACCTTCCAATATATGAATATTTATGTCTCGACCATTTCGAGACTCCTCATCATGTCCGCGATCTCATCCGGGACTCCGAACAACCTTCGGTACATCAAATCACATACACTCATAATACCAATCGTCATCGAACATTAAGCGTGCGGACCCTACGGGTTCGAGAACTATGTAAACATGACTGAGACACATCTCCGGTCAATGACCAGTAGCGGAACCTGGATGCTCATATTGGTTTCTACATATTCTACGAAGATCTTTATCGGTCAAACCGCATAACAACATACGTTGTTCCCTTTGTCATCGGTATGTTACTTGCCCGAGATTCGATCGTCAGTATCATCATACCTAGTTCAATCTCGTTACCGGCAAGTCTCTTTACTCGTTCCATAATACATCATCTTGTGACTAACTCATTTGTCATTTGCTTGCAAGGCTTATTATGATGTGTATTACCGAGAGGGCCCAAAGATACCTCTCTGACACTCGGAGTGACAAATCCTAATCTTGATCTATGCCAAGACCGCAAACACTTTCGGAAACACCTGTAGAGCATCTTTATAATCACCCAGTTACGTTGTGATGTTTGATAGCGCACAAGATGTTCCTCCGGTATTCGGGAGTTGCATAATCTCATAGTCAGAGGAATATGTATAAGTCATGAAGAAAGCAATAGCAGTAAAACTAAACGGTCAATGTGCTAAGATAACGGATGGGTCTTGTCCATCACATCATTCTCCTAATGATGTGATCCTATTGATCAAATGACAACAAATGTCTATGGTTAGGAAACTCAACCATCTGTGATAATGAGCTAGTCAAGTAGAGGCATATTAGGGACACTCTGTTGTATTCACACATGTATCAAGTTTCCGGTTAATACAATTCTAGTATGAATAAAAGACATTTACCATGATATATAAGGAAGGACAATGATATTTGGCACATGTGTGGTGGATAGCAAAACTACCACACTCCTCCTTCCTTCCATATAAATACATGCATGCATGCATTAGGATATAGAATTAGAGTGTGACTAACTCTCTTTTCATGTTCATCCCTCTCTCTAATTACATACATGCACTAACGGACAAAAAAACTGATGTCATCCTATATTCTCTCCTATTTCAAAAATTCAAAATGTTTTGTAGCTTAAACCGTAGGTCCGATGCAAAAACCGTTTTCACGTAAAAGATTCGTCGCGATGAGATCTTCGAAACTAGATCCCATGTTGGTATGTTCCAACGAATCTTTTTTTCAGGTCAAAAGTTATCACGCCTCGGCTACATAAGTTACCAAGCCTGTGGTATGCAACTTACCGTGCTATTTCCGCATAAGTTACCGGGATCATATTTTTCAGCAACCCCC